>WMHX01000260.1:0-104526 GCA_013420875.1 Thelonectria rubi
AAAATTAAATTTAATAAAATTATAAAAATAGCTTTTATTTTTAGAATCTCTATATAATATATTATATATTATAACTTAAAATATATTATATAAAGCTTTATAGGGGCAATAAAAGCCTTTTATATAAAATAATAAAAACTCTTTTATAAATAACTCTTTTATAAATAACTCTTTTATAAATAACTCTTTTATAAATAACTCTTTTATAAATAACTCTTTTATAAATAACTCTTTTATAAATAACTCTTTTATAAATAACTCTTTTATAAATAACTCTTTTATAAATAACTCTTTTATAAATAACTCTTTTATAAATAACTCTTTTAATATTTATTTAATAAAATAATAAATTTCATTATTAAAATTATAAGAATTTAAGGATTATAATAATATATTTTATAATTTTTATATTTTATTAATTAAAAAATATTAAGAGAATATTATATATTTATTTAATTAGATAATTTATTATTAAAATAAATAAATAAATCTAATAACTAGATATTGTATTAAAAATATTATATTATATTATTCTTTTATTAAGGCCTTACCTTCTTATTATAATTATTACTATTTAATTAAATAATTAATATTTTCTATTTTTAAATATATTAAAGATTTTATATTAAATATATTTTAAGGTATTATATATTTTAAATATAAATTATATATTTCTTACTAATTTATAATAAGAATTTTCCATATTATTATAATTATTATTAATATATTCTTTATTTAATATATATATCATAATATATAAATTAATAATAATTAAGAAATTATTTATAAATAATAAGGGATTTCCCCTTTTTATTTATAATAATTTATTATTAATTTAATATATTTTCTCTTAATTAACTAAAATAATCTTTATATTATTATAATTATTTTAATTTATTAATTCTTAATATTTAATTAGAATCTTTTTATCTTTTTATTTTATCTCTTAAACTTTCTTTAAAGCTTCTCTCTATTACTTTTTATTATTCCTTTTACCTTTTTAAATATTATTTTAATTTTTAAGATTAAATAATTTATTTATAATTTTATTATTCTTTTTATTAAATAATAAAGAGGATTATTAAGAAATCTCTTTTTAAGCTATAAATAATTATTAAATATATTATTATATAGCTTTTAGATTTTCTTTTAATAAATTATTTTAAAAGCTCTTTAAATATTTATTAAAATATTATTATTTATTAAAAGTAATATTTTAAATAATAAAAACCTCCTTTTTTAATAGATTTTATACCCTAACAGAATTACTAAAAGTATATTTAATAAAAGAATTAATTTAGGCCCTTAAGGCTAATTTTTAGAAGTAATTCCTTTATAATTAGATATTTATAATAAAAATAAAGGCTTTATATTTATTTAATTATAAATATAATAAATTAAGTTTTATTAAGCTATTAAAATAAAAATATAAATAAAAAAGCTTATAAAGGGACTTTTAGCCTTATTAAATAGCTAATAAATAATTATAAAAATATATTACTATTTTAATTATCTTAAGCTATAAATATTTAGGGAATTTAATTTCTATTTATATAATATAATTTTTTCTATATAATAATTATTATAATATACTTTATATTACTATTTTAGGCTTATATATTAAGTAATAAAGGCTTATAATATATTTTTAGGCTTATAATTACTTTTCTAATTTATAAATATATAATTATAATCTTATTATTATATTTAAAGACCTTTATATTAGCTTTATATTAAACCTTAATTATTTTAATAGAATTTATAATTAATAATTGTATAATAAATATTAAATAATTAAAAATATAATAATCTTAAATATAATTTATAATTTTATTAATTATAATTTAAATTAAAATATAATTATTATATTTAAATTTTATTTAATAAAAATTAAAAATTATTTATTTATTTAATTTAAGTATAATATTTAATTCTTATTATATTTAATAAACTATTTAATAAGCCTTTATTATATTAAAAATATTATAATTTATTCTTATAATATATTATAAGCCTTTTAAATTATTTATTTTTAATTTTATACCCCTTAAAGCTATTATTAAATATTTAAAAAATATTAAAATTAAAATAATTAAATTATTAATATTAAATAATAAAATCTTTTTATAAAGGTTAATAATAAATCTATAATATATAATAATACTTTTAATAAATAAATAGTAATTTATTAATAATAATAATTATTATTAAAATTATTTTTAATAATTAGGCTATAATCTTTTTAAATTTAAAGATTTATTAATTATAAATTTCTTAAATCTTTTTAAAATAGCTATTATTAATATACTTTAAGTAATTATTTCTTATCCTTATATTTTATTAAAAGCCTTATTTTTTTAGCTATATAAAAGAGATTAAATTTATAATAAAAACTAAATATAAAATAATATTATATAATTTAATTCTCTTTAATAAGCTATTAATTAAAATAAAAATAATTATAATTTTATTATAATTATTAATTAAAATTAATTTAATATTTATTTAAATAAAATTATTTATTAAAATAATATAAAAATTTTATATATAATATATATCTTTAAAAATATATATTAAGGCTTTAGAATTTAATAATATAAAGTTTTTAAATAAATAGGGTTTATTAAATAATTAATTTATAATTATTATAAAACTAACTTATAATATTTATTTTAATAAATTAATGTAAGGGTTGCGTAACCAGGGTGAAACAGTATGCATAGAAAGGTGTATATTAGTATTGTTAAAGACTTCAACTTGGCCAGTCACAGTCGTAGCTGGCCGCGTTGCCCCTTTATGCCTCTAGGGCCTAGGGCTCGTGCTGACTAAGCCGGGTTTACCTCGGCTTGCCGTCGCTGGCCGCTCGGCGGGCCTTCGTTGTGCCGGGCTCCTTATAATTAATTAATAAAAGCTTTTTATTTTTATTTTTTTAATTTAATTAATAATATTATTTATATTATTTTTAAATACTTTTTTTATTTAATTTATAATATAGTCCTATAAAGAAAATTAATTAAGTCTTTTTCTAGAAAGATATAATAATATTTTATAAAAACATAATTAAATTATAAATAAATAAAATATTTAATTTTTAAATATATTTTAATATTTAAATTAAATTATTTTTTATTATTATTATAATATAATTAGCTTTTATTTTTATATTATTTAGGGATATTATTATAAAAGGCCTTTTAATTAAATTTAATTTATTAAATAGCTTTTAAAATAATATTAATTTTAAAGCTATTAATAAGGATTTAATTTACTTTTATTATATTATAAATATTTACTTAAGATTTTAATAATATATATTATAAAATTATAATTAAATTAATAAATTATAAATTTATAATTAAATTAATAAATTATTAAATTATTATTTTAATTTTTTATAAATTAATTATTTTAATTTTATAAAAAAATATTTTTTTAATAAAAAATCTATTTATTTATAATTTTATAAATTATAAAATAATAAATTTTTAATATAATAGTAATTTTATAAAATATTTTATATATAAATTATATATATTTAATTTTAATTATGTAAAATTATTTATAAAAAAAGAAAATTTAATTAATTAAGGATTTTTTTAAGAAATAATAATAATACTTAAGGGAATTAAAGATTAATTTTATAATTTAATTTTATATAATTATTATTTTCTTTTTTAAAGCTTTATTTCTTTTAATATAATATTTAAAATTAATTTATAATATATTATATATTATAAGGCCCTTTATAATAAGCTTTTTAATTTATAAAATTAAAATTATTTTATTTTTATTAAGCTTTTAATATAAATTAAATTTTATTATTTTTATAATTATTAAATTATTAATATTTAATTAATAAAAACTTTATTTTTAAAAAATTATAATATTTAAAAAAATTAAATTAATTATATTAAAAATTAATTTATTTTTAATTTAAAAATTAAAATATATTTAAAAATCTTAATTTTTAGTCCTTATTTATAAAGCTAAAAATTAAAAAATTTAATTTTTATTAATATTAAACTTAATAATTAAAAATATAATTATTATTATAATTAATTAATATAATTATTATTATAATTAATTAATATAATTATTATTATAATTAATTAATATAATTATTATTATAATTAATTAATATAATTATTATTATAATTAATTAATAAATATTAAATAATTTATTTTTAATATAATATTTAATTAATATATATATTATATATATTTAATTATTAATTATTAAATAATTTAATATATTTTTTAATATAATTTTAATTTATTATTATATTATATTTTATATATTTATTTTAAAAATCTATTCTTAACTTAAAAGGCCCCTTTTTCCTCCTTTCCTATAGCTTAGCGACCATTTGCTGCCCACTATATAATTAGGCTATAGGCCTATTAATTATATAACCTTCTATGCATAAGGCTACATACATGACCCAATTCAACAAATAACCGTTATCCGTTTCGAATAATCGCAAGGACTTGCGGTATAGCAACCCTAAAAGTGGGCCTTCCGATATACCCTCGTCACTCTGGATGATAGTAATCCGTTTGAAAAGATCAGGCCCTGAATCGTGTTAAAACACTCGATTTCCAGTAGTGTCATACTTAGCCAGCTGAGAAGGGTGATTTACTCAAAACACACGACAGAGGAGAGCTTGGACTCCACTCGAACTTGGCAGCCCAAATATTGTAGTGAGTAGCAAGTGGTTCACCTCGCCCTTTATCCAATTTAATTGCAAAGCCATTTGTGCTGTCACTATATGTATGGATTAGCCATGAACAATTCAAACGGATCAACTTGCTCGTCAAGCACTGTGGCCCCGCTTAGCGAAGCGAAAGGTGGCAGTACGAATACGTAGTCCTCGATGATGAGTGATATGTGCGTCCTCATAGCCCCTCCTCCGATGGCTGACGACGGCGCCACGCCTTATTAATTACCGGGGACCGAGGAACGTCAAGCACGAATCGGGTGACCCATTTCACATTAATGAGCGCCGCGTTTAAGCCTAGCCCGAAGAACCTTGACCCCCTTTACTTCGAAGCAGGGTCATTCTCGTGGCCTGGTTGTCCGGGGCGCACAAATGGGGCTGTGGGTACGGACTAGGGGCTAACTATGCCTCGGCGTTAGCTATTCACTTCGGCGTCAGTCAGGGGAGCGCCGTGATTACCAGAAAGTTCCACTTGCAGTCAGAGACATCCAGGGCGAATGTACTTGGTACGAGCATCGGGCGCCTTGATCCGTGAGCGACTTTTGCCGTTGACATTTCTCAGTGGGCTCGGACTCCGGTAGAACAAGCCGACGTTGCTTTTACTGGGATGTACATCCAAACAGGAACTAATTAAGCAAAGCTGACAGTAGGGGCAGGACCGTACCGCAGGCAGAAGAAGCCCGCTGCAGGCCTGTTTAACCGGGCCCGGGTCAGCGACTTCAAACATGACTGTTCGAACAGGCCCGAGACAGCTGCTTCCATCCGGGCCTGCCCAGACGGGCCTGCGACAGCCTGTTCGAACGGGCTCGAGACAGCCTCCTTTCCATTCCTTTCCCTGCCTCTGAAAAGAGGTGTAGGTAGTGTCGTCGAGTGATGCGAACTATAACAAGTGTTAAGGAAGCGCGCGGGATGATCGAGAACTTGCCACCAGACGCACTATCACAATGTCTTTACTATAACTACTGGCATTATCTTCTTCGGAATGCCACATGCCGGGGCTGACCCCGTGGACTCATGCTGCGAATCGACGAAAAGGGTATCAAGCTGGAGGTTATTCTGTCAACCAGAAGATTGTTAATTCTGCAGAGTAGCGTAAACGGATAATTCATTCGTTCCAGCAATACGACGTTAAAGGCGTTTTGGGCGAAAAGGTAGGAACATTCTATATAGCCCAAAACTTCTTCTTGACTAACATCCAACTAATACGACTTCTGCATGGTAGGTTTCTTCTCGGGAAAGTCTGCTGTCAGATGACGGGGAATGCCGGTGGATAGGGAACCCGAAGAATCCATGATATACTCCTTTCTCCCTGCCTTATGAACCCTCCCGTTGAGGATGATGACGTTCAAGCGGTCGTGATCCTGGAGCATCGAGATATCTTCCAGGGGATCTCCATCTACCAGAATGCAATCTGCATAGTATCCTGGCTGAATCTTTCCAAGTTCATGCCCTCTCATCATTAGAGCGGCAACACCAGCAGTTGCAGAAATGATACTCTCATGAGGGGTAAAGCCCAGAAGCTTCACGAAGTGTTCTAGGTCGCGTGCATATGTCCCGTGGGGTGTCCACGCAAACCCATAGTCCCTGATTCTATTAGCTTTGACCCCAAGTGAACGGCATTTACGTACCCTCCTGGTAATACAACGATGCCACGCCGATGCATTTCGCGCAGCCCTGCGACCGCAATGTCAAGTTCCTGCTTATACCCAGCCTTTTCTGCCGCGTTGTACGTGTAACCAAACGCTTCGGCTTCATAGGTTGTGGCATATAGCCAGTTGATCGCTGGTACAATGAAGTACTTTTCTTTCGCACGCTCAAGCATATCCATCCCTAACCTCTTTAGCTTAGGATATCGTAAGAATGCGCAAGACGTACCTTCATCATCAATATAAGAACCGTGGTAAATTACATCCACACCATGCTTAACGCACATCTTGACCGAATCTCTTGCTCTAGCATGTGCACAAAGCCGCTTGCCACGCTTGTGGGCCTCATCTACACAGGCGATAATCTCAGCGTCTGTGAAATAGCAGTCTTGCGCAGATCGGATTTCGGTAATGGCCTCTCCAGAAATGCTCAGCTTGACGTTATCGACCCCGAGAGTGTCGATATTGTGTTTGATCACCTCGCGCATTTCTAAATAGTCAGCATCGACCATCAAAGAAGCCGAAACACTCACCTTGAGGGCCATCTGCAAAACGTGTGATTCCTGCTACCAATTCACCATCAGGCTTTGCTATTTCACGTGCATTAGCCAGGTACCGAGGACCTGGAACATCTCCAGCATTGATGGCGTCTCGAATAACCACATCAAGTCGGTCTTTAGCTGAAGCAGCTCCGAAGCACCTATAATATGTTAGATCCATCGATATGACGAGATATAGGGCGAATACATTGTATAACCCGAGTCGAGGAAGCATTGTGCACTCTTGATGGTCAAAAGCACATGCTCCTCTACCTCAAGCTCTCCTAGCCGGTTCAAGTCACCACCATTCCAGGTAAAATGGGTGTGTCCATCTCCAAGGCCAGACATGAGTGTCCTCCCTCTGCCTTTGAAAACTCGGACAAGAGGATCTCGCTCGAGCTCTGGCTTGTTCGGAATCTTGCCAACCGCGGCAATCTTTTCCCCTGTTCTTGTTAACATAGGGTAATTGTTTCGAGTACGGCAACTCACCTTCAATCAATACATCTCCAAGATACGGTTCTTGGCCCGTAGAATCAAGGATCTTGACATCGGTGAAGAGAATCCTCGACTTTTGGTGAGTGCCTTCGATGTGGTACTCTTTGGGTTGGAGCTTCTGGTCGAGTTTCAGGTTGTTGATGAATTCCACATTGGAGGGGAACTTCTTCGAGTGAATTGGCTCTCCAGACCATGAAGAATGAGCACCCTGAGGCCACGAAACGTTGGTGATTTCGTCTTTGCCCATTGTATCGACTCTTACTTTCATTCAAAACAGACGAGTTCAAGCTTGTCGATAATCGTCGAGTCAGTAGCTCAAGTTCGCGGTTATGTAGGATGATGTCTCCGCTCTGCCCAGCTCCGGCAATGACCTCTTAGGCGCTTCCGAATCGTCTTCTCCGCGCATGAACGCGGTCTCCGCGCATAACCGCGATCTCCGCGCATAACCGCGATCTCCGCGCATGACCGCGATCTCCGTTCCGGAATGCGGGGGATCGACGCTCCGCCTTCTCCGAGACTATTGGTGAGGGGAACCCTGCAAATGTAGACTCGTCGAGTTTGACGGATTTTTCTCAAAGGGCTCCCCGCGAGTTCGGGGTGTTCCTCCTCGCTACAATCATTACCAATTTTTTCATGCAATCTTTCATCATGGGTTGGATACACCGAAAATCTCACCCGGGCAAGCATGAAAATCCCATTGCCGTCAAAGTCAACTGGAGCAACAAAAATGCGGAATCTTCACCCTCCGTCGCATTTATTGAAGACACGAATGACCCAAAATCCTACAAACAAGTACCAATCACCACTTCAAACGACGAATTGCCATTCATTGAGGCATCAATCGTTATTGCCGCTGGAAAAGCCGATTTACTCTGGGTTATCATCGACGACATTGTTTACGACTGCACACTCTTTGTGGAAGAACACCCAGGAGGATCTGGGATCTTGCAGCCATTCAGAAGCAGTAATTGTAGTTGGCAATTTTGGCGGTTTCATGGCGAGAAGGATTTGATAGAGTTTGGCAAGCCTCTTCGGATAGGACGGACTGCAGGCATTCAAAATAGGTTCAAGGAGCCACCAAAGTTTGTTGGCTTGAGGAAGTTGTGGGTGTCTGAATGACTGATTGTTATAAGGATTCTTAACTAGGAGGAACTGATATCTAGTTCACCATCATGGAACTAAGTTTGTATGTGAAAGCGGATAGAAGGAGGCCAATGCCTGGAGCGCCAAAGACTAGAACATAATCCATTACAGTTGTGGCTTGCTTCACTGCCTTTCGTATTCAAGCAAGACACAATCATGCGTCTAATATTCTATCTATTTCACTGTAGAAAGTCCCGTACACCGTCGGCAACACCCTCCACATCCTCATATACATGCCAGTGACCGACCTTCTTCAATACGACAACTCGACAACTTTTGATTCTAGCCTTGTACTCCTCGCACAGGGTAGGTGGCGAAACCTGGTCCTCATCGCCCGTGATGATCAGAGTTTCGGCTCCAATCTGCTCAACATCAAGTTTCTGAGTCGCGCCAGCAAGAGCCCATGTCGCCTTCGCATAGGACTCGGGGTCCTGGCCCAGTAGACTAAGTCTGACGGCGGCGATTGCAGTTGGGTTCGCCTTCTTGGAATGGCTCGAGGTTCCTGCATCAACGATGGCATCGACTACCGCTGCCATGCCCTTGCTTCTAACTAGAGCAGCTCGGGCGTAGGCGCCCTTTGAAGCCGCGTCCGGTAAGGGTGACGGTGGAGGTCCGACAAGAACCAGCTTGCTGACAAGAGCCGAGTTATCCAGTGTAAACTTCACTGCTGCCAAGCATCCAAGCGAGTGAGCGAACAGAGTGGCGGGTGCTGATGCGCTCACACCTGCGGCATCGAAGATGGATCGAATGTCGGAAGCAATGGACTCAATGCTCAGTTCGCTCAACGGGTGAGTTGTGCTGAGTCCGTGACCCTCGAAGTCGAAGAGGTGAAGAGTGTTTTCTTTGGAAAGTGAAAGTTTCGAAATGAGGGGAGTCCAGTAATCCACAGTTCCGCCAAGACCATGCACAAACACAAGGTGATTGCTTCCAGTTCCCACACTTTGGTAATTGAGTAACTTGCCGTTGAATCGTGTGAGGCCAATGCCAGCATCGAGAGTCTTGGATGAGTTGGTGAGGCGGAATGGCGATGCGGAAGTAACCTGCTCAACCGTAGGGTTAACTGTCTGGGGAGCGGCGATCTTGTTTCGAAGCGTTCCAAGGCCGGTGACTGAGACAGCAACTTCATCGCCAGGCTGAAGAAAAACAGGTGGCTTCTTGCCAATGCCAACTCCGGCAGGCTAGTTCAGTCAGTCAGCAATGGATAATCAATCAAAGGAATGCCATCCTACCGTGCCAGTGGCAATCACATCGCCGGGTTGCAGGGTCTGGCCCTCAGAAATGGTCTTGATCAAGGTAGGAATGGAGAAAATAAGATCCTCGGTGGTCGCACTCTGTCTGAGTTCTCCATTGACTCGCGTCTCAACCTTCAAAGTGGGCGGTAGAAGCTCTTTTGGAACAGCGATAGGGCCCTAAACCATTAGCACGCGTCCAGATGCACTGATGGGTAACTTACCATAGGGCAGAACGTATCCGGAGACTTTCCAATGAAAAACTGTTTGTGATCGCGTTGACGTTCACGAGCAGTCATATCATTGATGATTGTGTACCCCCAAACATAGTTCCATGCATCGCTTTCTTCAACGCGGAATCCCGCTTTTCCGATAATGACACCGATCTCTCCTTCGTAGTCAAGAGTTTTCGAAAAGTCCGTATGAGGTAAAATGTCTTGACCGTCAGCAATGATGGAGGTAGCTCTCTTAGTGAAAATGACAGGATGACTGGGCCGATCGGTTTTATCAGAGCTATCATATCCAGAGCTGTTGAACTCTCTGGCATGCTCCATGTAATTCTTGCCGACGGCGAGGATATCGCGACCGGCGATGGGTGGCAGCACCACAGCATCCTTGATAGAGACAGGTTCGCCATCTGCGATGATACGAGACACACCTGCGGCAATGACCTCGTAGAGGCTCGTCACAGGTGATCCAGAAGTAAATCTCAGCGGCTGGATGGTCCCTTGAGCGAGGTTGTAGTGCCCAATGCGGGAAAGACCGAGGTCCGGGTCGACGAAAGCGACGTATTGCGCGAGGGGGGTGATGGAGCCCATTTTGCCGGTGTTGAGTGATTGTTCTGCGGTTGGAGAGTCTCGAGATCTGGATGAATCATTTCTCAAATACCCGTCCGCTCTTACCCATCCTGGCCATCTGCAAGCTATGTCCGTGTGTTGCTGCGGGTAAAGACGGGGATGACGGGGATGACGGGGATGACGAGGATGACGGGGACGACGGAGATGGCGGAGATGGCGGGGCGGAATGACTCGCGCCGAGAGCGGAGATGCTCGGCATATGATGACGATCGAAGGAACGTCTTCACTTGATGATTGCGAATACAAGATTTGGGATGAACATTGTGGCGTTCTAAGCGTCAGGTCTAGGCCTTCTCATCCAAGTATGGCCGGCGATGTGGTGTAAAATGACTATTTAACGAGCTCTTGGGCGTTATCCAGCTGCAGTCGGAGAAGTTTACTCGAGCTTGGGTATTATTCTACGTCGATTAATTTGTGAAGCTACTCATCCAACATGTCTTCAGATGACAACAAGATTAGTCCGACCCTCACAGCGGGAGGTCATGTTGAGGACCGCAATCAGCCATCACTTCCAGTTGTTCACCGACGTTTTGCGAACCCTTCACCCCTCGGCCTCTTGTCGTTCGCTACGGGTAAGAAGAAGAAAAGACTACCAAGGGAGTCTGCTGACTTCATGTTCTTAGGCATCTTTCTCATCTCAAGCTTCGGTGTCCACGCCCGTGGAGTGCAGACTCCAAATGTCATGATTTCTGTCCTCATATTCTTCGGCGGCATCTGTCAGTACCTAGTCGGTATTATGGAATTTGTCACCGGAAACACTTTTGGGACTGCCGTGTTCATGTCTTATGGCGCGTTCAATATCTCTTACAGCATGATCTATCTGCCTGGCTCGGGCATCATTGCCGCTTACACAGATTCTTCCGGCAATCTGACCCCCGATTTCCAGCAATCAATTGCGCTGTATCTCTGGGCGTGGTTTATCCTGACCGCCATCTACACGTTCGCAGCCGTTCGAAGCTCTTGGGTCTTATTCCTTGATTTCGTGGCGCTTGACGTGTGCCTGATTCTCCTCGCTACGGGCAACATGGTTCAGAGTAATGCCGTACTCGACGCCGGTTACGCTTTTGGATACTTGGTGGCTATTTTTAGCTGTGAGTTGTCTTACTCCTCTTAACTGGGATATTTCGCTGACGGGCTTTCGCAGACTGGGCTGGTTGCGCGGGCCTTTTTGCTGGAGGTATGACACCTTACGAAGTCCCAACTTTTCCGCTTTACAAGGAGGCGTGAGCATCGTGTATTGTACGGCCTGTCTTCTGCGCCTATGCTTGTGACGTTTAGCTGTTGCCCTCGCCTCAAAAAGGCAGTGATGAGCATTAGCCTTGCGCCGTTACAGACAGTGATGGGTTGTCTTAGTGTAGAGTAGTAGTTAGATAAATTGGTACATTTACAATTCTGCATACCATTGGCGTACATTTACAAGTGAATCATTCTCCAAAAAACTTTCCCATGCTTCCCAGCCCATCGTTGAAGGCGAAAGCCATTGTTGTGGTGCGAGGTTGTTGATCGGTTCGTCAACAAACTCAAATCCTGTCCCATGAGGGCTGGATGCATATCGATTGAGAGGGCTGTCTGATTCCGTGAAAGAGGATGAGTGCTGGCTCTCGTGTGAATGAATGATGCTTCTGTTCACTTGTCAGGTCGAGAAAACACAAAAAAGGACAGTGACGTACATCAACTTCTTTAATACCGGGGCAACCTTTCGGCAGACAACACTCATTCCTGTTTTTGCCATACTCTCAAATATCGCGAGCGCCTCTTCAAGTTCGCCGCATAAAGTAGCTTTGGTAGATGAGTCGATGCACATGGCGCTCGTGCAAATGTGAGCTAGGCAAACCGCAGCATGGAACGCATGGAAGCTGCCCAGTCCTCGATTATACCATTGATATGGACGGAAACTTTCGTCTTGGTAAAGCGTCCGGTAAATACCGAGCAGTGCCTCGGAGCTCGCGATACACTTCCTCTGTGATGTCAGAAGGTTTTCCTTCGTATAACGCGTATCAGCCGCTTTCTGCCATAGGACTGGTCGGTGCAGGAGGAGAGTGAGCTGATGCGAGTATCCAAAGAGGATATTCAGCTGAACCGCGTGGTGAGCGGGTAGGGCCGCATCAAATAGATACTTGTAATTGAGGACTTCCTGCAGGGCGGAAATTTCCGAGTCAAGGGCCTGAATCGTATCGTAGGAAGGGATATCCGCCGTGCTAAAAACATCGCGGCATATCCGAGTGCAGAGGCCATACTGATCAAATTTGAGAAGAAGGTACGACATCTGCGTGGGTCCAGTTCGGGATGAGGATATCTCGCCGCCAGCAATGAGTTCGTCGTCATTGACATCCAGCGGCGGCGAAACACTCGACGTCGTCAGCGTGGAGTCAAGGATTCCAAGGGCTGTGTTTTGTATCGTGTAAAGCATGTTGAGTCCGGCCCAGCACCTACGGCGCTCCTCGACCCTTACTCGGTCCATATGGAAGACTGTAGGGTCGACGTGGCAACCAAGAGATAAGGCGATGTTTCGCGCTGTTCCCAGTAGGGCCCAAGACTGTCCGTGGGTGTGATTGATGCCATATATGAGGAGAATGACTGCTTGGAGGGTATTGAGGTTTTGTCGCCAGAGATAGTGGTCAGCCTCGAGACATTTCATGGCGGCTCCTCTGTATCGGCTGGTGAGCAGCGACGTGTTCTCGTGTGCTGAGTTGCGACGGCCCAGCTCACGAAGCAATGGGCTGTCTTCTGGCGAAGCGGTGACTGCTATGCTAAGAATGGTGAAAAGTAGTGCAAGCCAGGCAAGAGGCACTTGTTCGGGGTCGGATTGAAAGCGATGGTAATCTGCTTCGAACGTTGGGTCGTGCAAAATGTGGAAAAGCTGGCCCGGTTAGTATGAGAATGCAACCAGACTGACGGAGCTCACAGGTGCAAAGACGTCGAAATATGCCTTCTTTAACTTTTCGCAGTGTGAGGTAGGTGGCAATAATGCGAGAAGATCAAGAATGGAAGTAGAACCTATCGAGAATGGCATTGACCCAGCATCGCTTCCGTCAAGGTCTGTCTTGATGCCACTCACGTTTGGGTTGTCTCGAAGGACTGATGACCATCGCGAGGATAAAGGCTCAAACCTTTCGTGTCCGGAATCAAATCGCACAATGGCGCCAGCTGGTGGCGCGCTCAAAGGGAGGCCTCTGGCAGGGGACGACTCATTATTGGGTCCAGTAAACGAGTCAGCTGATGGGGTTTGCAGGGTTGACTCGGGTGGGGGGAGATTCGAGACGGATTCGAGAGGTTGCTGCTGGCTGGCCGGCGTGGGCATGCTTTGTCGCAACAGTCCTTCCAATCTATCAATCCGGGCGACAAGTTCGGAATTATCGCCGGGTTCCGCGGGGGGCGCAGGATTGTGTCGTCTCGGCCACTGATCACGGAGATAGACACACTCTGAAGAGGGAATGCCTCGTCGCACGCATGTCTCGCAAGGTCGACCTCCACGGTTGATGTTCCGAGAACATTTGATTTTTCTCTCGCGACATGGTTCGCAACTGAGTGGCATACGACGGCCGCTTGAGGATGGCATTTTGACAGCGTTTGTTGACGGCGAATAACAGGCGGATGAGAGGTGAGAGAAAACTTCAGGTTCAGTACCTATTCTGGGGCAGACGGCGCTTTAAGACTGCAAAAGCCTTCCCCGGCCTCTCCGCATTCCCCGCACTCGGCGGTGGACTCCTAGAGACTTAGTCTCGACTTATGATTCGCCCAAGCTTTCGTCAGTCTACTGGCTTGGTAAGAGGTTAGCGTAATATGACCATGTTGGAAAGCGTCGTTCTCTTAAAGGGTAGGGGTATTCTTAAGGCCTAGATTATAGGCACCATGGGAAGAAAATTGCGTGGAGGGGCAGAAGAGGAAGAAGTGGACGAAAACTGAGGCAAGACAAGTAAGTGTTGAATTTATTGAATAGCTTACACTAAGGCGGCCAGGTTATTGGCTGTTATCCTTCTTGCCTCAGAATCCTCACTCCCGCACCCCTTAGCCGCTTGCTCGAGATAAATACTTGTTCCTTCAAGCCTTCGCCCCATCAAGAGACATCACGATACCACCAACTAGGCAACGAACCAGCATCAGAGATTCAGGTTAGCCTACCTTTGCCAATGGATCTCCGGGGGGGATGCCGTTTAACGGCTTATTACTACCTTTTGCATTAAACTCCCTAAAATGGCAACACTACCTAAATATAAAGTAATATAAAACTAACAATTGCTGGAGTACATCCGCTCACATCGATCATACGCACGTTCTCGAGATCGCTCCCAATCGACCTTCGTCGGCCACTCAAGTGAGTCGTACGAATCCTTAATCCTTCTATCTGCCACATCGTCCGGGAAGGGCTTTCGCTCCCATACGTTGCGGTAAATCCCAATTTCCTCCATTGGCTCCTCTGGATCCTCTCGTGTTGTATTATTATCGCCACAAATAACAGGAAGCAAGGAAACATCGGGGGAGTCAGAGGTTAAAAACTCTAAAAGAGCTTGCCTTTGGTCGTCGAGCAGCTGAACTAGCCGATATGTCAGACCGGCCCGGGAGGGATGAAACCAGATGGAGTCAGGCTTTGCCTCTTGGAAACAAGTAGGATCGCGTCTGTCAAAAAGAACAACGCCCCCAAAGATACGAGACTCGGCCCAGTACCCAGCCATGTCGGCAATGCCGTGAGAATACTGCTGGTAGTCCGCGTACCATTCATGACAGAAAAAGGTTGGCCCGGGGCCATCGGGGTACCATTGCCAGAATAGTTCATTAAAAAGGTCGTCATCCTTGGGCGGCTTCCCACAATTGTACAGCGATTTCGTGAACCGATACAGCTGCCAGTTCCACCAAACGTGTATTGAACACTCGCGATCCTGGAGAGGAAGCTCGATAGTCCGCCAGAAGCTGTATCCACAGAAAAGAGGAGGTCAGACGGCCCGTTCAACCTCAAATGCGCGGAAAATGGGGATCCTCACAGCCGAGCTGACCTTTAGCAGCCTTGGGTCGAAGCTATCTCGAAACTCCAGCGTCCGTTCCATGACGCCAGGACAAAGTTCTTTGTGCTCAAAGATTGGGTAATTTTTCGGCAGCCATGCTCCGTTTGGGTCATTAAGAACCACTTCTTCAATGGGGAGGCCGTCGATTAATTGCGCGTAGGTCACTTTGGCGATTTCCGTAGAGATAATGTTCGATATCGCTCGCGTGAAGGCATCGAGGTGCGGGCCAGCCAAGCTCTGGCGGACGGTGGCTGTTGGATCTTGGTCAGCTGAGAGGACCGGAAGATTGATTTCGGATGCCATTTTAGCGTAACATGGATCCGGGAGCTCTAGCGATGAGAAGTGTTGGTTCTGGAGGTTGAAGGGGGAAGGAATTCAAACCTGAGGCAGAAGATTCTCTGGCTAGGTAGTCTACCTTTTAGTTAGGTAATCCAGCGGGCACGCAGCAACGCCTTTTCAATCAGGCAGTCAGTCACCTCAGCAGACATAAAACCCCACCGCTCCCGCAAAATTCTGCAACTCCCGCCATGCAACCTCACGACGTCTATTCTCAATCCTCATCATTTCTTTCTCATCATGGCTTCTTCTGACCTAGAACCAGAAGAGCAAACCCTTCCCGTTCGTAATCAGACGGCCGCCAAACAAACGCCGCCACTGCTTTATTATGGCTACGACGATTCCCAAAAGTTATACTCGTACGAGTCGCTACCATCTCGAGAGGAACACATGTTAAACTTCCTCAAAGGGCGCTCCGAACTGCCAAGCTATGGCATCCATATGAGGATGCCTCTCAAGTTGAGCCCAGGAGAGAAACCTTTGCCTTGCCGTGAGACGCCCGACGAGTTCGAAGACATCAACACCTATTTCTCTTCCCAGGTCCACGCCCTTTTCAATGCCGTCAAAGCCTATCAGGATTCAAGCATTGAAGCCAACACACGGCCATTCCAAGACAGTGCCTGTCTCGAAATTGCAATTGGGCTTCAATCTTACGACATCTTTCTCAAATGCCTGCATCGCAAGCTTCACACGCGTCGTCTTCATCTTAGCCAAGCACCCACGCTGCCTTTTCTGTCGCACTTCACCAAGTTTTGCCTCAGAAGCTCCTCCACATACCCAATTGACCACGTTCGTCCAGTTTCACTGCGAGCGATTGTGGAGTGCATGGTACGACTTCCAGACCTGCAAGAGGTCGACTGTCCTTGGCTCTGGGAAAGGACACCCATTGCCTACGAGTCTCCTTTGCTGCGCAGTTACACGCGTGAGTGGGAGGGTCCGTGGCGTGACTCGCGCCATGACTTTGGCCGGGCGGTAGACGAACTGGGCGAGCAGATACCCGTGTCGTTGAGAAAGGGAAGGTTCTGGTTTTGGCGCGACCGTTACAACTTCATGGAGGACCAAGCCGTCCGGATGCCGAATCTTGTACACCCCGCCGACGAGGATCCTGTATCAACTGGGTTTCGCTTCATGGCGCCGTACCTTGAGGAGCTCGATCTGCGCGCTTTCCTCACGCCCGGCCTCTTCAAGGCCCAATGGCCACGCATGCGACGTCTTCTCGTCGAATTCCACCCCTGCCGACCTGATGGTCGCTGGTACTTTGTCGGACCGCGCGGTGAGAACCCAAACCCCGAAGGTTACGAGGTAACCGATGCCCATTATCCCCCGACAGGTCCAAATGAGGCGGACCAAGAGTTGGACGACGACTCTGACGATAACTGGGAAGAGGATGAGTTCCTACAAGACATGTTTCGCACAGAACCTCTGGCAGAGCAGATCGAACCCCTTCTGTCGGCCTTTGCTGCAGCGTTAAAAAGTATGCCCGCCCTGGAGGAGGCAGAGCTATTCACTCATGTGTCTTGGAACCCATCCGAAGAGAGATTGGACGAATATGGAGACCAGGCACCCTACGATGCCGAATTCGGCGGTCGGAGATGGGGGTTGAGATATATCGCAGGGAAAGACGGTGTTGAGAGGTTGGTGGAATGGGAGGTTGGGGCGTGGAGACCGCCGCAGCGCGTTGTCGAGTTGTTTGAAGATCTCGGCGGGGACAGTAAACTCAAGATGGTTTGGAAGGACTTTGAATTCATGGACTGGAGGGGAGAGTATAGGTCGTGAAGTTCGTCGAAGGCGGTGATGGGGATTGGGGAACAAGTTATGTAACGGACAGCAAGCTTCGGCTTTTTTCATCCAAAGTCATTTTTCACGTTTCTTTGCACGTCCCCCATTTCACCCAACGTAGGGTATTAATTATCAAGTAAACTCTGGAGTGTAATTAACGCAGACGGAATACTTATTGGTTGCTATCCAAGGGTTCAGTTTGCAGATGCACCGACGCAGTACGCATATCCCAGCCAGAAGTTTGTGAGGCAATCTTCGCTAACAGCGGGGTTCCAGGCAAAGAACTGCGCCTTTGAGATGCCCGCGTCGGCAGCTATCGAGTCGCACGAGTCGCCGTTTTCGACAACGTCCCACTCATTGCAATCCGACGGCTGTCCCTCGTGTGTTTCAGTCGTCTCACGTGCCCGCGGCGTCGGGAAATGGTGTGCACCCTCCATCATAGGAGGTGGCCGTGGCATTGGGGAGATTGACGAACGGGACGCTGGTGAAAGTGGCCGACGGATCAATTGTGACGGGATCATAGCCTGGGCGCCCGGAGTACGTGTTGACTAAGACAACGTTAGCTTCTGGACGAGGAAGCGAGTGGCAAGTCGACAATCATGACGTCAGACATATTGTCTCCCACAGCAGCCACACAGTAGTTCTCTTCGGCGAACAGGTTGGTACAGTTCTCGTTAACAGCTGGGTTGAGCGTCAGGAGGTTGCAGTAGTCTCCCGCTGCGACATAGTACCAGCGGCCACAAGCCTTCTCGGAGCCCTTGGTGAGGTCGGTCGGGATGGGCGCCGCTGTGGTTGGTGTAAGGGGTGGCAAGTCGACGCTTGGCTCGGCAAACTTGGTCCCAGGCGCGCCCACGCACAGCTCGGTGCCGTTCATACGGTCCAGATTATTACAGCCAGTGTTGATGACGGGATTCCAGGCGCGGAGCTGAGACTCGGTGATATTTGCAGCAGAAGCGACAGCCGAACACGTTTCATTTGTGCCGACTGTGACGGTGTCGCACTTGTTAGTGATACATAGTGTGCCCGAGGTATGGAACTTGGCGCAGTATACTTGGAGGTTGTTGTCAGCCAGAAGCTAGGCTGTTCCTACGCCCTGAGACTTGGAAATGGTGTAGCAGTAATCCGACGACTCAATGGTGTACGTGGTCCCGTCACAGGCACTGTCCGTAGGTTGTGCAGGCTCGGCGGTGAATAGTCTAGGTAGTCGATGTAACGGGCTTGCCAGTGATGCCGCAGTTCAATGTCATGCTTTGGTATTTGGACGCGCTGGCTACAATGGGGCCATCAAAGTAGGGGGACCCTGCTTGCATCCGCAGTCTTGCGGCGAGACATGCATCGCATTCATCGGGCTTAACGGCTCCTTTTGGCACTTGGCTGAAGTAGTTGAAAACGAAAACTGAAATATGTGTCATTCACAACTTGTAAATGGTAGACAGGGAGTGATACCTCCGGGAACAGAAAATGCAGCAGCCAGGGCCGCTACAGGATCGCAATACCAGCCGCTCTCTTTCGGACATGCCTACCGGAAGAGATATTGAAATGACCCGGGGACAAACAGGGCCGCCACTTCCAAGTCGAAGTTACCGGAAATGGTCTGATTTCCACACTGAGACTGCACTGACGTCTTCCACGAGTCGAGTGCCTCGGCGCAGCTTCGATTGCAGATGCGTGTCAACGACTCTGGAGAGTAGAAGAAGTCTGAACGCAAATCCTTGACCAGAGGGTCACAGGCGACGCCAGCCAAGAGTGCATCGGTACAAGCAGATGTCAGGGTCTCCGGTAGGCTGCTGTTATAGACCATGCCGGTGGCAGATGCCGACCAAGTCCAGAAAGAAGCCACGAGCAGAGATAGCATGAAGGGCTATCGGACGGTAAGGTTGAGGACTGGAGGCAACATGATGGAATTAACGAATAGTTGAATAGCTCAATGAGTCTAAATCTATAAGTGAATTTGTGACAAGGAATAGTAAAAGAGCGTCGAGAACTAATGTCTTGCTTGGGCGGAGGTTACCCACGTAGAAACATCTTTACCTTTCCAACATGCCAATCTCTTGCATTTATTTGTGACTCCGAACTCCAGCCGAGGTCGCCACTCTCAACCAAGTTACATAGAAGTCCTGACATGACTGGCGAAACGAAGACATGTCTGAAAGCCTGATCGACTGTTGGTTCATGTGAAGTTTCAAGTCTCAGCTCCAGCTCATGCCTTGCCAAATGAGAGAGTAGCGTCAAACCGTCCAGGCGACTTCAATCACGGTTCCACACCATGATAGAGCATTCCACGTTTGTGAACGAGAATGGATCGGGCGCAAGTTCCCTGCCTCATAACGGCTGCCTTCTCACTTGAGTGAGGTCGTGGTAGGATATCTTCATTTGCATCCAGACTATTGACCTTGCATGATGCATAAAAATACCTTCTGCAGACTCACGGGGGAAGCCGTCGGGCTTTTCGGCCGCATTCGTACCAGATGGTCACATCGTCCCAGTTCGGCGATCGGCAAGCTTCGCCTCGCCGGGAGGAACAAGCTTATAGACACTCTGAATCCCGGATGTCTCGTTGAGAAATCATCACCAACGCCGTGAGCCTGTCGGCGATGGCTTAACACTCGTCAAAGGTCAAACTTGGCTTGTCTGTCGAACCCCCTTTGCCCCGCTGGCTCAAGGCCATGAGGCTGGTTCGACGTCGTAGTGACTGTGGGCTTTATATTCGGCGTTGGCTCCAGCGATACTGGGTTTAACAGAGTGTGACGTTAGTTTCAGACATTGTGTGTGCTGTTCCCAAACGAACTGTCGGTTCGGCAACTCCTACTGGCAGTCAGTTCCGGGCAAAGGTCAAGTCTATTATTCCTGGTCGCTACTCAAGCGAGGCGCCCCTTCGAGCAACATCAGCTTCGGAGCTCGGAACTCAGTTTATGAGAAGTTCTGTCCAGGGGACTATCGTGAGAGGGGACCTTTGTGCGTAACCCTCTGTGACGAAGGATACGAGACTGCGAGCCTTAAAGCATCAACTCGAGCTGGGATTTAGCGCCGATACTAAAGCTGTTCATTCATTCATTGATAGAGCAATTATCCATTCGATCTACACCTTCCATTTCGGAGCCAACATGAGGCTCTGCACTGTACGTGGCCTCCTCGGCTGGCTTGGGCTCACTCTAGCACTGCCCAGTTTTGAGCGCGCCGCTCCCCCCAACGCCCTCGCAACTCCAGACTTGTCAAATGCATGCCGGAATTCTGTTTCGTAAGTTCATGTCCAGTGCCATCAAACCAGAGCACACTAATCGGATCAACAGACCTTTCGACTTCTCAGCCAAGGATCGCCACAATTATGAACTGCCTGTGTGCATAGCTCTCTAGATAAAATTAAAATATATGGGCTAATAGGATCCCGCCTAGTGGGTTTAAAGTGATCTAACTTCGCGAGAGAATACGGTACTTAACTCGTCAGGAATACCCCGGAGCCAAGGGTCAAATTTGCCAAGTTCCTCAAGGAGCTCGACGAGGAGAACAAGAAGCAGCCGGTCAAGTATGTGGTGTCTCTCACTGCGCCGACAAGCTACTGGTACCTCGGACATTTCGACCTCAAAGCGACTTTATCAATGTCATGTCATACGAGTATGCCCTGGTCCTCCCCTAACAGCCTTGATATTCGGACGACTGACGTGCACACAGCCTACATGGAGTGTGGGATCGCCGCAACCCGATTGGATCCTACGTCTATGGACACACCAACCTCACAGAGATGGAAGTGGTCTTTGATCTCTTCTGGCGCAACGACGTGCCCGCCAAGAAGCTAAACATGGGACTCGGCTTCTACGGCCGAGCCTCTCAGCTCGCCGATCCGTCATGCAGCAAGCCCGGTTGCAGATTCAAGGGCGGTGTCACCAAGGGAGGCTGCAGCGGCGAGTCTAGTATCCTGAGTTATCGCGGGATCCAGGAGATTATCAAGAAAAAACACATCAAACCAGTGCACGACAAGAAGGCCAGCGTCAAGTACATCACCTCTTGCGGCAAAAAGTGCGATGCAGGCGACGTGAAAATCGAGGACCAGCTGTGCGGCACTGATTGCAAGAAGAGCCAGCTCTGCTGTCCGCTCTCGTACGCTCCGAACCCCGACGACTGCCAGTGGCGCGGGAACAAGCATATCGCAACGGGCACTGCCACGACGACGAGGTCATGATGCAGATGACCAAATGGGGAAGCAGCGACGATACCGACGACAGTTGCGACGACGGAAACGTCGCCTCCTGCTGCAAAAGCCCGCTCTCTGAGGAGAACAAGTGCTACTGGCAAGGCGTAGGCGAGGACTGCAAAGGCGATGATTTGCCGTTGACCTTTTCGGGCACTGTACTGTCGATGCTCGACATGACAGCTGTCATCATCTCCGCCGTGGGCCGCTTCGTACCACTGGGCGCACTGGCTGACGTCGCCCTCTTGGAAGTGCTTGGTGCGCTCGATGTCGAAACGAATGAGCTGTATTGCTGTCCTAGAAAGGACGTTGCCAGGTGGAAAAACTGTGAGTGGTTCGGCGAGCCCGGGAGCTGCTTCGACGGCCACTGCCCCGACATGAAGTATGCCCAACTCACTGACAGCTACTTTGGCGGCGGCGAGACGTGCGGCTGGCAGGCTTCTCGAGTCCGCGGTTTGGCTCCGACATCCTGAGCTGGCTCGCCAGGATGGTCAAGCCAGAGATTAAGCGTGAGTTTACGCACAAGTACAAGGACACGGTCACAGTCAAGATTGTCGACGAGTCATGGTCATGCGCCAAAGGAGATGTGTCGTACGAAGGCCACATTCTCGTCTAGGCTCTCCTCAAGCTTGACATCGAGACCAGCTTCGGCTTCACGCTCATCTTCACCAAGCTGGAACTGCCCCTAGATCTGAGCCAGAGCTACCTGGCATTTTACAACAAAGGAGACATCACAGGCGTCTTCACCCTCGAGGCGGTGACCAAGGTCTTTTACAAGAAGTCCAGCGTCATCCTGAACATTCCCTTCCGTGGAGCATCCTTCAAGATCCCAGGCATAGCCACCATTGGCCCGCAGCTGACGGTCGAAGGCAGTATCTATGCGTCTCTGGCCGTGGCCGGCACCCAGGCCCAGGGAGACATGACGGCCAAGCTGTCCGCAGCGGCCGAGTTTGGCGTGCGCTTCAGTGACAAATGGGAAGTCGACCCCGCGGCTGCGGCGTCGGTGGGCGAGGCCACCTTCATGGTCAAAATGGCTGCAGGCATCTCCACGCAGAATACTTGCCCCTTCACGTACGGCCTTGACATCGGGGCTCGTCTCTACGCCAAGGTCCAGGCACCCAAAATCTTCAAGTGGCCCGGTGCCGAGTATGACATTACTCCCAAGTTGAAGAAGGCCATTATTGAAGGGGGCAGCTGTCCGGATCTCGGTCCGATACCGACCAAGAGGGGGCTTGATCGCCTGGACTCGGCCTTGAACTACTCTTCACCCGACGATTTGACCATCGCTGCTGCTTCCGAGCGGACGATGGAGAGGCGTGCGGTGGAAAAGAGGGCGGCCGTATACGGCCCAGCCTTCAGCATCCCCGTCGGCAATTACTTCTGTCCTAGCTCAACTAATGAAGATGAGGGCAAGGGAAGTCCCTGCGGTGGGCTCGGAGACCCAGGGGATGACGACGATGAAGAGGTGGACAGTGGCGCGAGGAGACGAGGCCTTGACGAGTCGACGCCGCATAATGAGTCGATTGGAGAAAGGGACCTTGTGGAAAGGTCAACGAAACCCGCAGCAATATGTGGTTTCAAGCTCAGCGTCTCGTACCCGAGCGGTGGCGACGCCAAGATGGTAGATGCCCTTGCGTATGGCTTCCAGTGACCAGGCGTCTGCGGCGACTACGAGTTCGGCGCTCCTTTAGAAGCCCGGGTGGCAAACGTGCAGTATGACGCTGAACACGTGCTCGAAGTCCAGTTGGTAAAGCATTTCTTCCAGTATCTCACCAACAACGGCGAACACCTTGACCACCCAGACCCCTCCCAGACGGTTCCAGGTGATGCCTCCAAACGGCGTCAGATCAAGCTCTGCGACTACGTCAAGAAGCAATGGGACATCCCTGCCGTTGCCATCCCAGGCTTCGACTCGTCGCAAGGCACCGGCGCCAAGCTCACGCCAGCAGGCCACGTTTTCTCACAGTTCCCAACCGGCACTTGGAACATGAACGAGTACGTTGTACTGGAGGCCAGGATCAATAGCCAAATTAAGGGCAGAGCATGGGGTGAATCCCGGATCGTAAACACTGACAACTGGATGACTGATATGGACAAAGTCGACAAGGCTCGCGTAATGCTCAAGTGGATGTGTTACATGGTTGGCTCCCAAATGTACCACAATGTTGACCATATCCGCACAATCTTGAGGCAGCAAAAGGAACGCGTGGGTGCAGTCCTCGAGAAACTCGACACGCAGATCCTACCCCAGAATCCGCCGCATCCAAGCCCCTGTGAGCCTTGGAAGCCAATGGGTCTGCGGGAAGAATGGAACTCCTATATGAGAGACAAGTTTCTCCTGGTTCAGCTCAAGATGCAGAAAGTCATCAATGAGTTTCTGCCGCTGCTGATGAAGCAATGGACTAGCGAAGCCACCCGACAGGCTGCCGAGGGCCAGCCGGGAGATACTGCTGCTTAGCTGGCCGCCAAGCAGACAAGGAGGGACCTGGCTGATGATATAGATGCACTCAACGATATCTTGAAGGTGCTTCCACCGTGGATAGCTCCGCTCTAGGTGGTCAACAGTGCAGCGGGGAAGTAACTTGGTATTGAACGCCCTGTCCTTTCCCAAACTTCGTTCGCCAATTTTGCCTCCCAGAGTGGCCTCACATAATCGTCCATTCTCACTTTCGCTGTCTTCAATCATGAATCCGAACACAACCCCTCCTCTTGACGCCCACTTCGCCGTGCCCCTTTGCATATCTCACGTTCGACCCTCTTTGGGCTTCTCGAAATTCTCTCAAGCCGGTCTTTCTCGTCTCTCACGCCCGGTGACTTCCAATGCCGTCTGTCGCAGTTGGACCTTTGTTCGGCTGCGTACTTCTATTCGTGCCAGCTTCTCGCCGTCTTTGCATGCTGAGCTGTGTGTGTTTGTTGCATGATTTATCTCTGCGGAAGAGGATTCTATATCTACCGGCGTCTGTAATGGAGAAGCCGAACCAGTTGATGCGTCGCTCTCGCTGTCTCGTACCTGCTCGTCAAGTCCAAACACACTGGCATCCATCGATCGATATTGACAATTTGTTGCTTACTCTTCTTCCTCAAGCTTAACGCGTATCGGAAACAACACTTTACAGGCTTCCCTGAAAGAAGGCTACTACCCGGTCCAAAGACTATTGCTACTACCTTCAGTCGATAAGGCACACTTTGGGGACCTAGGTTAGATGGCTAACATGATGACGGACTAGAGGTTGACTTTCTCTATCTATACCCTCGATGTAACTAATCTACCGAGCCTTTATAGATCCTAACCGCTATCTTCTTCTTTGGCTATACAAACCCCCATTCCTAACAGACTATAGACCCGCCGTCGACCCTCAGAAGTTGGTTTCTTCGAACCCCCAAGGTCGGCGTTCCTATCCGTCTTTCTTGTCCTTTGAAGGTTATTGCGGCCAGTTTTGCCAACTACCATGGAAGCTCCGGCTACCCATTTTCCTGCCTGACCAGAAAGACGGAGCAAACTCCCTTTAGTTAAATAGATGACCGTAATCCGGACAGACCTCCAGCCTCCCCCTTGTTATCGGCAGTGGGAAGTCTCTCTCTACAGCTATAACAGGCTTTCCTTTCCATATCCTCAAAATAATACTACGTCAGTCATTCCTGATTTAAACACTTGTGCGAGGGGTTAGAAAACACGGAGGATAAATGTTCCGTCTTTCTGAGTGACTCGTAATAAAGTCTCAGGACAATTTTCGGGCACAGATATGGGCGGCTCAAATGATTAGGCTTGAGTTTCATGTAATATCGAACTGCACGAGCAAATGGCATCTTTACTATCCAGGGAAACCACGGCTCTTTTTTTGCAATGGGCGGGCGCTCTTGGAACCCGCGGAGCTTTGATTGCGGTCGTCACACGTGCCCGGGTGCCAACAATGGTGTTTCGTTCATTCCACTTTCATGGACTAAACCGAAAGAGGTAGAGGGTCGAGAGCTTAAGCATGCGGAAGAATGCCAGAGAAAATACAGATTATCTTCGTGCTTGATTCAGGCTGTTTTGAGAGACGCTCCATCCCATGAGTCGTACATATGTAAGGGGTGTTACAGACGGACCGAATAGACCGCGGAGGCGAAGATCAATTCGGCCCGTTTTCCCCAACCCCCTCATAAGTGCGCCGCCCTTCCCCGCACCCCTCATCTCGAAGCTTGGAAACGGCCCAATAAGATCCTTGTGAGTGTCGAGGTTATCTCCACCGTTTAGTAACGTTACTCAGCTCCGCTCCTCAGTCCTCCTTAAAAGTGGGCGGAGGTCAGGGAACAAAGAGTTGGAGAATGAGCATACCCTAGAGAATCAATACATACGCAGTGGTACTTATGCATGAACTCCTTCAGTTGCAAATAAATCTTAGATCTTATTATTTTTTAGATTATACGTAAATTCGGCAATAAATTATATGAGTAATTCTATTACCCTCTCTACCTATGTCCTCCCAATCTTTGTAAACTCTATACCCCACTAGAATTAAACGAACACTCCATGGCTCTCTCTTCTCTCCACAGCTTCGAACCTCCCAGTTTCCTCCTACTACCAGTCGCTTTGCCTTACTCGTTATCCTTAAGGTCGATAACAGTCGACTTAAACTTCCTAGCAGGGACCTTGCGATTGAACAAGATGTCCGTCTCACGGTAAGAGCGGTGCTTGAGTTCAGGAAGGAAGAAGAAGGCCATAATCCAGCAGACACAAGCAGTGCCACCCCACACGTAACCGCACTTGCCTGCGAGGTTCCATCCTGTGGGATTGAGCAGCTTAGAGGCCAAATAGATCATAGGAATCTCAGCCACATAGTAGGCTGCACGACCCACGGCTGTGCTTAGAGCACGAAGACGGACCGAGGACGTCTCGGCAATGATGGTGTAGGAGATGGGTCCCAGGGTACCGGCAAAAACGAAGGAGATGACGATACCCAAAACGGCCTGGGCATAGTTGGTCGCGCTGCTTTGCTTAATAGACGCGCAGATGCCGAGAATAAAAAGCAGAGCGATGTTGGTAACGGTTCCCCATAGATAAATTGTTCGACGACCAAACCAGGCAGTGAGAGGCCAAGAGAGCGCGTTGGCAACGAATTGAAGACACGAATTGATGAGATTGAGCTGAAACGCGCGATCAGATGAGATGCCGGCTTCTAAATCGGTTGTCAGCCATCCATGTAACATGTTTGAAAGTTTCAGAGGAGTACACACGCTCGAAGAAGAAGGTTGCCTGATTAGCAATCAGATTACCAGCAAAGTTCTGCGACGCGTACATCAAGCAGGTGATGGTCGTCCTCCTCAAATCAGTGCCCTTCAAAAGGTCGAGGAGGGTAGGGTTGCCGCCCAGCTTCTGTTCGATTTCAACGGTTCGCTCCATCATGGCAAGCTTCTGTTGAGCATTCTCTTGGGATTTATTGCCGAGGCGCTCGATGGACCGAAGGGCCTCCTCTTTTCGTCCACGACGGATGAGCCACCAAGGGGACTCGGGAGCGATAAAGATGAGAATCATCAGTGGCGTCTAGGCGAGTTAGCTAGTCGTAGACACCGGATGTGGACGGATGACTGGACTTACAGGGAAGAGCCATTGCAAAGCAAGAGGCACTCGCCAAGCCCACTCATCGCTTCGCTTATTGTAGGCGTAGGTGGCGCCGGCGACAATGATGGAGCCGATAGACCAACTCATTTGTAGTGTAGCCGTACAAGCACCTCGAAGAGCGAGAGGAACAACCTCGCTGGCGTAGGCGGGGGCGTTGGCGATGAAGAAGCCCCAAGGGACACCTTCCAACGCTTGTCCAACGGTAAGGACGGCGAGGGAGTCGGCCTAGTAGCTTGTCAGGTGGCAGACCTGGCAGCGGGGTTGGGGCGTGCACTCACAAAGAAGGAAATGAAGATTGTGGCGTTCATCAGAATCAGGCCCACGATGGTAGTCCAGCGGTAGCCAAGACGGTTGGTAATGGGTCCCGCCAAAAAGACGCCGACGAAGGCACCGCATTGGCCGGACTGGAAGAGAGCACTCTGCCACTTGGTCGGGATGGTGTAGCCTGATCCCTCCACATACACGCCGTACCTCTCTTTGAAGGCGGTTTGCGCGACAAAGTTGCCGTTGAGAAACATGTCGAACGACTCCATGACCTAGTGGGCGTGATTAGTTTAGCTGTGGCGTTGGGGAAACTGGGGTAACTAATGCGGGGAAGTGAGACTGACGATAGTGAAACACATGGTGAATGCCCACAGACAAGCCCAGGGATGGCTCTTGGCTGCCGACCACAGGCCCTCCTCGTGCTCGCGGTTCTCGCCATCGAACGCATCATTCATGAGATCCGCATTGGCCAAGACCTCGGAGTGGTCAATACCGGCCTTTTGGCCATGGTGCAGCTCGTCCTTCGACTCCAGAATACCTGACGACATATTGGATTGCTCAGTGCCAAGGAGTTAAGAGGATAAAGTTGAGAGTGAAAGGCGGGCCAGTATCTTATATCCTTCGGCATTACCTTTGAATGGTTCCCGCGTGATACGTGGATTAATTGGTGCGCATGTTCCTTCAGGCTTCTAGGGTTATGATAGGCGCGTATGTGCAACGGTAATGCGGCACGGTCCTCGTCCGTCGTCTAATTCTGTTACAACGTAACCTTTGTTGTCTCAGACTGGACCGCTTGCTGAAGCCCCTAACCAGGTGTGCGGGGGAGGCGATACAGGCTAAATGCGGGGAGAGGCCATTCTCTTCTGAGAAGTTGAAAAGGAGAATCGCCGACTTTTATCAAGCCTTGCGGGCCTTAGCAGCGCCCAGTCTCGTACGATTGCTCACCAAGACGGCAGAAGTGCGACATGTGGCCATGCTGGCCCTTCGGGCTGCTGACACACTGTTACCGGACATATTGTGGGAGAAGAGCTGACCTCAGTTTGGATGGTACCCCAGCAGATCCGGGTAGGATTTCTACCATGTTGGTCTTCCCAGGTTACTTCGTGTTGGGTCGGTATTAATGGTTACCCCCAAACACGGAGTAATTGTCTGATTATTGGGCGCTGTTAATCACACAATCCCTGTCGAACGGCTCCTGTCACCTCTCATTGCTATGGACGAACTGAAGTTAGGTATTTTCAGCCCGCTCCCGCCATTCTCAGCACAATCCAAGTTTCAGCTGAGAATCCAAGAGCCTATCACACCGAAGATCGGATCGATATAAGTCCAAGACAATCAGTACATGCTGACAATGCAATCCGACACCAAGTGAAAGATGTTGGCCCATTAATGATGTCTCGTGAAGACCTTATCCCTTATGGACTTGACCATGCACATTGAAAAAATGCCCAAAGGCGAAGGTTGTGCTCAACCTTACGTCTCGCTCTCAGTTCCATTGAACCCGCCATCATTCCAGCAGCGCTGTGGTCCAGTCTGACGGGATAAACTAAATAGTCAGTGGGTGAGAAAGACCGAAAGGAACCAGGACCTGTGACAGATACGTATACTCGGGTATTGGCGAAGTTGCTTTTGCCTCCTATCTCAAGATTATCCCAAGTGCAGTTTGTCTTTGGGAAATGTGTCCCATATGGTAACTATAAGGCTCTTGAGCTTAAGTCTCTCACAATGAGTGATTTTAATTAAATTCATCCATGGCTCTTCCCCTCGTACAGAGGTCGAGGGTAACGAGCAAAGTGTCGGTCCCAGAACTTACCGAACTCACTGCGGGGCCTCTTCCACAACCTTCATATAATGTTGAATTGGATTATTCAGCTTCTTGCTCATACTGGTACTGCCGTATTAGTTTACGAGCGTCGAACGGGCTGACCCTGCTTCGACTTTGTGGTACCGGCCTGACTGCGGGAACTCGGGAAGCATAAGATCTGCAGAAGTCGGTTGGTGGCTAAGGGCTTAGTGCTCAGCTACTAGCAGGTGGGAGGGAGCCTGGGCAATGAATTAAATACTGTAATGCCTATCGGGCTATCTTGCTGAGCCCAACCTTGAAATTAATTTGCAGCGCAAGGAAAGACGGGATATCAGCATTCCCTCGCAGAGATATCTACACCGAAACTCCCCTAAAAGGGGCCGGCCGAGTGACTCGGCTCATAACGCTCCATCCCGGCCGCATGCCTGAGCCCGTCGTTTGCAACCTCAAAGTCGCGCACCTTGACCGTGTTGGTTCCTCTTCAGATTCGCCCCAGGCATGCGAGTACACCGCATTATCATATGTTTGGGACGACTCGACATTTCTTCAACCCATCAGTGTCAACGGAAGACTCTTTGGCATACATAACCTTCATGCCGCTCTGAAGTATATCCGCAGCCCGACTTATCACATGGTCTTGTGGGTGGACGCCATGTGCATCGATCAAGGCAGCGTCAACGAGACGAGTATGCAAGTGCCCATGATGAAGGATATTTATCAAATTTCCAAAATGGTTGCTTGGCTTGGCGCAGCCGACAGTGCAAGTGACGCTGCCATGGACTACCTTGCTTCTAATATTTGGCAGCAAGAAACTCCACCCGACCAACCCGGAGCTTTGCGACTTGCCCTACACAGTCTTTAATCGAGGCTCTATTGGACACGTGTATGGGTGGTGCAGGAGGTGGCGGCAGTAAAGAAGGTCATCTTGTTGTGTGGTCACAAGTCGTTGCCTTTCGAAAGACTTGGCCATTTCCTTGTGGAAAACCGAAAAGAAACGGTCCATCTGGATCTGGCTGGATATTGGCGTCCATGAGACATGTTTCTGCTTATGAAAGCAATTCGAGGCGAGACTGACCCAGCGACGGTTTTGCGGGATGCCTCACGCCTAAGCTCTACCAGGCAAGTTGACAAGATATACGGACGGGCTCTTTGGTTTGTTTCCGGTAACTTTCCAAGAGCGCCTGGAACTCAACTACCGCAAGACATATTCCAAAGTACTCACTGGGTTCTGTGAGGCATACCTCGACGCTTACCACAACTTGGAGCTTGCTACACTCTTCCCCCCATGCTCTCATTCTGGCCCTGCCAATAATGGCCCCAGCTGGGTCCCAAAAATCTGGGAACGATTGGAAGGGCTCTTAGAGCTGTACAACGCTCCGGGATGAAATCGCCGAACGCCCGCGGTCATTCTGGAGATGTCCTAACTGCACCTGGAGCACATGTCGGCGGGTGGTGGACAGTATTGGCATTTTTGAGACACGAGCATCATACTTGATGACAAATTACCGCTGTACTGGGCGGTTTTAAAGCGATGAAAACGCGAAATTCGTGGATACGGAGCGCTTGGCGATGGCATATCTGGGACGCCGACACTCTCCCCCTCAACTCGACAGGGCCTTCTTCGATCTCATGGCTGGCGACCGCTCGCATCTCCAATCCTCCAGGCTCCGTCCCGCGTCATGCAGGGAATTATGGAACGCTTGAGGTATTGAGGTAGAGAGAGGTGGCCCATTGTCCAGGTTCGAAGCGCAGGCCTCCTCGTTTAAGTTTATATTCATCAGACTCCGCGGCCGGTCACTATTTGTCACAGACCGGGGACTTGTTGAACTGGTCCCGGGAAATCTCCTCGTTGGTGACGTAGTTTTTGTGCTCTGGGGATGTAGATTGCCGGTTTTGCTGAGGACTCCTCCAGCTGGTGGAGATGAAGATTATGCACTCCTCGGCCCTTCGTATGTTGATGGAGCAATGAGCGGTGAATATGCGCTGGATGAGAGTGAGATTTTGCTGAGGATTCGTTGAAAAGCTCTACAGATGGTGTTATGCAGTCAATAGCGACTGCCTTGAGATTGGTCATCGCAGCTTGTGAAACTGCCATGATTTCAGTTTATGCACTCTATACACGAAGGGTAGAGCAGACGGCACCTGACTTATTAGCGAGGACTAAACAGAAGGCTCGCAAATCCACGAGCGACAATCTGGACAAGTGGAGATGCAAAGCTGGAACTGGACTCTGATCATCACGCAAAGAGTGATCTGAGGGTTTCGTTACCCACTTCAACGATATCGTTTTGCAAAGGGCAGCAATAGACTGAAGGGAGTTCGAACAGGCAAGATACAATATTAAATACCAGAAAATAGACTATAGTGCCACAATGATAATGTCTTTGTGAAACGCGATGAGTAGTTAACCACTCCACTCTATTCCGAGACCTGTAGGACGGCGCGTCCAGCAATCTGCCCTTTGACTAACTTGTCAACAAACTCGTTCACGTCCTCCAACTTTCCTTTGTGAAGAATAGGCTAGTAACTTATCAGTTGATGTACCTCAAGTCTCTCCAATTGAATGGTACTTACGTGGACCAGGCCTCGAGCGGTAAAATCGAGGGCTTCTTCCACATCCTTCAGGCTTCCTACAACGCTGCCAACAATGTTGAGTCGTCGTAGGGCCATGGTCATTGGGGGGGCTCCGGCAATAATGGAGCTATCTTGGGGTAGCCCGACAGCGACCACGGTACCGTTAGGTCTGAGGAATGAGGGCGCGGATTCATAGGCGGCTTTGGTTGCGGCCGTGACGATGACTCCATGGGCACCGTACGTAGTCACTTTCATGATCTCGTTGACGATGTTTTGAGTGGTTCGGAAGTCGATAAAGACTTCGGCACCAAGCTTCAAGCAAAGGTCACGCTTATGGTCGCCGCCATCAATGGCGATGACCCTCATCCCCATGGCACGCGCATATTGAACGGCAAAGTGTCCCAGTCCGCCACCAGCTCCGGGAAGGACGATCCACTGCCCAGGCTGCACTGCCGACCTAGATATGACGGTGTTAGAGAGTCCATTTGAAATGTATCATCACTCAGGCGCTCGCTTACCTCTTGCAGGCTGTGTAAGCAGTTACACCTCCACACATGATAGGTCCGGCCTCCTCGTCGGACACGCCGTCGGGTAGTTTCGATGTGTACCGTCCATCGGCAATGCAGTATTCCTGGAACGTGCCGGGAACTGAAAAGCCGCTGTTGGTCTGCTTGATGCAATGAACTTCATCAACACCGTTCAAACAAAACTCACACTCCCCACACGTGCTCGCAATCCACTTCACACCCGCACGATCACCAAGCTTCCACCTGCTCTCCATTCCTTCACCTACTGCCGCAACTACGCCCGCACCTTCGTGGCCTGCAATGCCCTTGGTCGCCGGCATCATTGCGATCCCAAACCCACTCCAATCATCGTGGAGGAGGGATTTGTCTGAACCACACAGTCCAGTCCAGTTGATCTTGACAAGAATCTCCCCAGGGCCAGGCTTAGGAACAGGCGTCTTTTCTATGGCTGTGGTGGCGGTAGGGCCCGACCCTTGACGGATAGCGGCTCGCTGCAGCTCGGGAACTTCAAAAGTAGCCATGACTAGATAATGAGGGGACAAGGATATGGAAGAAGGATGGTTTGATAACGAGCTGAGTGAATGGTCGGGTATTGACGCCTATTATATCCCTACTACCAATCGCGACCTCATGGGACAACATGCTGAACCCCGCGATTCAGGTGCGGCTCCGGCTCGCGGAGATGAGGACGAACGGATCTACGGAAGCAGGGTACCTCGAAGAAGGCTAACGACATGGCACCAGATATCATGATATCAGGTGGAGAGGTGTTGCAGTTTGATTTCATTGCATGCAGAAGCGGAGATGGAGTCCACATCGCGGAGGGCTGTTGGTCGAGTAGCGTTTCATTCCCCGCATGAATGCAACACCCCGCCGTCACTTATCTGTTGATCATCGGGGGGGAAGTTGGGGATGGAATCGTATCATTAGTTTGGGGCTGGAAGAAATACACGAAGCGGGTCGGACTTCAGTACGTATCGGTCCGCCTGGGTGACGATAGTTGACTGGCGAGTGCAAGATGTTGTGTAGACAATAGAGTATGAGGTTCGTTCGGAAGGTTCGGAGCTCCGGATCTTTGCCAAGGCAACCTCCATTAGATTCCCCGAAAGAAGGATTGAGAGCGCAAGTGTTTCCGAGGAGAGCCAGCGGAAGACGACATGGTATTTGACTCGCACCCATGTCCGCAAGCATGATTCAGGCAGTCAACGTGTCATTCCGTTTACAGCTTGACGTCGCAGACGTAAACGACAATGGCATCTTCCCCGCAGATCCAACATCCTTCGACGGTGTAGAGTGGATTCCATGGGATCTTGAGCGAATATCCGATTGGCATGAGACCAATGCGGACCGCTCTCGGACCGGTGCCGTCTCAGTGCGTGCGTTCTGCGGATCAAGTCTCCCGGCCAGGCTGCCAGGGGATTCGCTTTCCGTCGTGGCCAGGTCAGGGATGACAAAAGAGGTGGGCGTCTAATGACACGTACGATGGAATGTTCTTGGCTGGAATTTCCGCTTACCCGCAAGCCGTTCCTCCACGCTCGTGATCACCGTGGTAAGCTCAGATACGCTTGATTTGAAGAATAGCTTCACTGGTCATAACTTCTGATTACCTATACCACTTCAAAAATCAAGAATGCGAGAATCCTATGTGCTTGTAATACGAAATTTCCTGCTTTAATGAGGGTAGATGACTCGTAGATCGATGAGAGCTTCGTATTATGCGTGGTAGAGATCCAAGGGGATACGTTTAGTCCCTGGATGAGGACTGGTCCGAGTACGCTTAGAACATCCATTACATCCCACCACGCGGTGCTAAATGGTACGTGATACTACCAAGCCAGTTTCATCTCACTCTATCTCGGTTCGATAAGTTGTCTACGTTGCTCTTTGTTATGGGAGGAATTAGAGGTCATGAAGCCCGCGACTAAGGCGCGCGGGGTTGAAATCGGGGGAACCTTAAGGGCATTGGGTGTGTTTTAACGATTGGCCTATAAGGTGCTCGCTTATTCGATAAAGTCACCGCGAAACTTACTCAACGCAGCTAGCTACCTATCGTGGCTTTTGGAGCCATCTTACCGTGTTTTGGTCACTGGACCTTCACGCCCCGAAGGGTAATCAATGTCAGCTTCACATCCTGAGGATTCTGAATCTACTGGTGGATATATACTTGAGGGTTGCGAGTTAGGCTTACGAAGCGATGATCTTTGCAATAAACGCAGAGACGACATCCCCGGGGCCGCCAGTTTCCGGAGAGACTCGGTCCAATACTCGGATCAAGGGGGATAACAAGGTCCTTAAATGGCTGTGTATGCTGTTGAGCAAAAGCGGGACTGGAGGTGCATGAGATCCGTTATATCAAGAAATCTACAATAAGGGGACTGACCTAATATGCAATTATTTCATTCAAAGGCTGTACAGCTTGCCACACATATCACTTCCTTCGTGATACCGGTTCCGGATTTATCCTTTTCTTGACCTAGCAAGATGGATACAGGCTATTCAACAGCTGGATGGGTCTAAGCGCGATTCCCATGATATAGATCCTCCTGAAAGCGCAATAGACAAGATAATAATTTTCCTTCAGCTCGTTTTGCTCTTTACAGTCTGGCCTTTGAGTCCTCCTCTCGACCCGCAAGGTTGGGGTGGGGAGTTCGAACAGGTCGAGTCACAGCATAGAAGGCAAACCCTTCAGACTTAGTAGAAAACTACAAGCAGAACAAAGGGGGACATCATATCAGTTTATCATACGTGGAGTAGGCGGCGGGATTAGGGGAAAGTCATAACCCACCTTAACCTTAGATCCAACGTGGAAGAAAGCGAAGTCCCCCGGGACCAGATGATGAGTGACACCGGTAGCCTCGTCCTATTAACGATCCTTCTTGTCAGTATTATTCGGTATTTAGTTGGAGGATGCGGCAGTTGGAAGCCGGGAAAGACTTGTAGAGAGTCATGAGAGAAAAAACGTACTAAAACATCAATCTGGCCACTGAGGACATACTTCGTCTCCTCGAAAGTGTAGTGGGCAGGTCTTTGAGGCCCAGCAACGATCTTGTAGAAGCCGGAGGTGAAGTGTGCGGGGGAGTCGGAGGTCTTTGTTCGAATAGAATGGAAGTCGGCTATGGTCGCGTTCTCGCCCTTGGGAAGGGGGATGAACTCGCTGCCCGCGCCCTTAATGATGGTAAGAGGGACTAGATTGCCAGACACTACGGAGAGGTTAGCTGTCCGCAATCAAGACGTTAGGGGGGCTCGCATGGAGCGCTCAGTGGCGGGAAGAAAGAGGATTCCGAAGTTACGCACTGTTGTAGGTTGTGTGTGGGACAGAAGGGATTCAAATTGAGATAGAGAGAGCGCAAGGAAGACATTATTGATATAAGAAGTTTCAGTACGCAACAGTTACTAAGAAACCTCGGTGCATTCTCGGGATGTGCAGAGCTCGGATGCATGTCCGGTCTTGCATTAGTAGTTCCCATTCAAGTGCTCACTAATTACTAGACTAATTAGCACTGCTCATCGTCATGGAAAGATAATGCAGTAAGGCTCTCAACAGACTACACATCATATCAGGATAACAATCTTCTCTGCTATCATATGTTTAGAATCAAAGGATACTGGAGAGTGAAGTGGGAAAATGGCAAATGTTAGCACATACGTAAAACGCGATTGCTTACGGCTAACAACTCTTAATACGCAGCTTTCCGCCCTTCTCAAGCGGAAGCTGGGGGCGGTGATCTCAACCGCGGATGTCCACAGAGTCGATGGAGACCCTACGGTTACGAACCCGACCAACCGATCAGCTGATCGGTGCCGTCGGCTTAGACCCCGCCAATGACCACAAGTAGTTCTAATGGATATTTGCTCTCTACTTCTTTATTAGAGAGCCTGATAATATTATGTGCCTCTGATCTTTTGGAAATAACAATGGTGTGTTCTCCAGTGGAATGGGGCCGAGGAAATGAACCCCGCGGAAGCCTTTGTAGCCGCTTCGGGGAGATGGGGATTTGAGTGTATCAAGCTCGGAGGTTGTCCCAACGGCGCCAGCTTAAAGGGATTAGTACTGGGAATTGGGTGCTAGGTTATAGTATACCCTAACTACATCACTCAAGGATGAGTTTCTTCCATATATCCCACTCCTTGCACAGCGATGAGATACCTATCTTACCGCGAGTGGCAAACGTAGTATAACCCCGTATTCATTACTATACCGAATCCGTTCTATTATTTCTAATCCAGATGCAGTAGAGGCTATTATATGGTTTCGTTCAACGAATCGTAGCAACCTTATATCGCTGTAGCTATCATAATTAACCTGGCAACCAGGCCGGATTCTACACGCCAAGAACCTTTGGAATGCGGAAAATGATTACTACCCTCATTTCTAAGTTTATATTTAAACTTGGTTCAGCTGCAAATTTGTTCTTTTGCATGCAGCAAGTCCAATGCTATCTATTCTGGATTGTTAACGCCGGTTTATCACAGCCACCCACCCAACGCCCCGGATTGAGTGTGCCTAATCCTCCACCCACTTTGGTTCACAATCCAACCCGTGTTGAGACCAGAAGCCTGGAGATAGGAGAGAGTTGCCGAATTAATTTACGGATATTAGCACTAAGGGTCTAGGAGGATCAACCAAGACAGGACGTTCGTTTGTTTGTGAGGCCTATCGTGTCAAGATCTATTAAGTCTTCCGCAGAGCCCAGCTTGAAACAAGGCAACTTGTTGCTTGCTTGAGATCTCTGGAATTTGCGCAAGTTTACGCCCATGGCCATTGGATGCTTTGATTAATGCATTGCTGTTCCAGATAGGTGGTTAACAGCGGGCGACACAAGCGGTCCATTCTTTCTCGCCGAATGGACGACTTTCGGCCCAGTTGCCCTGAAATGGATTGAATTCTTCAGTTATACACAGGGTTTCATCATGGGATGTGGTAAACTACACCAATCTCAGTTTTTGGAGCAAATTGGGCGTTGTCGGATATATTCCTGGACGCTTCCACGCAGGATGTCGCCGCCACATGACATCTGCCATCAACCACTCAACCACATGCATCTTCACAAAGCCGAAGAATTGACTGACTCTTCCTTTTTGCGTGAGTGAGTTTAGATCAGCGATCCCGCAACAACCCCACGCTCAGCGGCCGCTGACAGCGTAGAAACAGAGCAGCGGAGAACGCCACAGCGCATCCCACCAATGCAAGCTCACTCATCCCGCGTGAAAGCCCTTGATTCGACCAGGGTAGACGAAGGTACATGCATTGTCGAAGTGTTATGAACCTTTTCGAGCGGGGTAGATATCTTCTTGGTTCTCCCTGGTTCTCCTTCTTTCCATTGCTGCATTCGTTCAACTCCTCCGGTGCACTGGCGACGGCAAACATGACGAACGAGGAAGTACCCACGACGCCGGCGGGAGATGCACCTGTTGGATCGACATCCGCTGCACCAGGTACCGAACTGCACTCGGTCCAGCACTGGCAACAGCTAGCTGCGGTAATTCATCCATCCCCGCACCAAGCGACCTTGGCTGAGTAATACCTTTCCCAGGAGACAGCCGGCGACGGCGACGACGCCGATTCGGCGCTCGGTTCTGTCGAAGATGACTCCACAGCATCCGTAACGACGAGCATTCTTGCGTATCGAACCATTCATGGACGAACCTTTCATTCCGAGAAAGGAGACACTCAATATTGGTATGAGAGGAGACGAAACTCGCACGTCGTAGATCAACCGCTGACATGGGCACATTCACAGGGCATCCAACGACGACCAGCAAAACGAGTCCATGGACATCGCGTAAGGCCCAGATTCCATTTCAAAGATACGTGTGCTAAACAATTGCTTAGGCACCACTTTTTGACTCTGACGACTGACAATAAGCTGTATCTAGCCCCCTTGGAACAGAATATTCAGGTCCGGAACCCTCGCTTACACCCGGCATGGCGTGGCTAATATTCCTAATAGGCTGCCCTTGACATTGGGACCGGAACAGGTACGAGTAACCAATGTTCCTCACAAAGAAACCACATAACACTGACATCACTTCGACCCAAGGCATCTGGGCAATGTATGAGGATCTCCTCCCTCGTTCGACGGCCATCTTTTACTTACCCATACCGCGAATAGTGATTTTGCCGATCAATTCCCTGCCACCGAGGTCATCGGGACAGACGTTTCTCCCATTCAACCTTCCTGGGTCCCGGCCAATCTGAAGTTGTGCGTCATTCCAAGTTCCTATTATTGTAGCCTCCGAGCTGACACCCGACGTTTGAAGTCAAATTGAGGACTGCACTTTAGAATGGACCTTTGAACCCTCATCCATTGACTACGTGCATATGCGCTATTTGGTTGGAAGCATAAAGGATTGGTCTGCCTTGCTCAAGGAGGCTTTTAAGGTGTGCAAGCCAGGAGGGTGGGTTGAAAGCCAGGAAGCCGCTGCTATGATGGAGAGCGACGACGGCACGGTAACGGAACAGACTGCCCTTCATGAGTGGGGTAAGTTCTTTATTGAGGGAGGGAAGAACTTGGGCCAACCCTTTACGATTCTCGAAGACGATCTCCAGGTCAAGGCCATGGAAGAGGCCGGGTTCGTGGATATCCAGGTTGTCAACCGAAAGGTATGTGCATCAACCCAACGCTCCGATTCCTCCAGGACCTGACCGGATATATTAGATCCCTGTTGGGGCATGGCCCAAGGACCCCAAGATGCGAGAAATTGGCTCCTACGTTCAGATTGCGCTTGAGCAGGACTTTGAAGGATACGTTCTATACATGGCGAGTCAGCTCTTGGGCTGGGCCATGGATGAAGTCAGGGTTTACTGCGCGCAGCTCCGACTTGAAATCCGATCTCGCAAGCACCATGCCTTCTTCAAGTTCAGGGCTGTCTATGGGCGCAAGCCAGTTTGATACCACGATTGGTAGCGCTGCCAGTTGCCACGGTTATTAGGCGCGTCTGGACATCTCTCATAGTTTGAAGACGTACCTACTCTAGGATCGCTATCTCTGTGTCTGACTAGGTCGATCGTGTACACGAGTCCTCAATCCTCGCCGTCTTATAGTGACTCAAGTCTCAGTGTCGACAAAGTTTGATATTGGTCATCAAGCAGAACCCCTATTTCTTTTTCTGGCAGCGGACGAAAGCTAGTACAAGCCCTCAAACTTATCTATTCAAATCTGAACATGCCCTGATACCTTCAAGTAGAGTGTAAAATTGGGGGCCCGCGGGGACCTACAGGGCCCCAAGCTAAGAAATCGTGGCCCCGAGGGGACCCAAGCTAAAAGCACGGGGCCCCAAAGGCTCTCTGAGATCCTAAAAACCCTAAGGCAGGTACCTAAAGGGACCTAAAGACCCTCCCCCCTATATATTTAATATTTAAAAAATTAAAAATTAAATTAATTATAAGCTTAATATAATCTTTTTTTATAATTTTATAATAAAAAAAATTAGCTCTTTTTATATATTTTTTCTTTCTTTTTATAGCTATTAATATAAAGTTTTATATTATTTCTTTAGGTTTTTTTAAATCCCTATAGGGTATTATTTTGAGGTCTGGGTATTTTCTTTTTACCCGTAGGGCCCTGAGGGGTTTTGATGACCCCGCTTCTGACCCGTAGGCAGCCCAAGGCCCAGGGACCCGTGGGTATTTTATGCTCTACCTTCAAGTTCAACTATTCAGATCCTTCTCATGTACTAAGTCCTCAACCATGTACATAGGTCAGCTCACGGAGTGTTGGTCTCTTGAGAAGCGCAACAGACGCTACATAGTGGAGGAAAGGCCATTGCTTGCTGGGTAGATAATTTAGTGATGGATTTGGGAATTTCGTTGTTGACGAGTTGCCCGTTTTCATGAGTTGATGCGGCGGTGAACGTTATTCAATATCAGGTCATCACATGTATAAAAGATCAACCAAGTTTTGAATGTCCGGGTTTAAATTGTGAGCTAGAAGCTCCTCTGTAAGCGAAGGACCAGTGCCATCATTCCCAAAGTATGAAGCAAATATGTTTCCGCCCATCGGCTCCAAGCCACCCACTACACTTGCACACCCAACTCCTTCCCCATTCGTCCTCAAATCCCTTCCTCAAAGTTCTTCTCGGATCTAGTAAAGGCCGACAACAATGTCACCCTTGACGCGAGCAGTCAGGTGGACCTCAGCCTCGATGTCGAGCTTAACACCGACGAGGAGGGTGGCAGACTTGTGCTTGCCATCCTCATCGACAGCGCCCTTCAGGAGCTGGCCTTTTGAGTTGTTAGAGAAGTCATGTGCGGGTGGCGAGGAATGTCACTTACCAGCGGGCTGGGAGAGGCCGGTGGAGGTAGGCAGGGGAATGACGAACTGGCGGTGGTCGCCGGACTGGTAGGCCTCGAGGGAACTATGACGCGCTGGTGTTAGCTTTCTAATGGGACTTCACCTATGGGCTTTGATGCGAGGGAGGCCTACGTGACGGGAGCAGACATGATTGTTGTTGGGGGGGTCGAAAGATCGAAGTGAGTTGAAGGTGTTGAGTGATTGGTGGGTGGATGGAGTGGTTGGTGATGAAAGAAACGGTACTAAATGATCGAGCTGATGTCCTCTTATATAGACAAATCTAGTCAGTCGGCAAGCCTCTGATCGGTGGATGTCGGCTCATGTTCCAGACTGCGTGCTTGCAGTCGGCAGATTGCAATGTCGGCTTCCGGGCGAAGAGCACGATTAATGCATTGACAGCTTCCCCCACTCGGGGGAAAAGGATGCATACGAAATCTCTTGCATATGCGGGACAGGCATGGCAATAGCTGTTCGTACAGTTGACAGGTGCCAGCGAACCTTGGAGTCTACCTGGGTGTGTGACGATAATCATATGTGGGGAAGAAGCAAACAATCGGAGATTGGAGCGTCCAAGTGCGACAACTTGTCAAGGCGTGGTCAATAACCGCGGCGATTCCCGGGAGACGTCGGCTCTCACAGTTGAGGACGAAAACGAATTCATTTGTTGACAAAGGTTTCATCTATCGTGAGAGGTAACATGGAGGCTGGCAAGAGAATGCAACGCCACGTCCGAAGTACGTAGGTGTGATACATTCCGAGATCCGATAGTCGACGTGGCGGTGCAGATCATGTAATGGCCCGAAGACCCTGCCCAAGTCAAAAGCACATGTCTCTCCATCTTGGGGCCCATTCGAGCTTCACATACAGACGGTACCTCCATAGCATTTCCAAGCTTCAAAGCCCAGGATAGCTCAAGGCGATCGAAGTATTTCCTCTCAATGCCTCTAATATGACAGGTCAACCTTACCCTCCATCTCTTACGTTTTCTGTCTCCTGTTGAGCTTCCTTTGAGTGTGAATTACGGCACTTCCTGCAACTTGCATCAAGGGTAATCCCTGTAAGCTCCAGGGCGGCCGAATGAGCCGTACGCGACAATAAGCCGCCCGATGGCGACCCTGCCCTGGGCGGTATGTCTATTCGCAGCGACATGCATTCTCGCGTGTTTTCGTAATGCGGGACAGGAAAGTCCATTCGCAGAAGTCGACTGGGATACTCCTTTGACAATACTGTGAACAGGAAAAGCAAATAGTATTATAATTTATTTCGTCCTTTTAGGTGTTCGCTATTGAAGGGAGGCTGGGAGCTAAAGTGCAATTGCACATCTTATTCATGAATCCGTGATGATTGTGCGATTGGACATCAGGTACCCAGATAGCGAGGAAAGGACCCTCCTATTTCGCAATTATTATCCTTCAGATTGTAAGATTATCGTCTGACTGGCAAGGGAAATAGCGGTCCCAGTTGACGTGTTTAAAAGAGATGCTCTGAGGCAGCAAATCAAGGCTATTATTAAGTTGCTTGATGCATTGATCAATAAAAATGCTCCCGTGTATATAGGGTAGGAAAGTCAAAATATACATAACCCGGTTTCCTCTTAATGTTAATTTATTAAGCTTCCCATTCTTTCACACTAAGCTCTAGATAGACCCTCTTTGTCTGTTCGCATCACTAACGATCATCTAGCCTCCTCACACCAGCTCCTTTTGCTGTATAGTGTTCTTTCCATCGCTCTCCCCGGTTGTGTGTGGCGCTAGCTCGCCCTGCGGGAGACTCTGATCCATAGCAACTACCTTCCATAGTGAGGAAACCCTTCTAAAAACATCGTTAAGAAGCTCCAGGTTTCGATTCATCGTCTCGGGGTAGAAAAAGTAGACAGAAACTGGAATCAGAGCAGAGATGACGGCATATAGGATATAGTAAGACGATATTCTTGATAGCCACTGGCGTTACCATCACAACAATAAAGTTCCAAAGCTATTGGTTTGCGGTAGAAACGGACGACATGGCAACGAGAAGACGGATAGGGGCAACCTCAGTGCAGTAAAGAAAGTTACCACCCAGGAATCCAATTCGGTAGAAGAGATTAAAACGGAAGATGAAGCAAGCAGAAGCGACGGATACAGCGTGATTGGAAGTTGGGAAACTCGTGCTCGCGGCCAGAGCAGCCATGCATAGGGACATGCCTGTTCCGCTGATCATAAAAGCAGCCCGACGACGGAGGCGGTCAATGGCGAAAAAGGCAATAAAGCAACACAGAAACTTCCAAGCCATGGCACAAGACGCCAGGACTTTTGAAAGGGATGATCCCAAGTCAAGATTTTCTTGGAAGATGGTGGAGGCGTAGACTGGTTGGTCTGGTTAGACATGCATGCATGATCTGGAGGGGATGAGGGGGACCAACCCGATATGAGATTGCCTCCGCACATCTGCTGAAAGAATTGTAAAAAGACGCAGAGACAAAATCTATACAAGAGCTTCTCTTCGTTTTCCTCTGAGAAAATTTGCTAGAGCGAGGCGTCATGATCGGAGACGTTTCCACGGACGACTCCATCTGGGCGATTTCGGTCTGAATTGCTTCGTGTGACCGAGATAAGTCCTTCAGAGCAGACAGCCTTGCCGTGGCTTCAGAGACGCGATTGACTCAGGTCAGCCATCGAGGCGACTCGGGGAGGAAGAAGACGGCGAAGAGGATGGTGAGAGAAGGAAAGAGAGACAAGATAAGAGGCAGCCTCCACTCCAGCGTCGAGTGTGGAATCCTGCTGAAGCCAAAGTCTATCCAATTGCACAGGGCATAACCGAGACACATGAATATGCCGGCCGTGATCACGTCGCGCCCACGGTGCTAGGCTGAAGAGCACTCTTCCTGCCACACTGGAATAGCGACGTTGAACTCGCCAACACCAATGCTAAGAAGAATGAGCCCGATGACAAACTGGATGAGGCTGAAGGAGGTGGCCTGCAGTATGGACCCAATAGTCGCAGAAATGGCGGCCAAGATGATGGTCTTGAGTCTTCCAAGAGTGTCTCCGATGAAGCTGCACGACAACGCGCCAATCAAAGCACCAAGCTGGAAGGACGCAATAAATGCTCCTTTGCCAGTAAAATTGTGAGATTTCTCGGCTCCCGTAGTGTTTAGAGTGTCGATTTGGGGGAAAAGATGCACCCAACTCTGACGAGTCGCCAGCCGTCCAACGCTCGCTTGGTTATAGCCAAAGAAAGCCTTGGACAACGACCAACGCGATTTGGGCTACGCGGAGGCTGTGGCCTCTGAGGCCTAAGAAAGAGGCTTCGGAGGACATTTTGCGGACATGAACTGAGGTCTAGAAGGTATAGAAGATGAGTAACCTCCCAGAGTGGTCTTGCTTTTATACCAACTCGAAGAGCATGCCACACTCTTTCGCCCCCGCATGGGTTCCAATCCCCAAATGAGGCCACGGAGACGTGCGGAGTCTCCGCAAAGTATGACCACAGAGTCCCACGACAAGTCCGGGGCTGGAGAAGACGGGTCAAAGCAATGGATGCCCAGGGAGCTACCCCGAGTCAGACAGACTGAGGGCGAAACCGAGCCAAGATGTAATGGTTTGAAAAGTAAGGGTTTGGCATTGTCGTGAGTTCATAACCAAGTTTGCATGGCCTATACACACGTGTCTTGGAGACAGCTACCCCAAAACCGAAGACTTGGCCAGAATCGACGCCCTCCAGAACAGCTACAATACCCCACGATGACCTCCAATCAGCGGGGGTCTACAAACCATGGCATCCTATGTCATCACTGGTAGGTCCGGGTCCCCCATGAGTACCCTCTCAGCTCTCATGACCCTAGAATTTTGGCAGTCGGAGAAGATAATGTCCGGACTTGACTTACACCGGTAAATCTGGAAGACCTCCACCCTGGGTATGGAACGCAAGGGTAGCGGCTGGTGATCGGTGGGTTCTAGGTGTACTACGGTAATGGTACCATTTACAAGTTTAGCCGAGGATATGCTTAGGCGGACTCAGACACCTATGTGACATGTCCATACCCAGCGGTTCCCAGTCCATCTTTGTCGGCGAGTATGAAGCAATGTTACTCAGTCCACGCAAGTCATGAGTGAGAAGAGAGGATCGACGACAATATGAGCCATCCCTGGTCATCTTCTCCTCCTCATGTTATATGATTCTCACCATGGTTAGTGTGGACTGGGAGGGGGCAGGCTTTACGACGGGGTCAATTGCCCCTGAGTGCTGGGAGCCTATGGAGAGGCTCACTTATTGCTCGTATCTAGTAAGTCTCGATATATATTGTCAAGTGCAGTAAGAAAAATATGTTGGGAATCAAACACATATTTAAGCATTTAGCCTTACTACCCTATATTTCAAGACTCGCAGAATCCCGTCTGTTTTAATTTTCTATTCTCACGAAGCTTTAGACTCGGTTATTGGCGTGCAAAATGACGACCCGACTCGTTCTGCGCCACATCCCACATTCCCAGCCACAGTGGCTGGGACTTGTGTCCCCGCAGAGTGGTGTCATCCTGACGCATGCAAGCCAATTGCCGAGTTGTTTAACTCTTGAGTGCATGGTGAGGAAATTTCTGGCGGGGAAAAGACGACCAATTTCTTCCTTCTACATCACTCGGAGAACCATTCTTGCTCTATTGAGGCTCTTATTACTTTTACTGTCCCCCATAATCATGGCTACTGAAGCAGGGCGACCTCCGTACCCGCCCTTCAATGAGGAGACCGCGAGGATCAAGGTCAAGGCAGCCCAGGATGCTTGGAATACGAAGTAAGAAGATATAACTAGCCCCGTGTCCATTTTGTGTCGGTTAACTGGGATACGCTTAGAAATCCAAAGGCCGTGAAAATGGCATATACGCCCGACTCCATCTGGCGAAATAGAGATCAATTCTTACAAGGGCGAGATGCTATCGAGGACTTCTTGACTCAAAAGTGGCAGAAAGAAAATGGATATCGACTGCGCAAGGAGCTCTTCTCGTTCACCGACAACAAGGTATGCTTCAGGGTTTGTTCCGGAAGTTCTGCCAGTCCTTGCGGCGTGTTGAGCTAATATCTATTGAGATCGCGGTGCAGTTTTGGTACGAATGGCATGATGAGTCGGGACAGTGGTGGCGAACCTACGGACTCGAGGATTGGACATTTGCAGACAATGGCCTAATGAGGAAGAGACAGATGAGCGGCAATGATGTCAAGATTAGCGAGGACGAAAGATGGTACAAAGACGGAGAAGACGTGAATGAGGTAGACATATCCGAGAAGCATTGGTAAATATCAAATTTTGATCTGATCTCGCACTGCACTACCTACCTATGGTTGCAAAAGATATTATGAAGGCCCAAATAAGGGGGACTACATGTTTCTACCTATCGTTTGGTTGCTAATTCATTCCCCCCTATCTCAAAATAAACTCCTTGACATCCAGTTTTCTTTCCACGAGCAACTCCAAGTTCTCTCTGCTCGCATCCTCGAAGAGTTCCCCATCCATGATCCCATGCATATATGCCTCGCCAACAATAACAAATTCTTCCCGCCCCTCGGGTCCCGGCGGGAGCCTCCGCAAAACAGTTGCAACATGTGATCCAAGCAGCACGGCGACTTCATCCCCGAGCTCCATCTCGACTGGTCCAAGGCCCATGAAGCCGCCACGTCCCGTGATGAAGAACCGGCGGTTCTCTGCTGCCAGCTGGAACGCTTGCTCAAGTTGGGCAGTGTACGCTTTCTGCCGCGCGAGAGCCCGCTCCCCCGCTCCTTCGTCCGGGTCTGCGCCAGAGTCCGAGTCCGAGTCTGAGTCTGAGAAGAGGTCGACCGTGGGCGTCCGGCCGACGCGGATGGTGGTCATAAACCCGGTTTTAATAGTTGCGCCAGAGGCGCAACGAAAGCTACCATCGCTAGGGATTTCTTCCCCGATCCGACCAGGCGTGCCATCGGGATGGAAGCGGGATGTAAGAATCGCCATCTCACGCCAACTACCGAGGATGGCCTTGAGAGCTTCCGAGTCGCCAACGTATGGAGAACCGATACCTTGGATAGTCGTGACGGCGATGCCGCGAACGACAGTGCCATCGTCATTGCCCTCGAGGGGCTTCATAAGCTCCCCAAAGTAGGGCGCCGCGCCAGATGCAAAGTGTATGCGGCCCCAAGCATCGACGTCAATGATGGGGTTGTTGTTCCTCGGAACGGTCCAGTCAGGGGCCCATGAGGGGAGACCGTTGAGACGCTTGGGATTCTGGCACGCTGTGAGTATATCAAGGCTGCGAGAATTCCGGACAATATGCTTGACGGCGCCAGTATATACGTCGATCACTGATCTCTCGTAATCGACGCGTAGATCCTCCGAAGAAGGGGGCGGTGGCGGGAACTCGGCCGTCATCTCATCCTTGCAGACACCCAGGATAGAAAATACTTTGTCTCGAGGATCCGTCGCTAGGGCTCTTCGGCGCGTCTGTAGAGCCTCTGCAAAGGTCAAGGGGCTGAGGGGTCGCTGCTGGCGAAATAGCACAAAGTTGTAGAGATCCAAATACTTTGCAATGAAGACTCCCATTCCCGTGTCCTGGCGAGCAAGCAGGGTGGCCTCCAGATCATGAATGGTCTGCGCCATGGTCTCGAAAGCCGCCCAAGGGACCGACTGTCTCCCGCAATGCACAACTGCCTTTGGTGCGCATAGGATTTCCTGAAATATCCATGACCGAGACCACCAAGGCTTGCCAAGAATCTCAAGGGCCATGGTGAGCCATAAGTCGTCCTTGGATGCCGTATCGTAGATCCATTGGATGAACTTCTCGGCAGGATCGTTCCTCCGAACGACTCGTTCGTGAAAGACTTGCACGAACTTTAGACCTCTCTCAGTCATTGCTGTGCCAGGGCTTAAAAAGATGACGACTTGACTCGACTCCTCGTAAATGAATCGCATTAGCATGACCTGCGAAGCCCGCTCGTCCAAGTCTTGTTGATTAATACAGAGAGCATCGACCCATAAGGTGCGCTTTTTCGCACGAGACCTGAGGGCCAGCAGGGCGGCGTGCAGGTTTCTCGTCACTGACATTTCCCGATTATTGAGCTTGATTGCAATCGGACCACTGGCATCGCCCCAGACATATGACAGAGCCTCGTATTCCGGATGGGGAGCGATCGCAACGGATGGAGCATTCATCAAACGCTCACCAGGAAACGTCTCCTCAGGTTTCAAGTTCGTGGTCAGCAATTCGCATTTGATGGGTGAGCTGCTCCGGAGGGCCGGCAAGAGAATGAGAAGACGAATCTGCCGGGCTGACGTGTCCAGGTTTGTATAAACAGAGAAATCCGAGGGAGATGTCATTTTCATTGACTTGGACGAGGGAATACTTGATTCCCACGCAGTATGGTCTCCGAATTGTGGCTGGGAAGGAGCGATAAATTGCGCGCAGCTTAGGTCGTAAATAGAGTGATTAGGTAGTGGAGAGCTTCTTCACCTTTCGGTTTTGCTTATTAATCAATTTTTTTGGTGCTCGAGCAACAATCACACGCCTGGTCGACAATTCCGCAATTTCTAGATTTAGATAACTGACGATCAAGACATCGAGTCTAACATGATCGTGGCCCAAATAAATCTCAAAATCTATAATGGGAATCCTTATCCTGGCTTGCCCGTCAATATACTTTTTGACACCAGTGTGCCTGACTGCCTGTGCCGTACCCACGTAGATCTCGGTACTTCATCGCCAGTTCCCACAGATATCGCGATGTTTAAGTAGGTAGTTAAGTAAACAGTTGTTGATATTGGGCATGATATTAATAAGAAAATATAATAGAGGATTACAATTACGGAACATTATAGTCAAACTCTAAGCCCTTGTGCTGTCTTCTTATTATTGATCTGGCGCAATCTTCCCTCAACGGTAGAGGAGGTAGATGGGAAAAGCGGGATGTTTGCGTGTGGAATAGTAATGGCCACATACCTTAGTACTGAAGCTTAATATCTAGAAGTGTCTGTATAGTTATAGAAGAATAGAAAATATTAAATCCTAAAGTAACTACTTAATTGTTGCCTATACAGGTAAGGAATGCATTTCGGGCAGTACGTCGTAGATGTAAGTCAGCTTTAGGGCAGCCCTCCAGAATGCGTAGAAGTATAGCTGCGCTCTCTAAAACGGTAAGCTCGGGAGTTAACGGCAACATCACCCTAAGCGTGTTCTTGTTAGGTGCGGCCCTATGGGTAGAACGGCCGAGAATGGCCTGACAGGGGGGTTGCAGTAGAAATTGCTTGGGGATGGCTAGAAAAGCCTGCTAAAGGAGGGTGTAAATTTTCTCATTTGTTCGGCCATATCTCCTATTCAATTAAATCTTAGATCTCAACGCCAATAGCCTGAAATTATGGAGCAACTTTATGTACATCCTCCTAGTTAATAATTCTAAGTGGCATTCCAGAGCTTTACTCTCTACTCTCTACTCTCTGTGCATGCTCGCTATCCACAGCAGATACGGCCTCAAGCTAGCTCCAAGCCTCCAAGTCCACGAGCATGAAATCCCAGCGGTGCATGTAACCCCATTGCAGTCCCAGGCAATGGGAATAAACCGATGAACCTTTGTCCGGGTGTGTGTGCGTAATGGCATTTACAAAGGAGCCCTTCTCAGCCCCGAGACCTCCTCATCGATCGACAAGGGAGGGACGGTCCTTGGCAAGCTTTGAGGTATTGAGACTTACCCCTCGAGATCCATCAACGCAGGAGAAGAATGCGTAAGGAGGTTGCGTCAGCATTATTTCTTTTTTCTGTTTGCTTGTTGTGTTGGTTGGACTCATTCCAAGCCAAACGCCACTGAAGTCGATGGTATTCTTGTTAGCAACTAACTCTTGATGAAGATGAGGGCCGACATCATCCAAATGCCTAAAGAGTCTGGCAAATGGATGAATTTATTTGTTCCAAGAAACGCTAATGTACTCGAAAGGAGAGGCGCCTTTCGAGTCAAGCGGACGAGGCGCCTTGATAGAGCTGAAGGAGGTTGAGCGCGTAATGGCGTTGGCCAACCAACCAATGCGATTTTGTAAAAATGTTTGAAGAAACGTGAAAGTCAGATCTCATCCCTGGTCTTCTGATCCAGTTGACTTGCAGTTGAGGTGTACGATCGGACAGCCTTCGCTGGAGAGGAATGGCGAGAAGCTATTGGGCACGACAGCAGCTTGCATATTCCGACCAGCGTCGTCGCGTTCTGTATTATCAAGAACAGTTCAGTATATATGAATAATTAAAGGTTCTGATGCTGTGTCGTGTCATGTCCCCTCTTGGCATGTGAGGCGGGAGAACACAAAAAGTTCTCACCACTGCTACGGAATGAGAACTCAACGACTGAGGGGCACAGGGCAAAACGACTTTATGAAGTGATGTTGGTAACACTATACCAGGATTAGATGATTCTCGTCAACCTATGGCGACAGTTTTGCAACATCTGGTCGTTCGTCTGGTCTCTAAAGAACCCAACAAACTGACCTGGCAGCCGCGTGGCAAGCGGATCTGCGTCAGCATCAGATAGTGGACTAAAATCCGGTGTCTTCAGTTGGAAGCAACACCACCGGGCGTCGTTGAGTTATTTGTCATGGGGCTGGGCAAGCCACAGCTATCAGAGGCGTCACGGGCGATGAAACAAACCCTGGCCCTTGACAATGAATTTCTGGGTCTCTCCACGATTACGAATGACATTGCGTCAGCCCGGGTCCTTTCTGGAATACCAGACCCATAGATGCCGACCCTCGGGGCTTGCCGTTGTGGTTACATTGCCGATTAATGGGGAAGCGTAAAAGAGTCGGCTCAGGACAATGGGTGGAGGAAGTTTGAGTGACGACTCGAATTTTATTTCCGTTTTAACACCCAAGTAAAGGACCGCCGGACAGATTAATGTCATATATCTGTAGGCTGCCCATGCAAACGTTAGTTGACAAGACTTTGAGTGCAACGAATCTTGTAAACTCAGGTTGACCGAGCTGCCTGCCTTTCAGGGAGGCGCCTTGGCCAGGTACCCAACCGTGATGCCCGAGTTGCATATTGCGCCTATCTAGTTAGTGCTGAGTTGATTTCTTCCTTATATATCGAGCCAACCCCTATACGTGTATTCGCAAAGTCAGTAGATGCGGTAATTATAATTAGCATCCATGGATCCTTACTCCAACTTATCGTCAGTTACGGTGGTTCAACAGGGATCGCCTCGCCGTCACCCTCTTCCGGCACATTACGATTCGCAAACATGTGCATCTGTGTTCCGCCTATTCCGCGCCTCCTTGAGTGCTGTCCCAGGCGGATGCCCCTGAATATATTTTTTCCACTGAACAAACTCTCGCGTCTGTCACCGAGTAAGCAATCGTGGGCGTCGACGCCCGGTTGGCCCCGGCGCCCTGCTGACCCTGGTTTCATCTCATCGGGCAAAACTTTGCCAGATTCTGACTCTTGGCATGCGACGTTGGGCGGAAAGGTCGCATCTAATTGAGTCTAGTCGGACCCAGCAGCTTGGGTTATGATGCCATCAGTTGCAGGAATATCGAATTGTGACTGCACGGGACGATCTGAGCAAGGTTCAAGGAATAGAATGCGTCCGCAGTACGAAAGGGCACCTCAGAGCCTAACCGAGTGTAGCTTTTCAGCTGGAAGTGGTGAGCGTCTCCTCTCGGTCACTTCGGCCGAGCCGAATAGGGGGTTGGTACAAGTTGTGCTCCCCAGTTCATCCTTCTAGCAGGAGTTCCTTGGATACTCAAAATGGGACACTCCCTTTGCTACATTCACCTTTTGGGCGACGCTTTGTGATTCTCCTGCTTGTTGGTCTCTATCGTCGCTCATTCTTGTTGCTCGTCCAAGTCATTTCTAATAGCCCCAACCTCACTCACTGCTTCTATTCCTCTTTCTTTTATCTCCCCGACGCTGACCGACTCGCTAATTCCATTCATTCATTACTCAGTACGCAGAGCCCTGCCCGGCTGGGGGAAACAACCGGAAACATGCTCCTCACCCCGACGCCCCCCACCAAGGAATTTACGATCCCGAGCGGCCTTCTTCAAACCGCCGTCAACGCCCAGAACTTCGAATCGCCTGACAGACAACGCCAAGAGACACATCTTGACTCATTGCCGCGGTCTGTTGTTGTTGCACAGCCAAACTCTGGGGGTAGTCTCGGTCGTTCTTTGAGTGTTGTTCGCACCGCCAACGTAAAATGGACCTCGGGACCGGGCAGAAGAGCACGCAGCTCCAGCCTGCCGTCAATCATTGGAGAGCGCGATGGCGATGATTCATCCCGTCTACAATCCCCATTCCAACCTTCTGTATCTGGTTTCTCTGGTCCTCCTGGTAGCCTCGCCCCCCTCGGTTCAGATGTGGAAGCCAAACTTCCAGATGTTGGGATTTCACACAAACTTTCCACTACCAAGCCATCCCAGCGGAGTAACGGTGGCTTGGTCCGATCAATATCTCGAGCTCTTTCGCGAAGAAACAAAAGAAGCAGCATCTACGACGTCTACGAGAAGGCGAAGCTCCGAGGAGCCGAGATTCAACGCCAACGATGGAGCCAGATCCTGTTCGAATACGCAATCTATACGGTACTTCTCTGCTTCGTCTACTTCGTCTTGGTTGGCGTACCACTTTGGAACGGTGCTGTCTGGTGGTTGTTCTTCGCCGTGCAGTATAAGATGGTCATGGCTGGTGGCTTTGCGATCACCATCGGAATAGCCGCTGTGTAAGCCCAGCCAATTTTGAAGATTACATGGCACCCGAAGGACTAACTGGCTCATAGGTATGCATTTACACCCCTACTCATTGTCTTTGAACCCGACCCGCCTCCCGTCCAACAACCACCCATCCTCGATCAGTCCGTTCGAGAAACTGCACTACTCATCCCCTGCTACAAAGCCGCCAACATCATCGGACCGACCCTCGAAGCAGCCATTAAGATATTTCCGCCCCAGAACATCTTCGTCATTGCCAACGGAAATTCACCCCAGCCTCTCGATAATACCGAAGACGTCTGCAAACCATATGGGGTAAACCATATCTGGTCGCCCGTAGGCTCCAAGATCGTCGCTCAGTTTGTTGGGTGCTATGCAGCAAAGGGCTTCAAAAATGCCCTCCTTATTGACGATGATTGCGCTCTTCCCCCAAACTTCCCTATTGTGGGTGACCGGCTGAAAGGGAAAGTGAAGTGTATTGGCTATGCTATCAAGAGCGTTGGACCCGATTCTTCCAAGGGTACATTTTGTCAACAGGCACAAGATCTTGAGTATAAGATCTCGGGCTTACAGAGGGCATTGGCCGGCAAGCTCGGCAGCGCGACTTTTCCTCATGGCGCAATTTCGCTTTGGGACAGGAAATTCCTTGTCAAGACATTCTATGACCACGAAGGATTCTCTGTATCTGAAGATTGGTTCATGGGACACAGCTGCCGGAGACTTGGCGGCCGGATCCAAATGTGTACGTCAGTCTTTGTTGAGACCGAAACTCCGCCCGCCGTGTTCTTTACCTCTGGGGGGAGTAGAGGCGGATTCGGAGAGATGACCGTCTTCAAGCAAAGATTTCACCGCTGGAACTTCTTTTTCGTCAATGGCATGTGGTATAATATGGCCTATGTCTTTGGTAGCTGGGAACTAGGACTATGGGAGATTGCAACCAAAGTCTTTGTCATGCAAGAGGTATGTAGTGATCTGCATGGAAAAATTTCATTTGCCTAACGCTAGTTCAATCTAATATAGGTCTACGAAACGCTACTTTATCTCATGACGCCTTTCGTCCTTCCAATCTCCTTGATTGTTAGGCCCGGATTTTGTGCGATTCTACTTGCAGCTACAATTCTTCTGTACTTGGTAAACGCCATTATTTTCAATGAGTACCACCTGAGACGGAAGAATGAGAGGGTTGGCTATGGTGTCCTAATCCTCTACTACGTGAGTATACCCTCCCCCCGAGACAGCTATCTCTAGACCTCCGCTAACTCTGGCAGATGCCCTACAAGATGGCATTGACAGCAGTGAACGTTGCCAGCTGCTATTGGTCGCTGTTCAAGTATGCCAAGTACTTTGCACAGCGTCATCCAAAAGTCGTCGAGGACGAGAGGGCTGTTGAGGTTGTCGTTCGACTTGAAGGAAAGGTGCCACGACATCACGCAGCAGCGCCTAACGACTCCTACGCACACAAGGCCGGGGAAGATAGGATGCCAGCGGAACCTGATCCTGTCGCATTGAATACTAACAAAACGGTCAGCTGTATTGAAGACATGGTGTAATAGCTGGACAGCTCACCAATAGACGTACCTTGATGCCGGGGTGTTGTCATTTACAACTTCCAGTCTCATATGTAATTTTAATACTAGACATATCCTGGCTATAACCAAACACTAATAGAGCTACATTGCAATGAAGTCTGAGATAATGACTGGACCTTACTCAGGACCTCTCTACTTGGGTGATTCTCTCTGCAAATTCTTCGTTTAAGTTACGCTGCTCGTTTGTTAAGTTGGAATCAATGAGAAGAAACCAGGAACCAGGTTTATATCGCCAACCAGGTACTTCTCTGACCTACTCGTTCCGACCATAGGCAGATGACAAACTGTACAGCAATATTCCATTGCCTACCAGACTCCCGTTTAAGACTTGACCTAAATACCAGCTCGGCTATCGGTGTACGAAGTTTGCCATACGAGACCTGAGGAGCTCGAGAAATGGAACGTACGTTCGACTAAGAATGGTTACGATGCAAATCATTATCGCTCATTTACCCTCAAGGATTGATTGACGAATGGGAAAATGGATCCTCGAAGATATTTTACGGACCATCATACCACGATGGAACTAATCGCTCCGAAGCCCAGCCTTCACATATCAAGGGAAGCATCCAAATTGACATACCTGTATCCAGATGAGCATTCCTTGGCGTAGGTATCTGACGAGGGCTTATAATAGTGGCTAGAGCCGTTTATAGACGAATCCTTAGTAATGGCAACTACTATATTGATACTTGAGGGGTGGGAGAGCCGTGTCTACGCACAATCAATTCCAACCATATGTCTTCGGACTTGGTATTACGTTTAGATTCCTATGCGTTAGCGGTGATCGGACGACCAGCGAGGTGTATCCCGCGAATCCTTCATTTGTTCCGTGCGTGAATTCGTAGGCAAGGCATGTGCCTCGGTGTGATCTCGTCGCTTCCGGTAACAAATGTCTCCTCTCCATTACTAGCTTCTACCTGAAATAAGTGAAGCCTTAGTGAAGCCAGAAGCCACCAATAGCAAGACCGATGACCTGGGCAATTGGATTGGTCGGCATTGAACCTGCTGCGATGGACGTACTGCTTGACACTCCTCCCGTAGTATGTACCGGAGTCGGCGAACTAGTTTCGGAACCATTTTGGCTGGTAGTATTGCTGCTTCGGTGGTTCTTGAGTGTCGCATTGATGAAGTCATACCCAAAGTCGAATGAGATGCCATCGGGATTCGTAATGTTATATGCCGAGTCTGGTCGAATAGGGGTCAGTGGGCTGCTGATTTCCTCAGAACGACCTCCTTATGGCGGCCGGTAAATCAACGCATGACGAGAAGATAGAATGAAAACATTTGCTTACACCAGTCTTGGGTTGCTTCTGGGTGAGGCCCAACCAGGCCAACCCAGCCTTTCCCGTACGGCGTCACGGACGCGGCAACATCGCCCGATTTCGAATATCGCCCCAAGATCCTGCCTCCCCTTCCATTTTGACTGGCCAATTTTTTCTCGTCTAGGCCCGTCATCACTGCGCCATCTTGGAAATAGAGCCACTGGTTTTTTTTCGTCTTGCCGGATACAAACGTCCAGTCCACTTGGATAATCGTGTCCTTATCAGATGTAACTTGCGACCCGGGCTGGGATGTTTCGGCATCAGTGTCTGCGTTCGATGGTAAGAGGCCAAATCCAGGGGAGTGGCCAGCGAGGAATGCACCGAGGCAAAACCCGAGATAATGACCGCCGGAGGAGACAAAGTTTCGCAGGGGCGTTGTGTAATTCTTCAACCTACGGTAGGCATCATCAAGATCTGTTCACCACTGTGAGTAGGCTTAACAGCATGCCGAAGCGGATCGCGTACCTGGTCCTCCCGCCTGGGCGTATACGTCAACGCCTTTGAGACTGTCCTCATTCACATCTACGTCTTCAGCTGGCCCCACGTAAACGACCTTGAACTTCCAAGGCGACGATTCCAGGAGCTGCGCGACTGCCTCGGGGCATCCGTCACACGCAGCAGGACCGCGGTACACGAGGGCTTTGGGATATGAAGATGTTCCTCGTGCTGCCGTCATCAGTAGCGCGAGTGGAAGGAAATAAGGTCGCATTTTGGAAAAGTTCTTGGCGGTGAAAGATGAACGAACTGCAAAGCGGGAAGGGATATCTAATCTTTCAAACGACTACGCATTGTTGAGTCTTTATGCGAGTTATGATGCAGAATCGGCGTGTGAGTCTTCTCCGTGAGATGATATTTATGAGACTACGTTTGTGGAAGCTCAGCCACAAAGATCGTCCCAATACGACATTACTATCCGTAGACCCGCGCTGTTGCTCGGCAACCAATCAGAGTCACGACCTCGTACTATACCCCTAATTACCTCGACACCAGACATCCTTCTCTGTGACCGAGGTCAGAAAGGGCCTGAAGCCTGGGCCTAGTAAGGAAGAGCATCCCTGGAGGTTACTGTCTCCTTAAACTATATCATTCATTTATAATGAATACGCGATAGATTCATTGCGCAAAACTCTTACTGACAACGAGTTAGGTATGGCATAAATTATGAGAATGTGGACGAAGACTGATTGCGACGACTAGCACCTCCTCCATGGGCAACTACTCGAAATCAATGGCCGAAAACTTTTCAGATACTGGCCGCGTGTGCTTCTCTCGGTAATCATCCATAGCCTCCCGTTTGGAGGAGTTATTCTGCACTCGAGGGTGTCTCAAACTCGGCATCGACGATCTCCGCCCTAATGCAAGGCCTTGCCATCAATTGTTCTGTAATTAGCGGGCCAAGCCAGTTTGAGATGTAGCATATATCTTGTAAACTAGTCAAGAGTGGTTTGAGGCCTGCGTCAGTTTTCGTATTGTCAGGAATGTCTCGAATTTGTAAAACGACCGCCATACGCTCTACCATTTCGCCAACTGATATTACGAGAGAGTGTCGATGATACAGTAGATTAGATAGGTCTATTAAACCGAAATGCATGGCATAAGTATCCTCCATGTTTCCGCAATGGTGGCTTCAGTTACATTTTGCACCCCTCTTCAGCTTCTCAGTCTGCTCTCGAAGCGATGCTAGCACCTTGTCGGATACACAACACGTACTTGATCCAATATGGCTTGACTTTCTTCCCGCCCGAGTGTCGATTTTGACTCAGTATTGGCCGTACCATGGGAGCGGCACCTGTCCAAGTTATTACACCCGACTCCGTACCTACGCGTGATTTCCCTGCACCTGCAGATCTGAAGGCTTCATCGTAAGTACACTTATTCACGTATAAATTCAGTAGAGAATACACAGATCTGCCGGCCGAATTCAATACGAATTCTGACGTGGCTATTAGAGAGGTGAAAGGATCTTGCATCATCTTGCATCCAACATCCAATGGATCTTATTGGTGACTCAATTCGCGGGCCGTTATTCCGCTAACGCCCTGCGCCACGAATCATCCATGAATTAATGAAAGATATTCCGCTTTTCTCTTGCTCTATCGCTATTTCGTTTCTTTTCCTCATCTTGTCAATAGTCTAACCCGCGGCGTTTTTGTTCCATTCTCGACACCCACAACCATGGTAACGACCATGACGCACAAACGCAACACCGCTCCATTTGCTTATTTTTCGAGACTACCCCCGGAGCTCCGCCGCAAGATATGGCATCATGCGCTACCACACATACCTCATGCCGACGAAGCAGGCTTCTTCCACTACAAAACGGGCTGCTGGTGTCCTCGCCCTGATCCTGAAGATGAGCGCCGCCTCCTCTTGGATTTTAAACACCAAGACTTGGACACCCTCCAAATTGAGCTACCGCTAGCCTCGGTCAATCGTGAGGCCCGGAGCACTGTTCTGACCTGGGCCCGCGAGCTGGGCATTGAAACTCGCATCCGCTTCTGTCAAGCTTTGCAGTGCCATGTCTACACGCGATCATTCGACCCGACCCAAGACTCGCTACACGTAGCTCTCGATCAGGGGGAAGATTTCTGGAGCGACGCCGATGATCGAGCATGGGCGCCGGACGTTCTTGGTGTGAACTTCTCGCCAAATTGTGCCGTCACCCGCATCTCTGTCTCAGACACATTGCTCCTGGCTGAAAGAAACCATGAGTCGCTCATCGAGATGTTTGGACAGTGGCACTATGGAGCAGAGATATTGTTCATCATTGTCGGCGTGCAGCCAAACCCAACTTCATCAGAGGAAACGGGATTGAAGCTATGGGGCATAGAATCGAGCGATACGCCACCGACAGCCTTTGTCTGGGATGCAGATAATGGCAGATTTCATTGGAGGTCTGGCGAACGAATTGCTGATGACGTCTTGTATGAGCGGGTGGAGGATATGAGAGCGGGCATGAGTTTATGGCTTACGGGATTGCGCAAGCCTCGCTTTGAGATCCGGCCAATCCATGCTACGATATTATGAATAACAAGGGTATTTGGCTTGCTATTTTTTTTTTGTAGGTTTGTCCCAGTTTCTAAAACCTGGCTCCCTGTTCTATCAGCTTCACTCATCATTCATCGATGTGACAGCACGACATCTCCAAAACCCCGCTTCCCGCATTGCTGCCTGATTCTAGGACTTTTTCAGGTCCGATTTGATTGATAGGTTGGCATTGATCCATCATCAGTCTCAGCGCCCTTATGCTAGGCAGCGGGGCGAATCCGCAACCAGCTCACTCGTGTTTATCGCACTTGGATTTTGGACTCAGGCGAGGCGTCTTTTTCTGGGCCGGAAGTCGCGGGCAGTGCTGACTTGACGGCCTCCGGGTGCCCTCGCTGATGGACCAGATTTTGGCAGGCCCAACACTCGCACAGCCCCAAATGGCACAGCGGATGAGCAGCTGGCTTTGGGATATGTTATTAATTCGAGAATCCGGGCGATTACTACTCGCGAACACTGAAAACTGACATGTTTTGAGAAGATCGTATCGCACAGCCCCATTTTAATGCATAACAAGCCCCGGACACAGCCATGTGCTGCTGTAGTGGCAGCTTGACAGAAGATCGCCTGAGTGATATTTGTCCGTCACTGTGCGAGTCTACTTCCATCAACCACACCCATCCATCTCATCACCGACAGTCCCTTCCAAGACCTCCAATAAACTCCAGATACCCATCCAGCCTGTTCTTGTCATGGCTCTTTGCAGTTACTGTAGCAATATTAACGCCAAGATTTTCAGCTCTCATCGTGGTGGGCAATGCGATTACAATCATCACCCAACATTGAGAGCTCTTCAGGAGTCTGCCGCGGCAGGTTGTCCGGGCTGTCGCCTTTTTTCCCACGCTGTAGAGAGCAGCGCGTCCAAGCACGCTGGAAAATACTTGTTGGAGAGGACTTGGAGCATAGATGATGCTGTACGCTTGAGCAGTACGACCTTTGGTTGGCAACTTGTCAGAGTCGGAGGGAAGGAAGCCGGCCATTTTCGGGCTGGCAAGGTCCCTTCGCGATGGAGTGAGTGCAATATGATACCCCGATATTTGATGTTTTTCGAAACTAATCACGATACAGGGAGTGAAATCCCTCCCAGTACCATTATCGCAACTGAGAACAGTTCGGAGTTCCTCCCGTACGAGGCGCAGCTGATTCAGCGATGGTCGAAGCGTTGCTTAGCAGATCACCAGTGTTGCGCTTCTGAGACGCGCTTCCTTCCAACTCGCCTGATTGATGTTGGTACGGCGGCTGCGCCTAGGCTTTTGATTGTCCCAAGTGCAGATATCGAAGCTGAAAAAAACCCCTACCTTGCCTTGAGCCATTGCTGGGGTCTGGCAATGCCCGATGCGGCCAAAACGACTCTTCAGACGCTGGTGCAGCACCAATCCTCCATCTCCGCAGCAGATCTGCCCCAAACCTTCCTAGATTTCATCGAGATTGCACGAAGTGTTGATATTCGATACGTGTGGATTGATTCCCTTTGTATCATTCAAGATTCTCGACAGGACTGGGAGAGGGAAGCAGCTCAAATGGCGTCCGTGTATTCGAGCGCCCACCTTACCATCGCGGCATCCGGATCCGTTGACGGAAGAGAGGGCTGCCGGGTGGTGGGAAATGTACGGTCGTGCGGACCGGTAGACATTGATTGTCGGCCCTCTGACGCAGTCGCGTCCCCGGAACACTCGACGGTGCGGTTTCGGCTCTGGAGTAGGGATCCCTATCCAGTAGGACAGATCCTGGCGTCCAACCCGCTGCTCAAACGAGGATGGACTCTTCAAGAAAGGGAGCTCTCGCCCAGAATCGTGCACTATTCAAAGGATACCATCCGCTGGGAATGCCGCGAGTTGCGAGCATCCATGGAGTTTCCTTGGGGTGATTCCGCTTCTTTCGACGTTGGACGCGTGTTCGACGGCGGATCATTCTCAAGACCTACCGTCGTCGGCATGCCCATTCACGATTCGAAACCAATCGACGAGGTCGCAAAGAGAACACTCATATGGTTCCAGCTTGTATATCAGTACACGAACCGCTCTTTGACCAAACAAACGGATATCTTACCCGCCCTGTCTGGCATTGCAAGGTCCATAGGTGAAAGCACTTCTGATGAGTACTGTGCTGGATTGTGGAGGTCGAATCTTGGGCACTGTCTGCTCTGGGCGAGCGACTGGCACGTCAGCCGAGGCTTCAAACATCACAGCCTGCCATCGAGCTACGTCGCGCCCAGCTGGTCGTGGGCTTCAGTGAAAGGTCCCATTCGCTATCTGTCTTGGATAAACGGCTACTGGCACAGCTACAACCCCCATCCTGACCCCGCCTATGTGCCTCGGATTATTGACGTCTCGCTGGAGCCATTCCTGGACACATATGGTGGCCTCCAAGCCGGCTCAATTCAGCTCAAAGGCAAAGTTGCGGTCGCGTTTTCCAGACAAGAGGCCTATGCCACACCCGAAACTCCTCAAAAGGTATCTTTCTCGCGTGGTCCTCAGGATCGGCTCAATCTCTACAGAATGACAGAGTCGAGGACTATCGAGAAGGTTGGCGAGGTTCGCTATGACATTCCGCTTTGTTCGGATTGTTCTCCAGCTGGGACGATGAGGTTTATCTGGCTGTTGTGTTGCATGAACAGCGAGAGATCCCCAGACGGGAAGATGAGAACTTTCGCCATTGTTCTTGAAGATGGTGGATGTGAGGAGCCACAGCAGACTCAAATGGGAATTCCAACTCACTATCGAAGGGTTGGAGTAGCTTGGGGGCTGGACTCGACGTTTTGGGAACGGGGAGTTACGACATCCCTTAACCTAGTGTGACGAACTTCTCAGAGGTAGGCTATCCCATTCTAGATACATATATTTCGTTTATTTCATTTCATCTCCTCGGCGGCTCTCATCATGGCCTTTGCTTCTTCTACTATTTGTTGGCTCACCTTATGCTGCACCTGTACATCGTCCAGCCTCTTTTCCCAAAACGACCACCGCTCTTGTGTCATGGATGGACCACCGTCCCAGAGATCTCTCTGACGCTTCAAGGCCCAGCTCTCTTCGCCTTTCCTGGCTCCCAGAATCAAAAGGCTGCCAGCGTGACGGAACCACTCCGTGGCGGCAGGAATATCAATATCAAGCAGAGCATCGCTCTTCTCCAAGGCATCAGCCACCGTCTCGTAGCCCCAGTCGATCGGTATACCAGCAATATCTGAAATGACTAGGAGGGCCTCGATCTCGGCCTTCTTGGCTTGATCTCTTCGAACTTGCTGACGCTCTTGTGCGCTCCCTCTCGCAGCATCTTCACGCCAGTCGCCAGACTGGTGGGTATCGACATAATGGTGGCCGAAGCCGGGCAATCCGCGCCAGAGGTTTCCGTGAGCAGGCCGGTGACATTCCTCAAGACCTGACATGTCGGGTTCTGGGAGATCTTCGATGGCTTGGAGAAGGGTAACGAGGGCAGATGTGTACTTCGAGGGGAGCTCAAAGAGAGCATCTATGAGGAGCCCCCAGAGACGACATAGATCGTCGCCGGGAGATGTAGAGTTTTCAATGGGTCGAGTGATGGCATGAGCTGCCACTTGAGCCGTGATATCCTGCCGCAGGTATTTCTTCAACGCCTGTGCTTCGTCTGGGTGGCAGCCATCTTCGGTGTCGCCATCAGGTACCAATTTCTCGGAAAACCAGTCGTCGGACATGCTGTTTGAAGTGTTGTATGAGTAAGGCATGATGATTAATGCTCAAATTGTGTTCCGAGCTGCCCGGCCGTTTACGTCGGGTATCAGGCTACACGTGTGCTCGCAGCAGCAGCAGCAATCCTTCGAAACTGGCAGTACCCACTCGGACAAAGATCTATTCCAATTAACTGAGGTGTGTCTGATATTACCTAACACCACCGAGTAAGACATGATGCAGCGTTGGCTGGCACAGTCTTGGGATTGCTGTATTATCCAGCGACCTCATAAAGGATGGACAGAGCTTGTCTGCCAATGCAATATGTTCCGTGCCAACATCTCACCGATACATAATTACCATCCTGAGCAAGTTTGCGAAGGGTTTCACCAAAGTCGCTAAACAAAAAGCCATGACGCAAAGGTGGAAGTTTGCCTGGCAATGTCGCATCATTATTCTCCTATTTCGTCTAAGAATGCGTTAAGAATGAGCCTGGTAAATCCAGTTACTCTCCTCTTTTACCATTTTACATGGGATAGGTTCTTGCGCCAGCGTAAGAGGCAGGTGTTCAGACTTTGTCTGCATGTCGGCATTGCCCGAACATGTTCTCGTTCATTTCAATGGGTGAGGGGTGAGGGAGCATCAGAAGGGGTTACGAACTGCGCAATCTCCTTGAAGAAGCGTTTGAAACCGTTTCGTCTCAGTCTTGGTATTCATTTCGATGACAGTCTGAGCTTTGATGATGTCCTCTCTCAAGCTGGCTATTGAACTCGGTCGGATTCGGCTTTTTTGGATTGATTAGTGTGGAATATCGAATATTTGTAATCTCAATTGACTCTCTGGCCATGAAAGCCCTGAAACCAGGTCCGAATCAGAAAGAATACCAGATCTATTGATTAGTGCATGGGTTGTGACTGACATCGAGTATAGTTCTCGTCCGGAACTCCTCAGGAGTCAGACCTGGCGTGATCGGTACATACCCGATGCCCGAATCCTTGAGGCGATCGATGCTGTTAATGGTGGATTGATGGCTTACCTGAACCCATCAATACGGCCGCACCTTGTCAAACAAGTCTCGATCCGTGCTTGATACCGTCTATCGGGACGAATAAGAAACAGTTGAGGGAGACAACGGGGTAATAAATCTGATCATCGGGAATAAAACCCACCATCAGCCAACAACGGTCAGTCTCGTCCGCCTTAGCAATATCGCGCGATCCCCGGAAACATGTGGCTAACCGATATTGCGCCAGGGAGGCTCTTGTTTGAGATCAGGAGGCATCACGGTCAATTGGTGGAAAGTTTCGTGGTCGACAGGTTCCACGCAATTGTGGGCGGATGACGGCTTCGGATGAAGGCTAATGTGCGGTGGACGTTGTCGAGAATGCTTGTCGTCGCAGGGGTCACTTAAGGGGTGCGAGGGGAGGCCCTTGCATTCACCAACGCGGCCCTCGCCAGGGGCCATAGACAATTGAGGATATATAGTGTGTAGATTCCTGGGCCAGATCTTCGGTCCTTGTCTCTAATCTTTATCATCATTCTTTGGAAACCTTCTGCTTTCTTGTTCATATCGTCTCCTCGCTGGTCGAGTTTCTCCTTGCTCCTTCGCTGTCACTCATTACCACCTTCGCTCGCTAAGAACGCTCACTACTCGTCCACCATGAAGGTCACCTATCTTTTCTCGGCGACACTCGCCACTCTCGCGGCTGCTACTCCCACTCGCGTCCTCCAGAAGCGCGCCACCACCTGGTGCGATAGCTATGGCTCTCTTGAAACTGGCGGCTATACCGTCTACCACAACAACTGGGGCTCGTCCCAGGCTACTTCTGGCTCTCAGTGCACTACCTTCGACTCCGTTACCGACGGCTCTGCAGTTTGGTCGACTTCGTGGACATGGGCTGGAGGCTCCAGCAGCGTCAAGTCGTATTCTAACGTCGCCCTTGTTGATGTTGATACACAGCTTTCTGCCATTAGCTCAATCCCATCCACGTGGGAATGGTCGTAAGTTGCTCCCATCTCCTGTCCTATCTTCCACTACGCAGTCTTGGATGTATTGTTCGAATTCTAACTTATTCAAGATACACCGGCTCTGACATTGTGGCTGATGTGGCCTATGATCTCTGGCTTGCTCCCTCCGCCAGTGCCGATAACACATACGAGATTATGATCTGGCTTGCTGCTTACGGCGGTGCCGGCCCTATCTCCAGTACCGGCTCTGCTGTTGCCACCACTACTATTGCTGGCTCTGAATGGAGCCTTTACTCCGGTACCAATGGAGATACCACTGTGTTTTCGTTCGTTGCCTCCACCAATGTTACCAGCTTTGACGGAGACATGATGGAATTCCTCACATATCTCATTGAGAACCAAGGCGTCAGCTCGAGCTTGTACGCAACCAGCCTCCAGGCTGGAACTGAGCCTTTCACCGGTATGTTGCCTCCAAATTATTTGATTTTATGTCATACTAATGCGCCCTCAGGTACAAGTGCCGTCTTCAAGACGACTGCCTACACCATGTCCGTCGAGTAAGTTCGACCAGATACCCCCCATATCAGGGGCTTTGCACCCAGCCTTGCATCTCGGGGTTGAAAGCTGATTATTTATGACTTAGCACCTCCGGCTCAAGCTCTGGTTCGTCGAGCTCAGCTGCCTCCTCGGTCGCCTCAAGCTCATCCATCGCGGCATCCTCGGCAACCTCGGCAGCGGTGGCGCCCACGTCGACTCTCGTCACCTCCATCACTCCGGCCACCTCAGTCAGCTCCAAGGCTGAAGAGACTTCGGTTTACCAGGCCACTTCCGCAACCTCAGTTGCCTCGGTTCCAGCGGTAGCCTCCAGCGTGGAAACTGTTGTGACCTCGGCGCCCGTGGCAACCACCGCTAGTGCAGCAGCCCCAGCTAGCACCACCAGCACTCGAAAGAAGTGCCATGCTTAAGTAGGATGCGAAAACCGAGTGACCGTGGGGTATTTCCAGCGCTGCCTGGTGAGATTGGAGTTTGCAGCAATATTCGCATTAGCTATATTATAAATATAGGTTTTCCGCTAATATGTGGAAGTTCAAAGAACGATTCGAATGGAGAGACAAGAATGCACTCACTATGTGTGAGCTTTGCTGCGTAGTTTTTGCAAAGCATTAATCCCGCGGCCGACTTTTCAGTGATGGGCTGATTAATAACGTGGTCAACTGTGCCGCTAATGTTAATAGGCAAGGGCGCAATTGTCATCAAGCCACCGACTGATGGCTGTTGATCTCGCTGATCTCGATCAGCTTGACTAATTTGACGAGGGAGAACGGAGACCGGATATGGTAATTTTGAGGGGTAAATTCAGAGAAGGGACGACTGTATACAAAAGGGCTGATGGTGCTAGAAGTTGTGTTAATAGGTAGAGGTAAGTTGAGTCTCCCTGACCTTTCTTCCAATCCATCTGTCGAAGTACCTGAACCGTGGCTCGAGTGTCTTGGGCTCTTGGTGCTGCCCGGCGAGATTACTGCTAAATTTGCGTTCCAGGAAGGTTCCTTCACGCTGGGTTAGCGCTAAAAAGAAGAAAAAAAACGCGGTTCCTGCCGGACACTGGAGATAATCATAGCAACAATTGTAAACATAGCCGAAGGGTGTTGTGGTGCCGATAGTATGGATTGCTTTACTCACGATGCGAAGATCGCCTCCCTTTCTTTACCTGGGCCATGTTCTGCCGTCAATGGAAACACTTCATGTGTTGGGCAACCGCTGTCACATTGATGTCAGCGCCCATGCCGCCCATCTCTAGCAAACACAACTGATCAGCGATTGAGCGCGTAAAAAATGGGCTCCCGCAGCTGCCAAGAGCAAAGGGTACGTAATTACGCCTGACTCACAATTGTGTGCTCAGCCCTCGACGGTAGCGCCTGCAACTGCAACTGCAATTGGATCAAGTCCCCCCTTCAGCTGAGATGCAAAGCCTCAGCCTTCGGTTATGCGGCACCCCTGTGTTTCATGGTCTCGCCTGATAGGTGGCCGCCTTGAAACTCCTGGGGTCAGCTAACCGAATAGCCGCCTTGAAAACTCCAAATCCAAATCCAGTAAACTCCGCGAGTGTGATTATGACATTATTATTGCCGGGTACCCACCCAGAAGCCCCTTGATTTGAGCTTTTGCAGACAACCAGAAGCCAATGCGAGTTTCAGACGAACAAACGCGATTTGTTCACCTCCCCATCTTTCCGAATACCCTCAACACTCTGTCAATTCTAGACGCACTCGCCACCCCGATACAATATCCAAACCCCAAGAAAGGCGACGATACTTGCGGGCCGGCACTCGCCTCTACGACTTCAAATTCGATCGGGCACTCACCATGTCGGGCAACGGCCTGGAGCTCGTAGTTGCCGTCGTAGCCCTGATCATCTCCATTCTGGCCTTCGTAATCGCGATACTCCAAGCGCTTCAGCAGTATTTCGCCTCGGCTACCGGCTTCTCCTCGTGCAGCGAGGAGGTCATAGGGAAATGGTCCCGGTTCGCCAGGCGGCAGATGCGCTGGTCCGAGTTTCGTTTCGAGGTCCAATTCGAGGTTCCCGTGATCTTCGTCGCTTCACCGGCGAACAAAAAGGGCCCGCTAGGTGCCGATGATGAACTCCACGATGAGGACAGGAAGATCATTCGCTTGGACGGCACCGACTCGAACCTCAAATATACGTCCAGCATGAAGGAATTCGACGAGCAGTACAGGAAGAGCAAGCAGCAAACCATTCACACTGCAGACAACGAAAGGGCCACCTGGTACGCTCTTTTGATGGCTGTCTGTCGCATGGAAAAGGAGTCCCGCCTTTGGCAAGACAAGATGTCGTCCGAATCGCAGACAACAAACGGCCCTCCGCCCGACTCAAAGGACAGCGCCAGCCCCAGTCTTTCCAGTGCTGGTTCCGCGCAGCCGGCGCAGAATCACTCCCTTCTCGTGTGCATGCAAAGGAAGAGGCGCACTTGGGACAGCATGCCCGAGGGACTCGGAAAGCCATATGCCACAACCACTATATCGCATCTGGTGGAGATTGCCGCCATGCTAGGCATCCACTGGAGGCAATTCGACCTCAACAACGATCGATATCGTGCCCAAGGCAACGGTTTTGTACTCTACGGCTCATATGTTGACAACCTGGGAGTCACCTTTTCTTTTCAGAAACAAGGACCGACATGGTTTGAGCGAGACCGTGTCGTTCCCAATTACGACGTCAAGAAGCTCTGCTTTGGCATTGCGCCAACCATCTTCTACCGCGAGAAGAACGTCTTCGCGGACGAGCCCAAAGATCTCGGGAGTCTGCAGCTGGGGAGTTTTTCTGAGATTGCACGAACTCTAGGGGTGCTTGGCTGCGATACCCATACAGTCAATTTCTTCCGCAAGAACCCTGAGCAGGCCCGGCATAGTCACCTTTTCCCTGGTAAGTTCACTCCCCTTGGCAATCCCGGTTGTCAGTCCCCCAGAGTAAAACCACCCAAGGCCGGGTAGAACAGACAATACCATGTGCTAACCGCAGAAAAGTCCCATTCGAGATCCTTGGCATGATCGGAAAGATGCTTCATGTAAAGGACACCGTTTTCCGCATGCTTCCGAACCCGACCGTGTTCTACTGGGATCCCACCTCATTCTCTCTACCCACACTGATGGCGGAGTTTGTCACCTCCTTGAAAGCTCTTCAGCTGAACGAGGCTGTGGATGACAGCGACCAGATCGACGGGATGCTCAAGTGGGCGGATGATACCAGAATCTTGCTCCCCCGCACATCGACAACAATGCTGTACGAAAATGGCGAAAAAATCAACGGCGCGCAATTGGTCAATGAGCTCAACCACCTGCGCGCGGGAATCGAATTGTCCGATGGGTACTTCAAACAAATAGGCTTATCGATGGTACGAAAAGTCGTTTGCGTTCATACCCAGGAGGTCCTGAACTTCATCAACACCGAGCGTGACAAGGAGGCGAGCAACGAGGAGGACGCCAAGACAAATGGCGCCCAGCAAGAACAGGGCAATGGCCGCTCTACGATCCATGACATCGATTCCGCATTCAACGATGGCAAAGAGAGTCTTCTGATCGAAACGTACTTTCGCTCTATTCGAGAGAATGTTGTACGGATCGTGCAAGAGAATGACTCGGTCAGCAAGCAGAGGCGGGCCAGACGACACACGGGAACGGCGGGGGGGGAAGCCACTGCTAACTCTGAGGTGAATCAAGGCATTGCACAGGGCCAGGTCAACGAGATCTGGTGCACCCTGGTGTTTCGAATGTTGTGCTGGCTACAACTACATGACTTTCACAAGATGGACATACAACTCAGTAAGAGCGATACGTATGCAAGCCGAATCCCAGTGTATATAGTTTAGTTGGTTACATAGAATGGTTACATAGAAAAGGGCAAGGAGGGTTTCTTAATAAAATTTAGGTCTGAAAGATGCGGACTGCAGTGTACATCTTACCTATACACAGCCAAGTCTGTTCGAAGCCCAGTCAGTTAATAGTATTCGAGAAAGAAAGGCATTGACATAAACTTTCCACATAACTCGGACATGCTAAGTTCGAAAATTTTCTCATATCAAACTACAGGCTTCGATCTTTCATGATCTCTATATTTAAGCTGGCGCGCCCATTTGAGACTCAGACTCGGGCGTCCCCAGGTTACCCTGTAGTCTAGACTACGCCCTCAGCCACACACGCCACACTCCGCCACGCCTAATTTGCTCAATCTCGCCAAACACCATCGCCGAAGAGCCCGCCTCACAATTGAAACATTGCGAGAGCTTCAATTTTATACAACCTCACTGTTCCGCCTAATTTGCAATGGGAGGAAAATTTCTAGCACTCCATTGCGGCGTATATAACATACGTATTTTTAAGTAGTCTGACGGTCTTGGGCTTATAGCAAGTGTTTCTGAAATCTTGACGAGGCTCAATAAAAAAGGACCTTCTGTCTCATTGGGGGCGCTTAGTAATGCTACCTAATAATAAATACAACTCCTCGGCAAACCACGCCTCATATCACAGCAGCTGTATCAGCCGCGTTGCCGTGTAGTACTGGGTTGATCTTCTCATCAAAATACATCTTGAAGTCGTTGCCCAATTGATTCCTCAGAGCTGCCTTGACCGCGTCTAGGACGTTAGGAAAGACGCCAAAGTTGGCCGGGTTGTTCTCGTCATTGTCTCCGCCCTGGAAGACGCCAGTGCGGACGAGACAGGTGTTCCATCCGTACATATTGCCCCCGATGATGTCGGAGGCCGGGTTGTCACCGACCATGAAAACATTTTCAGGCAACTTCTCCTCGCCATGAAGCTCTCCCATCCAGGACGTAAGAACATCGTCGGCGTACTTGTACGTGGCCAACTCGGGCTTGCCGTACACGACACGCTCCAGATCGGCGCCGGTGAGGGCCTTGTACATGGCCTCCAGCCCGATGCGGAACGCGCCCTGGGACATGCGAGGAGCAGCATGCTCAGTTGGGCAGAGCAGATCTCCTTGCGAGAAGTAGATGGGGATGCGCTCCGAAACCGGATCGGCGGCAACGGTGCCCAGGCGGCCGTTGCGACTGCGCAGGAGGTCCATGATGATCTGCAAGTCGGTGGCATAATCTCGGGAGTCGGAAAAGACAAGAATAGCTTCGATGCAGATTTTTGTGAAATCTCGAGGTCGTGATGTGGCACGTTCTTCGTCGGTGAAGACGCGATACGGCGCGATGGTGGAATCCCATGCGATTATGTCATTGGGAACGACGATGTTGCGGAAACCGTACTGTTCAGCAACCTCACGGCACCGATAGCCCTCGCCGCCCACAACGAGGACAGTGCTGAAGTACTCGGCCAGAGCGCTCATGGGGGTGTGAGACTGGATGAACTGATCTGTTGACACGGGATTGTACAGAATCTTGGAGAGCTGTTCGCAGCGCGCCGTCTCAATCTTGCCCGAGCCGTTGGTGAGGAAGATGTGAGGAATCTTAATTCCGAGTTCGTTGTCGCCGTTGAGGATCTCTAGGGCCCGTCGCCCTTCCGGGATGAGACGGTCGCCGTGCACGAGGACACCGTCAATGTCAAAGGCAAAGGCCATGTTCTTGGTCTTCTCAACCTTGTCGGCCTGCATTGACTGGACTTGAGAGATGAGGAGCTCCCGAGTTGGTTGAACTGGGGGCATGCCTGGTCGAGCTGCATGACCGGCCTCTGGGTGGTGAACCGAGGAAAGTCGTGAGCGTCTCTTGGATCGTGGGATGGGCAGCGAGGTGCCAAAAGAGTTGCGTGAGGCTCGTCTGTCCTTCATGGATGGAGAGACGCTCAAGTTGTGCATGTATTTGCTCGCTTCGGAGATGGACGATCTCGTGGCAGGAATCTCGATGGCGCCGCCACGATCGCCATCCTCGTGGAAAGGCACAGTCAGAGTGTGCTCGACGATTTCGCCCGGTCCAATAGAAGACATGTTCCGAAGCCGGCTGGGGCTAAGGGGAGCGTGAATGAAGTCGGCATCCTCAAAGGCAGGCATGGTGAAGGAGGTACCAAATGGAGAGTGTTGACTGGAAGTCTGGGTGGATATCAGAAGAGAGTGTCGGGGAGAAGATGGTAAAGTAGAGCTTCATCATGAAGACTTGCCGGAACTCAGTGCGCTTTTATCTTTTCTACGGCTGCCTCTGGTTTCCTCTTTCGCCGCCCAACTTTGCCGAGAGGGAGATATCAGAGTCTGCATCGGTGCAAAGTCTTCACCCACCCGGTATCATATACAGAAACCAATAAACACCAGTTCCCATTGAATTTTCCAGACTCCGCCACGTGTAGTCCGACAATCTCCCTATCGAAGTGACGTAGGCCAGACACCGAGTGTTCCAAGGTGACTCCGTCGACCCTCTCGGGAACTGCGCTATAACATCGACTCGCGCGTACTTGTGGGAGTTTGCAGCAACGTGAGGGATAACTTGTAAGTATCTCAAGGGTACACCGAGAAGATGCCGGAATAGTGGATGGGCCAACGGGGCACACTGGATCTTGGGATGGATCGGAAGCTCTGTCGCCACCCGTACCCGTCACCGAATCTACGAAACGACGATGCTGACATCATGGCGGTTCCGTGCCGAAAAGACCCTTCAGCCCTCCCTGGATGAGATGGTGGTGCGTAGGTGGGTAATCCCAAGTCGACGGTTGGTTGCATGATGTGTCGTCTATGACGCTGGTCACTTCTGATTCGACAACATCTTATCAGCCGCAAAGTTTCAGCATCCCCTCGCGATGGGGCAAATGGAGAGAAGAGGGGCCGGAGTAAAGAGAAGATCAAAATTTCCCAACCTCTACTTGAGTTTGTATCGGTCTTGTTGATACCTTGGGCCGCATGTAACTTATTCTCACCCATCTGAATCGGCAAATCTCAAATGTTCGAAACATCCTGGACTGCGATGATATCATTTATTATCCACCCTTCGGCGCTGACGGCAGATGCAAAATTTTCAGGAGGCCTGAAACATGACGCCTCACTTGGGTACAGATTAAACAACCTAACCTTATTCACTCTGGTATTGTCTGCTGTACTAGGGAACATGGTAATCACAAAATACCCAAATAAAGCATCCATTATTCCTTGACTAAAGTTCCCAAGCGTGTCCCCATATCCATCTCGTAACTTCTGTCCTTTCTCCCAACACCACCAATCCCTTATTACCACCATGGCCAGCTCCAACGCGACCGTATTCACCCTCAACAACGGCATCAAAATCCCTGGCCTTGGCTTTGGCACGTTTGCAAATGAAGGTGCCAAGGGCGAAACCTACAAGGCCGTCGCCCACGCTCTTCGGGTCGGCTACAGACATCTTGACTGCGCTTGGTTCTACCTGAACGAGGGAGAAGTCGGCGAAGCTGTACGCGACTTTTTGAACGAGAACCCTTCCGTCAAGCGAGAAGATATTTTCATCACCACCAAGGTTTGGAACCACCTCCACCGGCCCGAGGATGTCAAGTGGTCGCTCCAAAACTCGCTTGCCAACTTTGGCCTCGACTATGTCGATCTCTTCCTCGTGCACTGGCCTATAGCCGCCGAGAAAGACGAAGACAACCAACCCAGATTGGGCTCAGATGGAAAATACATCATCAACAAGGAGCTCACCGAGAACCCGGAACCTACATGGCGGGCAATGGAGGACCTCCTGGCAAGTGGGAAATGCCATGCCATTGGAGTTTCAAACTGGACAATCTCTGGCCTGAAGAAGATGCTCGACTTTGCGAAAGTAAAGCCTTCGGTTAACCAGATTGAGATCCACCCGTTTCTCCCTAATAACGAACTGATCAAGTTCTGCCAGGAAAACGACATCCTGCCTCAAGCGTATTCGCCACTAGGATCTCAAAACCAGGTTCCTAGCACGGGGGAGAAGGTCCGGACGAACAAGACGCTGAACGAGGTCGCAGACTGGAATGGTTATACCCTTGCCCAGCTTCTCCTCGCCTGGGGCCTTCAACGTGGCTATTGTGTGCTCCCCAAGAGCTCTACCCCGTCGCGAATCGAGAGTAACTTTCAGGTTCCCAAGCTGTCAGATGCGGATTTCGAGGCGGTTGAGAGCGTTGCAAAGGGCCGTCATACGCGTTTTGTCAATATGAAGGACACATTCGGTTATGATATTTGGCCTGAGGAGAATTCTTAGAGATATGTAGTATAAGTTGGACTCCATTTTGACGAGGCCTTTCAAAATTGGCGCGGGATGAAACGAAAAAAAAAAAAAAAAATATTTTGTACAGCATGCCTTTCTTAACCAGACCAAGGTGAACTTGGATCGCACTCCTCTCGCCCAGAAAGAAGGCGGCGAATAGTAGTGACAAGATTATGGTTGAAATCTAGCTAGTTTGGTTGCAGAAGAGGATATATACTGGCGTCTAGGGACAAGTCAAGAGTTCTGACACTGTCCAAAGGCCCATCATATGTACACGACAGCTGCTCCTACTTGGAACCATGAACTACGTCCTCTTTTGGGCCGCGTCAATCCGCCCATTCACGATACTCGTCGATACATGACTATAACCCGGTTTCTCCGGATCTTCAGAAGCGATGGCGACGGGCATGACGTTTGGCCTTGCACCCAGTTTTCTGCGTAGGTGTAGCTACTCCCGACTGACTGCGAGTAGAGCTTGTTAAAGCAGTAGATGTCGTCTGTACCACCGAGCTTGCTTGTGCTGTCGCAATCGTTTGAGATAGGAAAGTAGTCATCTCAGTCGACTTTGAGGTCGTACTCAGCGCTGTTTTAGTCGTCACCGGAGCAGTAGTCGGAACTGCGACTGAGCTAGCACTCGTAGACGCCACACTTATGACCGAGGAGGCGACTGAGCCAGTACTGGTAGAAGCTACACTGATAATTGAGGAGGTACTGCTGCCTTGGTTGAATGTGAGCATATGCCTCGTCGGTTCATTAGCAGAGGATGGTTACTTACTGGAGGAGTCACCGCCAGGACCCGAAACAGAGGTAGTGATGTCACCATCTTCGATATAGACGCCAGAGAAATAAAAGTCCTCCGTTTCGTCAGCATCGCCATTTGCCAGCTCCAGGACACCGACATGCCAGTCAGCGCCGTTGCTGCTGGTGCTGGCGGTGACTGGTGCCACTACTTGCTCAAGGTCGTTGGCCCCAGTCGAGTGCCAGAGAGCGACGGTATTGGCGGAGAAGTCGATTTCATAGGCCATATTGTGCCATGTACCGGCTACCCATTCCGTTTCCCACTTTGATGTGCCGCCGACAAGCCAATAGAGGTTGTTGTCCTCGGTACCGGAGGCCCCGGAGAGAAGCCCGCTCTTGAGCTCCGTAAAGTGCGACTCGAAGAAAGCAATCTGATGCTCGCGCGTCAGGGATGGGGCATTATCGCTCTCGCGCTTGATGCTGAAGTGGTAAAAGACCTTGCCGGCGGCGATTGCGGCGCTGGTCTGGGGGATGAGCTCGGTGCGGCGCATCGTCTGGCCGTTCCAGTAAGCCGTGTCTGTCAAGGAGATCTTGGCGCCCTGCGAGGAACTGGTATCGGCGGGATTGGCATAGTCTGACGATAGATTGATGTACTCTGAGACATTGCCGTCGCCGTGGATGTAATACTGGTAGGGACCGACTTGGTTGGACCAGCTCCAGTTCTCGAGATCCTTGGCGGACTCGAGATCGTTGAAGCGGCCATCCCAAAGAATGTCTGCGGCAGCTAGGCCGACAAGAGAAGCGAAAATGGAGAAAGTTTTCATTGCGGTAGTAAATACAACGCGTAAGGAATGAAGGATGTCTGCTTGACCAGGCCAGCTGCGTGGAGACTAGAAGAGAAATGACCGGACGGTTCCACCGTTACGCCAGCAGAAGAAGAGGAAGATCACAATTGCTCTTTATATCTATATGCCGCGGGGAATGCGGAGCTACATGCTTTGAACTGAAAGACCGACGGCCAAACGAAAGGCAGAGCTCCTCCAGTCGGATAACTCGGTGCGAGGGGAGATAGTCGACGAGATTGACGGGTCACGGCCTGTTTTACAAGACAGCTCCCGTATGGGCGGAGAAACACATTTCCAGGAGCCGAGCAGGGAAGAGGGTAACATCAAGCTGAAACAGCGTTAACTTACCGGTATATCATAAACAGATAGGCGGGGCTCGTGTTTCATATGAGCCCACACTCGTGGAAGCGAAACGAGAACCATTCCTCTGTGGAAGCACATGAATGCCGAGAGCTGGTTACACAACGGGGGTGTTCTGACTGTTGACTTCGCTCGCTTGGGGGCGTTCGGTCAATGGTGCTTGGCAACGTGAGCATTGTCATTCCGTAGGAATGACCATGAGTGGTAGACCAAGTGCCTACTCGAAGATTGGAGGCTTTCGAGTTTTAGCCGAGGACTCTGGCTTCAATTCTCGGCCGTGTCTATTTGACGTTTCTGATATGATTGAGAGAGCGCTAATGTCTTGCCATGTTGACTGGAGGGGAATTGGTTGCGCATAAATCCAGCGGCCGATTATCCTTATGCCAGTCGATTTCGGGAGGGGGCTCTTATGTGAGCGCATAGTCGTGGTATCAGGCGCACTGGTACGAGATAATCTACCTTCCTATATATCCTTATGCCAAGGGGGGGGGGTTGGTAAACTCGGAGGTTCCTTCAAAGCGTCTTCCTACGGCGATGCTCTCGGCGCTTTACCTCAGGGTTGTTGATGGTGTCGTCTTGTCGATAGAGGGGCCATATTCTACCCTCGTCGCCGACATTTGCCTTATGAGTGAAGAATCGGAAGCTGCGAGGACTTGCGGGTTGTCGATGCTTCGATGGCGCGAATTGAAATCCGTGTCGAGGCCAGGGCACGACCTGTCTTTGAGCGGCGGCACTGACTATATGGGGATTCCGAGGGGACCATGTCGAGGGAAGACTTGGGGCTCCTGCTAGGTGGTGGCACAAAATGTGTTGTTGAGGTCGGGTTAGATCGAGGGTTCCTCGTAGAAATAGGGCAATGAGTACGTCCAGTTAGACATTCTCTAGGCGATATTTGAACGTGCTGATTGCGGAGGCTTGTCGATGTTGGGCAATCAATGGTGACTCGGAACGATTTGGCGGTTCGATGTTCTCACTTTGACGAAGATTGTTCGCAGCAATTCGGAGGGGATGCGCTTCAGCCACAACGCGCAAGCCCCAGTTAGGTACCTGCGCAAGCAGCGCCACAGCTGGGCGGCCAAGCCAAAGAGCCAAAGAGCCAAAGAGCCACAGAGCCACAGAGCCACAAAGCCACAGAGCCACAGAGCCACAGAGCCACAGAGCCACAGAGCCACAGAGGAGAGCTTGCAGCCCATGTTGTTAATGGCGGGTACAGTCCACAGTGTGTCGGGTATCGGCCACACTCTGTAGGTACTTAGTATCCGTACCCGTGCTCCGTATTCGTAAATTGATGTTGGATCACTTTTCAGCTGCAGGAAGCTCAAAAGTTCGAAACCTCACCTCTACCAAATGCCGCGGAATTAAGCCCATCATCCGCTCAAGATATATTACTACTATATCAGATTTATTTCCCTACTTAGAGTCCCATCCAAGATGGGAACAAGCACCTCGCCAAAGCTCGAAAAGTGTCCAAGGCGCTGAAAAACCCCATCCTCTACTTCTCGCAGCACCAATCCTCGCGGCTCGCAGCCACTCAAGCCCCGGTGAATCTGCACGCACATGCAAAAGACCTCTTCCTCCGGGACTTCTTCTTTCCAGTGATCAAAATAGATATCCCCGTAGTGTTCAGGAAGCCCAGGAAGCCATTCATGAGACGTGCGATTCGTTTCACTCTCGACGCTGGAGATGGAAAACCTTTGCCCAATCAAGTGATCCCACTTGACGCGCAGCAATGGCGTAGATAGACGGAGTCGCATTCCGTCCTCTCCCGTTGCTTCCGCGTCAATGAATTGCGTCACGAGTTGGTCGCGGCGATATTTGAAGATGCAACGCCCATACGAGACCGGTCCCTCGACAGACAACCACGACCAGGTGGGCGCTCGTGTCGTTGACGGCCGCTCTATAGGCCCGGCTACCGACCATAGCAGCTCCTGGGGCATGAAGATGCGCCACATGCCAAACCAGTGCTCGCCAAAGAAGGGCCGGAAGACATCAGTGATACCAGAAAGTGCTACGATCCGATCCGTGTCTTTGGTCAAGCTCATCTCCGTGTAATCGCCCACAATGGCCGACCAAAAGGCGAAAGGTGAATTCGTGTATCCTTCGACAGAGCCTCTTCCCGGTGCAATCGGGACCGCGGACCTCGTCTTTGGACTGTTGAGCCGTTGTTCGAGGATATTGACATTGAGGATACATTGGTCGTTCTCCGCAGAGATGGCTTTGAACTTGGATGCCGGATGGTCTTCGTGATAGACATTGGTAGGTACACCACCAGGGAAGACTTCTGTGGCGCGCATCTCTCCGCATCGCCAGAAGAGCTGGCCTCGGGCGCAGTCCAAGGTTCGCCTTGCTAGTAGCGCTTCTTGCAACACCCATGCCCTGGTATAAAGAATGTGCTTGTCCTCGTGAAGGTCCGTTTCGTTGATGATGTACTTTTCTTCCTCACCAGGCGTGAAGCTCCGTGGCTCCGGTTGCAATGTACGCGGGTCTCGTGGGTAAAGACAGCCATGCCGGCTATCGGGCGCATCTGATGCTGCGATGTTGCATGCCGCATTCTTGTAAATCTTGCCCATCAGTCCGGCCTCGTGCAACCAGTCCGCTGTTGAATCCTGGATGATGCACAGGCTATCGATCCAGATATACGAGAAGCCAAGGCGCCGCGCGATTTGAATCGCATCCTGAAAAGTCTTTGGCAAGTATGAAAAGGGAATGTCCTGCCGGAAATCGTCCAAGTTCAAGCCCAAGAGTCTGATAAGATGTGACTTGCCCCAACAGTGGCTGAGAGTTAGATAACGGAGCTTTTGGGGCATGTCCCGGTGATTATGAACGCAAACAGAATTGTTTCCGACATAGAGGAGACGCGAGGGTCGAAAGGTCTCATCTTGATTGGCACAGCAGAGACCGTGGTAGATTGTGCAGTGTCGTAGCCACTTGACAGCCTGGTTCAAGCTCTCGTTGGAACCAGTGTGATTGGGTAGTTTAGACAAGGTCATGCGTTCCCGTATGTCAAGAGTTTTCCCAGCCGCAGTCCAGGAATCAGGAACTGTGAATGTTAGCACAAGTCGCCGATGAGGGCGGATAGCATTCTAATCTCACCTTCTCGTTTACGTATTTGGAACCGATACTCATGGCGTTTGGTCGAATCTTGCTTGTATCTGATTGACAGATGATCCCCCAGTCGCCAATAAGTCGTGGCAGGCTCCCAATACCGGAGGAAGCTCACAAAATCTCGCGGCACTCGACATCTCTGCTCCCAAACCGGTGCGCATATACGGCAACCATCTTGTGCTGACTTTTGTAGACTGGTGGCCGCGACGTGGTGTGTATGGCCGTTTGAGTCTGTACGATTAGAAAAGATTGTAGATTCGCACGTGTCGCAGAATTTCAGCTCCTGGGCTCGTCGAATCGTCTCTAGCGGATTCGGTGGGTTGAGGTAGTCTGGTTCGTGCCCGTAGGTCAGACTCAACAGCATTGTAGCTACTGAGCTCATCGGCAGACCGTACAGTATGTAAAAAGACGTCTGGTAGCGCATCGAGAGTGAAGTCGAAGCTACAGCGAAGGCAAATGCTTGACATACGGCAGCCCATGCAAACCTCGGCTTTTGTCGATAGTTGAGTGCTGGGGTGACGGTCGAATGTTTCCCGAACGAAGACTGGACTTGTCGGAGCAACAGCCATGCGGTGTCATGTAAAACCATGCCGAAACAGGCGAAAATGAGACCTTCAAGACCTCCAAACTTGGTCATGCCGAGTAAGACGGTCCCGGTATGGGTTAAGGCGAAGGTATGTCTGAAATGCCACGGTGTTGCGCGAATTCGTCGACGTCTACCTGATCCGAATCTTGAGCAGATAAAATGGAGTCCTTGGAAAGCAGACCAGCCCGGGAGCAGGTCTAGGATATATCTGGTATCGATGTCCTTCCACGGGGGCAGCATGTGAGATTGGGCCCTTCGGAAATTCTTCCACATCCAGAAAATGGTAAAACATTGAGCTGCAAGACTGAAGCCCAACCACACCATCGGGCCCTTTGGTTCGTGTAGGAGGGGAGACCAGGGCGCTTGTGTAAGAGCCCACCGGAATCCCTTGAAAGATCCCGGGAAATAATAAATGACTGCTGCATTGAGGATTATCTGAGATTTGGTCTCCCACATCTCCTTGAGCAGTCGGAGAGTTGGTCGAGCCACCTCAAGTGGAAGTGGAAAGGAGGACCGCATCTTGGGGGGGTCGGCGAGGCGAGAGTGCGAATGCGTGAGCGAATCAAGGTCATTACGATCGATATCTGAAGGCGTCACCCAGTATAGTTTCGATGAAGGTTCGGGAGGACTGGGTGACACAGGGGGGGTGGCTCATCGCCTTTAGGCAGAACCGTGGCTGTGAAGGATAGATGATTGATTGGTCAGTCTTCAGTCGCGACCCGAGTGTGCCGGCTCAGCCCCGATGAGGTGGAGAATATTGAGACGAGGAGCTTCAGCTGATGCAGCGATAATTATTGCTAACCAATTTGAGTCAAGGACCGGCTGGCACACACACCTCTTTGGACCTCAACGTGAGGCCTCACGCTCAAATATTTCCTCAATCTCAAATGTCAAGGACATTCGGCTCACTGCGATGGAACCAGAACCACAATGCTTCCGCCGAATAGACATCTTGCCGGAACCCAGTGAAGACGCGATTTTGAACCTCCTTCAAATCGAGACATCCGACGAGCATGATGAATGCCATCACCACAGCGAACGGCACGGTCTCTTCAACGTCTATACTCCCACGCCATCAGCTCTAGAAACTTCACATCGCACGCATGACCTTGATATCATTGCTATTCACGGCTTGGGCGGCGATGCGTACCGTACGTGGCAGCATGAGAACGGCTTCAACTGGCTCCAGCATCTTCATGAGGAGCTACCCGGAATACGAGTGTTCACTTTTGGATATGACTCCAGCGTTGCCTTTTCGACCGGAACTTCCGGGTTGACTGAGTATGCGAGACATTTACTCACCCGTATTAAATTGACGAGGTCAAGTCCGAGCGTAAGAGCCCCCCCTCGAAAGATTGAGGGTAATATTGATGAATAATAGGATAAACAACGCAAGATTGTCTTCGTCTGCCACAGCATGGGTGGTGTTTTTGCGAAGCATGTTAGTTGCGCCTGGCCACATTGCACCTCTGTCGGTAATGACTAACGGACCAAGGCATTCCTGCTCGCATGCAGCGAGAGAGGCCTGTACGGAGCTCTTCGGGAATCTACCTGTGCTTTTCTATTCCTTGCGACTCCTCATTCTGGAACAGCATCGCGTTACTACTCAGACGTTCTGGGGAACATTGTAGATACCATTCTGTTCCCTTCGCCGGCCGACAAGTTGATCGAGAGTTTTAGAACTGCAATCCTAGAGCCACTGCTGCGCACCAAACGCGATATGTTTGAGTTGGCAGAAAAGTTTCAACGAGAAGCGTACTACTTGCCCCAGATTAGTTCATTCATTGAAACGTCGAGTCTTCCAGGTGAGACAGATACTGTGAGTGTTCCTTCTACATGAACAGTATACTTCTGACCGATTTATCAGTTGGTAAACATTGTCAGCGGGCGACTGGGGACATCAAATGAGAGGGTCATACCAATGTTGGGACATGACCACCGACAAGTTTGCAAACATCCATCTCTGGCGAGTCGAGGCGTGAGGATGATCCTCTGTGAGCTGAAAGATGTCGCGGATCGCGAGGCAACAGAGCTAATGAGCTCCAGTTCTCTGGTCCAGGTCGTGACGATCAGGGATCCGTTAGCCGTCACTGAGGCGATGCAGAGACTGAAAGATGATGCACTGCTCAGGGTATCGGCCGTCGGGAATCTCGTGGCCGTGAAGCGTTTCCTTGATAACGGGGCAGATATCAACGCACACACCCACGAACTCCAGACGCCTTTGCATCTTGCGTGCCAATATGGCCACACTGCCGTCGCTCTCTTTCTTTGCGACCGGGGGGCAAATGTCAGCCTGGAAGATGAGAGAGGTCTCCAACCATTGCACTGGGCCGCATCGAGAGGAAACTCCCAAATGGCCATGCAAATCCTCGAAAAGGGTGGCGGGCCAAATGCAAAAGATCACGCTGGGCTTACTCCACTGCATCGAGCTGCGGCATCAGGGGATGAAGCAACCGTCAGACATCTCCTCGAGGGTGGAGCAGATTGTATGACCCGAAACAACGCAGACGAACTGCCCGTTAGAGTTGCAAGAATGGCCCATCAGCGAGGGGTGATGAAGATGCTGAATGAGCATGGAGCGAGTAAACAACAGGAAAGTAGTTTGCTGCTACTTGCCAAAGCAAACTAACACTGGGTAACAGGCCTTAGCAACATTGGTTGATACTCGCCCGGGAAGTCGTCTCCTCACGAGTTCCGAAGCTCAAGCCAGCTTCATGGCGCACCATTTCCCCGACGTCGTCGTTGTCCACTTTGACATGGACAGAGAGGTTGGAAGGCGAGCGTCAAAACTAGGGGAAAGGGCCAGGCGAGGGGACTTGAAAACGGTCGAGGACATGCTTGATCTTGGCATCGTTCCTAGTGCCGCGGATTTCTACCTCGCAGCAAAAGAATGCCGGTCCGACGTTGTTCAAGCGTTAGCTGACATGGTTGAAGACATCGACGCCAGTGCAGGATGGTCAGGAAATGCGCTGTGCGCCGCCGCGAGCCATTCATCAGGCTACAACACCATCAAGGTCCTGCTTGAGAAGGGAGCGAACGTCAATTGGCAGGGAGGCAAATACGGCAACGCCCTACAAGCGGCCGCAGCAAGCTACAGGCTGGAAAACGCCAAGCTACTGCTCAATTACGGAGCAGATCCAAATGCGCAGGGCGGGCATTATGGGAACGCCTTGACGGCTGTGGCGCGGCATCGGACCAACTTTCACGAGATGGCGGCGCTGCTCCTGGAGCGCGGCGCCGATATCGATGCTCAAGGACCGGGAGAGTACGGGAACCCGTTGCAGACGGCTGTGTATTTGAGCCGTGCCGAGAGTGTCAAGTTCCTGTTGCAGAATGGGGCGAGCAAGACGATGCCGGGTCGGTTTGGGTCGGCATTGGAGATTGCCCAGAGGGGTGCGTATCGTTACGGGAGCGAGGAACAGGCACAGGAGGATATTCTCGCCATGTTGACTGAAGAGGAATTTGTTGGGTTTATTACAGATGATTAGGATGGTCAGGACTGCTCGTCCAGCTCGCTGAACTCGAGCAGCCAGGCGGTTGTATGGAAACTTGGGTTTCTTATTTGATGAGAATGATACCTGACGACATTAAACTCTTTGATCTACGCATAGTAGGTTCACATGCTAGTCTGTGTAGTAAACTCGAACCGACGCATCCCGGATCCAACACTGCCATCCTCGATACTGGGCGCGAAGCTTCAGGCACAAACGATCCCCTCGTCGAATCGCATTGACGAACGCACTCACTTCGTCGGCTGGGGTATACCAGTAAGACTCGGGTCCTTGACTTTCATCGTGTTGGAGGCTAGAGCGAGTTTGGGAATTAGCTCAAGGGCGATGTGAAGTAAGGAACTCACTCTGAATCAAGATCCCAAACGATACCGTATGTGGTCCAATCCCCAACGTTGAGGCGATGTTTTGTGACTCGAACCTCCTTGAACATTCGATTGTCTGTGATAAGGTCAGTTTCCATTCGTTGAACATATGAAGGGTGGATTGTTTTCGAACCTCGCTTGATGCCAATTTTGAACCACGTTTCACTACCATTGAAGGTCCCTTTGTCCGACGGGTGCTGTCTGAGGTGGTCTGACCAGCCTTGATCTTTGCCTGTAATGGAGATGTGGACTTTCGACATCGGAACTGTCAAGGTCAGCCATCAGTAATCCCGACATGGGGATTCTCAAGCATAGTGTCAGTTCTCACTGCTCATTCAGACACATCGACACTTACTCTTAGCGGTACTTGGGATTGGATCCGACTGCAAGTATACCCCCCTATGAGTTCCCAGAAACACGACATCCAGTAGACCTGGACGCTGAAATCTGAGCCCAGCGTCTTCATCCCCTGCCACCACGGCAGTATCGAGCCTCTCAGCGTGGAGACATTCCACTTCTCGTGGGGTTGCTTCATGGCCAGGAACCAGTCGGTGCTGCGTCCACAGCTGCCTGACAGGATTTCGAGCCGATGCCAGCCCTTGAACGACTTGGTTCGTTTCCGAGGGCATCAGCATGGCTCGATCTCTGGCCCAGATCGCATCCACTCTACTGGGATCACTCAATCTTGTGCACCAGCCCAAGATCCCCCCGTCATCAGCGCCTCCGCCAATATCTGCGCCGTTCTCAATGAGCACCTTGACAACCTCATAGAAACCTAACTTGGCAGCCTCTTCAAGGAGTGACAGGGTATCTGCCAGCGGTTCTGGGTTGATCAATTCATCCCTGCCGTACTTCTCAATGGCCATCTTGACGATCTCGGGATTTCCACTCTGGACGGCCTTTCGAAGCGGGGATGGGCCTTCTGAGAACAGTTCTCCTGCTGTTGTCGAGTGCTCCAGTAGCAGCTTGAGAGGGTTCGCTTGGGCATGCCGTAGCAAGGCGACAAAGAGCTTCTCGGCGTCCGTGTCAGAAAGCTCACTACCCATGCGAGGAGTGAGGTGCTCAATGCATCGCATCTTCCCCCGAAAAGCTTTCCTCAGTCTGATTTTAGGATCCGTTGAGTTGGGCACTGTTGCAGCGGTCGAGATTGGCGCTTGGTCCTTGCCATCTTTGACAAACAACAACTGTCTATTGCTATCCAGATAGGGCTGCATTGCTTCGACATGGTAGGGTCGACCGGCTTGGCACGCCACCTGGAGCGCCGTCTGTCCCCGGTTGTTCTTCATTAGCAAGTCCGACTTCTCCAAAAGTGACGCGAACCGTTCCGTCTTGGATAGGATAATATGCCCTTCATGACAAGCAGCAGAGTGTAGGGCCGTATCGCCGAACTTGTTCTGGGCAGATGGGTTTGCTCCCATGTCCAGCAGGCATCGAACCGCGTCGGGGCCGCCATTCCAACAAGCCCATGCAGCCGAAATCAAGGGCGTGTCCTTTTGGGCATTGCACCTCTCAAGCAAATCGGGACCGTCGGGGAGGAACTTGAGCAGCTCTTTGATGATTTCTGGTTCGTTGGCTTCTGCAGCGCGATGGAGTGCAGTCTGCACCTTGGGCCCGGCCTTGTTGAGCAGAAGCTTGCGTCTGTTTGGCATTGAGCCCACGACATTCAGGATTTTTCGTACGACTTTGAAGTTTCCTCTGTGCTCAACATCACCACAGGAAATCGCCAAGGGAAGCCGTTTCACATTGTCTGGTTGCGAGACCATCTGCCGCCTTTGCTCTTCACTCACCGCTGGGGCTTCCAATATGGCGTCAACAACTTTGTCGTGACCAGCCGAGACAGCCGCTTGGAATGCCGAAACATTATTTGCGTGGTTCGGCTTGCTTGGATCAGAGCCCTGAGCGATCAAAATCTTGACAATGTCCTGGTTTCCGAGTTTGGACGCCATGTAGAGAAGGGTGTATTGTGCTTGATCCTCCTTCGGCTGGTTGAAGCCCTCAACAGTGTTTCCTCGCCGAATCCACCGCTCAGCAATCACCGAGAGATCAAAGAAGGATAGAAGGTGGAGAGCAGATACGGGAGGTTCTCGATCATCCAGCTTTTCAAGCATGGCTCGGTTGAGAAAACCCTGCTTTGAAAGTTGCTGGCGGAGAGCAATGGTGACCGAGTCGAGAAATCGATCGCGGGTGAGCAAGTCCATGATATCTTGGTTTGGAAACGGCTGTACTGGAAGCATTTCGGCTGCTTGCTTCAAGTGAAAGCCCCAATTTGCAGCGGCATATTCCAAGAATGGAGAGGCTTGAACAGCTCGTTCCCACTTGTCCAGTGTCCCGGCATCTTCTTCCGAGTATTGAATGCAGCCCAGACATGTCTTGGCGATGATGCCGTGTGGTTCTTCAAAGTGATTGCGGGTATTGCGAGGATCGGTGCAATAGTCCTTGACCGCCTTATGAATCGACACAAAATCCGAATTGGCGCCAATGTTGAGGAAATAAGAGGTTGCCTTGAGCAGCCTGCCCTTGCTGAAGTTGGAAAGGAACTGAGGACTGTTGTCCGAGTATTGTTCAAACGCGAGTGCGTGCTGGAACTGTTGGAGCTGAAGGCCGGAGCCTACGGTGTGAATGATCCAAGCAAGAGCTCTCTTTCCCGTGGTATTCTTGCCGATACGCGTTAACGCGCGCTCAATCAGGTCGCCGAGATCGTATGCGAGGTCGTCCATGGCGCCGTACACGTCTTCGTCATCCAAAGCGTAGAGCTGCTTGATGATCAAGTCCGCACAAAGAAAGTTCCCCTTGACATCTCGAACAATCTGGTCACCTAACTTCTTGACTTCTCCTTCCGTACTCAATCTCTCAGAAAGCGCCCAGGAACCCATAAACGTGTCCGATTCGTCCCCAGCGGCAATGTGTTTGAGCTTGTGAAAGACAAAGGCCTCGATGGAACTGGCATTATTGTTGGCATTGACGATATTGGCATCGACGTGCTCAGCATGCGCACGAAAGCCTTCTCGCGACGTAACAATGACACGGGAATTTGACGAGTTCATCTTGCGAAGTGCGGGAATGAGCTGACGATAGATTGAATCAGGAAGCTCGTCGAGGCCGTCAATCACGAGATAGACACATTCGAAGTCTTCTTCAAGCATCGACTGTAAAATGTCCAGCACAAGAGCCGTGTGCTTTCCCGCTAAGCTGGAGGCTGGCTGGGTCAGACTCTCGACGGCATCAACATGGCTACTCGCCAGGCGAGGAGCTACCTCCCACAGCTGTTTCAGCAAGCGACGAAGAAGACACCCGAGGATGTGATCTGACGTCTGGCTCCCACCTTCTTTGAAACTGCAGTAGTAAAGGGCAACGCCCACAAGTGGTCTCACGCCGCTGGTAGCGGACATCAGATCATCTTGGTCGGAAGACTCGAAACCTGAGAGGTGCCAGGCCAAAAAGGTCGCCAAATGGGATTTTCCAGCTCCAGGTTCTCCGAGAATCCACAGCCAGGAAGCGAAGTCACCCAGAGCAGCGTCTTGCCAGGCACAGAACTGCCCCTCATCGAGGACCCAGGTCGGCTGGCTGTCTTTCAGGTTTTCGAGCTTTTCTTCCATGGAGGGCTCCCTTTGGGTGGGGAGTTGCTCGACAACCCTGCGGAACCGGTTCACGTCCATTTCGTCTTGGATTTTCTCCAGAGCCTTGAGGATATGCTGTTGAGCTTCGGCCGTGTCTCGTACCTGGTATGCCTCGAAGACCTTCATTGCTCTACAACGATGTCGCCTGTGTCAGCGCTGTCGCAGAGGCAATAAAACCGGGCGTTGAACTTACAGCCTCACTCGCTTGTCTTGGTACGGCTCACCAGCAAGTCGGTTTCTTCGTTGGGGGATAGGGAGGAAAACAGTTTTCCGATCTGCTGGACGAGGCCTTTCGATTCCGCCAAGGCGTCGGTCTATGAGTAAGGGAGGATCAGCATTCCGTGTTTCTACCTTGGCCCCCGCACCTGACAAGCCTACCAGGTTTCTCACGGTTTCCTTCGCATTGTAAACTTGCTGTGCCTGTCGAGCCAACTTTATTGCCAAGTCGATGGCCGACACGGTAGTGCCAAAGATATCCATGGTGCAGACAATCGCCAAGGCAATGGTGAACTTGGCAGCGGCAATGTTTCCAGACGGGTCGGTAAGGGGGAATTTATGTTTCGGGCCACGCCGGCGCCAGACACGGGCCGCGACGATCCTCTGATGGTGTTGGCGTCCAAATTGACGTCAGCCGACATATTCGCTGCCTAAGCCTGTGGCGGCGCTTCATTTCCATTGGTGACAAGGAGATGTGCAACTGAAGATCACTGAACGAACCAAGTTTGAAGTTGGAGAGGTCATTATACGTCATGACGCAGAGCTGAGGTTTTGCGCTCCCACGAAGCTTTGAGGCAATTGGAAAAGATATTCCCTTTCTTCAAATACGACATGACGTGATACTCATTTACAAAGACCTTGGACGTGCTGTCAGAACACGAACCATACCTATGAAGAACATAAAAAATGAAAATTGCACCTACTGACAGAAATTTGTCCACCGACGTTGAAGTAGGAACATTTGGTCAGCGCCTACATGGAGGGACTGGAGCCAACAATCACCTTACCCCAACCAGACCTCCGTAGACAAGTTGCTTGACCAACCGAAGGAAGACCAGGGATCATTGGACCTTGGATTTACTCTGCAATTTGGTATTATTTGCGTTAGCGGGACTGTTGGCCCTGTTCGGACTTGTAACTGCTAACGCCGACCAGACACATGCGCTGAACACGGACTTTAGCCGGACTTGTTAGTTCTGTTGGTTGTTCGACTTAACCCTCCCTTGCGTAGACAGAGCGACAGACATACAGCAACTTAGTTTCTCTGATGTATGCGAGGCATTTAAAGGCTGGTGAGGAGTACGATTCTTCCTCCGATACCACTTCGAATCCAATTCTAAAACCCTGCTCTCACTATTGCCTCGTTCTTCCATCACCATGAGCACAGTCAGGTACAACTACAACAAATTGGCCGGCAAACATGTGCTGGTCATTGGCGGCACTTCCGGAATCGGCTTCGCCGTTGCGAAAGCGGCATTGGCAGCCTCTGCTCTGGTCACCGTGTCCTCCTCGTCCGCTGAGCGCATTGCTTCGGCCACCAAGAAGCTCGAGAAGGAGTTTCCAGGTGCTCAGGTCCAGGGGTACTCCTGCAACTTGGCAACGGAAGCCGTCGAAGAGGAAATCGACCGGCTCTTTTCGCAAATCCCAGGCGGTTCAGTTGACCATATCGTCTACACTGCTGCTGACTCGCTACCGATCCTGCCGCTTAAGGAGCTCACTCGCGACAAGATCGTCGCCGGCGGCCAGATGCGTTTCGTGGCCCCCATCCTGGTGGCCAAGATCGGTTCTCACCATTTGACCCCTGGCCCCTACTCTTCCATAACCCTCACCTCGGGCACCGTCTGGGAGCATCCCGTGTCCAATTGGACCGTCGTGGCGGGATATATGGGCGGTGTTTGCAGTGTGGCACGAAATCTTGCTCTCGATCTCAAGCCCATTCGCGTCAACGCCGTGAGCCCGGGATTGGTCGACACGGAACTCTGGGATGCGATCGTCCCTGCAGATAAGAAGCAAGATCTCTTGCAACATGAGGGCTCGAAGCACCCGACTGGAAGGGTAGCAAAGCCAGAGGATATTGCCGAGGCCTATGTGTATCTGATGAAGGATGCAAACATTACGGGACGAATTATCAGCACCGACTCTGGATCCCTCTTGATCTGAGTGCGTGACGTTAGTAGGCCATATGGGGTGTACCTAGTTTCGTGTTAACCATGTTGGATGGGATTAAGGACTACGGAGTACTACCTGACTAGAGAGCTGTTTGCATTATAGCCATTCCGCCGCCTGTCTCCCTTCCCACCCTCCAAATCTAACACCTCCATTCATCTTGAATTAAGTAGTGGGCGCTCTATTTTGCTCAACAACAGGGCGAAAGTCTTCACACATCATAACTCTCATGGGACTCCCGGGGGATTATTTCTCAGACGTGTGCGAAAAGTCAATGGCCATCGGCCCTCACCCTCACCCTCGCCCATTTTGGCCCAAGGCACTGAGCCCTCTGCGCCCCCTAACCAGACGCCAGAGATCGCTCATCAACAAAAACCTCCCAGATTACGTATTTCCATGGATTCATGTTTGCAACGAGTCTATAAATGCAGCTAAAAGGGCGGTACAAGTATTCTGATAATTATCGAGAAGATGTTGACAGTATTCTAAGCTTGTAGTTATTTAGCAAGCAATTCGTCACTGGCCGTGGATAAATAAGAGCCGAATGATTTACTTCATTTCTAGTAGGTCTATTGGTAGGCAAGCTCTTCAAACAGATGATCAGTTACAAACTCCACTCCGGAACACGAGCACAATTACCCCCCATCCACTCCATATCCTGGAATCAAATACCACACCGTCCACAACATCAGCCCTGGTTGATGATGGCATAATTACTGGTGATGATGCGCCGAATAGTGTCATCCAGGCCTGGCATGGCGCTATCCTCGGCAACCCTCAAGCCCCTTGCCACACCCGCAAACGTTGTGTACGTCCCGATCATGATCAGGGCTTCGACCAGCTCGGGGACACTGAAGATGGTTTGCGCCTCAGCGATGGTCGCCAGACTGTTTGTGCGTGCCTCGAGCTGCTCATCAATAATGCGCAAGAGCACGCGCTCGCGGTGTGTCCACGGCCCGAGGCCGGAATCGATCTCAATAGTAGACATGTTGAGCGCATTGATCTTATCAAAGCTCCATCCGATAATCTCCAAGGCATGGGCATTGTTGTCGAAGACGTACTCTGCATCAAGGCGGATACCGGTCCGGCAGACTATTGTGAGCCAGTCGGCGATGGGGAGGATCCTGATGCGCCCATCAAAGGCCCCGCCCAGTACACCCATGAGTGGGATGAAAAGCCCTTGAGCATGGGCGAGGGTCGATAGCATCGTGCGTGGGAAGGGGATGGTCTTTAGGGCCTTGATCACCGCAGGGTCCGCGTCGGTGGCGTTGAAGAGGGGGACAAGAGGGAGGGAGTCCTTTGGTGTAAAGGTGATGTTGGGCCATTTGTGCATGGGCGGAGGGATCACTCCACTTGTAGCGGCTGGTGTTGCAGAACCGGTGGTTGTAGCCGTATTAGCGGGCATGGCGATGACCGCCGTGAAGGCAGAGAGAAATGGGAGGCCGTTGAGAAGCTTCATTGCGGTGGACAGCCTTGGAAGCAAATCGCCAACAGGTAGGGGTATGAAGGTGCTAGAAGTGCGAGAGACTAGAGCGAGGACAGGAAGATATTTAAGGTAGAGGGAAAAGGGGTTGACGCTTCTTGATTGGGACAAGGTGATGTGTTTTAGTCTGTGAGCAAGGAGAATGGGAGTGCTGCAGATGCAGATGCGATGACAACAGAAGTGCTCGAGTCTCTCGTTTCCATATATACTCATATCTTCAACCCACGATGAGCATTGGGTGTCCTCTCTTCTTGCCGGAGATGATTGGTGGCTGGCGCCAGCCCTGGCTCAGACTCAATAAGCGGTACTGGATCATCTCGTGATCTATTCTTGGCTCAAATCAGCCTTGTCGGCAATCTCGTCCCGTGCTATCTTCAGCCCCCTCCTACATTCGCATCCCGCCATTGACTTGTTAGAGTATGGAGGGATAAGGAGATACGATATCAAACGCCTCGTGTAGGCTAGCCGCTATACCAGACTGTTCCTACATTAAGCACGCCGTGCGAATAAGCTTTCAGTATAAAGTGCTTGATTTAGGTCGATGGCTCCCGAGGTCGTCTATTCTTAGGTAGTGACAGCGCTAAACAGAGTGCACTTTTTCTTTGAGCCCAGCTGGTGACGTTAATTTAATGCGACATTAATTGCGCCGTGCATTAGCGCCCCGACATATGCACTTTGATCATTAGGAGCACCTCAGGCGGACTGCAAGAAGTGACTAGCCAGAGACGACGTCCTGTGATGGAAGCCTGTGGCAGTGCTTGCTGGAGGTTACTGGCGCCTACTGCCTCGGAATGGAAGCTGGACTCGCAGCTCTCATTCCTACAGCGAGAGTAAAGCCACCACCCAAGCTAACAGAGATAGCTCCTGTGGCCTGTCACTTGCTGCGACACCGCCACCTCCGCACAGCTACAGAAGCTGCCAGCGCATGAACATGCTGAAGAGGCATGAACACCGCTATTATTGAACTGCACTCAGAACACTGTCCCTAAAATACACAACCGATGACCTTAGCGGCGTAATCAACATGCCTCGCTTGCGTGGTTGCTCTTTTGCCAGGCTTAGCGGCCATGCCACATGTGGAAGCTACTGCTCAGCCACGGCTCACGCCTCGTGTAGGACCTCGGATGCACACCTCAGTCTAAGTAAGTACCGTCAGTTTTCGGTAATTTCAGACCCAAGCTGAAATTTGTCACGTTGGAGTGGTGATCCTGCCATCGAAAATGGCGATAGTCTTGCGCTTGAAGTATTTGAGCAGAGGTTTCCTGGTGAGTACGAAACATACCGAAGAGGTCACCTTAAAGCGTAGCAAAATACCAGCAAATATAATCTATTAACATGATTTTGACTATCACTTTACAGACGAATACGCCAGCCGTGTTCCCATCATGACATGAATGACGCTGTCCAGAAATCGAGCCACGAAACAATAGCCCCAAATGTAGAGTATCAGTCTATTTCTCCCCTTTGTCCAACTTGGCCTTCATCGCTGTATGCACCATGGTAGCGGCGCCCATGAGAATGAAGCCAATTATCACAGCGATGCCACTGAAGACTTGCAGGCCCTTGTAGTGTAAACCACTTCGCAGGAGGGCCCCTGCAATGGGATTTCCAACGAGCAGCCCAAAACCAGCAAAGCTAAAGGACATGCCAAGCCGTGTCCCGATTTTGCTGAGGTCCGGGGAAATGGTCACCAGTGCCGTTGGTGGAAGCGAGACCACGGCCCCGGAAAAGAAACCGTATAGAATGGCGAAGGCAATGACGCCAGCGAGATCTTGAATTGGGATCCAGAAAAAGACAAGAATACCCGACGTAAAGATGCAAAACAGCAGAATGTTGAGAGATCCCGCGTAGACGGCCACGAGGTTAGGTATCAAACGCCCAAAGACGGACCCGGAGTTGAGGACGGCGAGCAGGTAGAATGTGAGTGATCCATCCACTCCTAGCTGAGATTTGGAGTAGGACGGGAGGTAGAAAAATGGGACGTAAAGCCCAACAAATGTAAAAAACAAAGACAGGCTGAAGAGAGTGAATGACCGGTCTTTGAAAGCGCCGAGATCGAGCAGTGTGCGCGTTTGACTGGGGATGCTGCGCGGCTTCATGACGAAAAAGGGCCCGATTAGCGTGGCAAAGACGATAAATGCCAGAATGCGGCAGGCCCAGCCGTATCCTACGCCGTCGAGTGTCTCTTTGAAGACGATGGGGAAGATGATGCCGCCGAAGCTGCCTCCGGCCGCGGCAACTCCAGTCGCGAATGGGCGTCGACTAGTAAAGTATTGTGCGACAATGGCAACGCTCGGGACAAACAGACAGCCTGCACCAAGGCCCACGAGGAGACTAAGGGACAGGAAGATGCCAAAGTATTCTCGGACTTCGCCTGCAATAAGCAGCCCTAGACAGATGAGGGCTGTCCCTGTACCGATTAGTCCGCGCAGGTATCCCTGATCATAGAGTGGCCCGCTCAAGACGCCCACCACGATCAGAAGAAAGCCTTGCATGGTACCAATCCAGGATATGGCCGACGGGGGAAACGAAGAGAGATGCGTTTGCTGGTAGTACTCTTGGAAAACGCCAAAGGTATTGACGAGGCCCCTAAGATATTGTTAGGAGCTGGGTTTCGGGTGAGCTTGGGCAGGAGCTTACCATGAGCTGAAGAAGAGCAAGAATGCGCCTGCGACCTGCAGCCAAGCCGTCCTCCCTCCGTTAGGGGGCGATGGAGGCGGGGGTGGTGCAGAGACGACGGACATGGCCTCGATATCTCTCGGGGTCGATACCCTTGTCTCGTCAGACACGGGTGCTAGAGCCACGTCGTCGGTCGACATCTGGGGGCGAGTCTCGTGGTAGGTGTAGAGCTGCTGCGGAATCCAGGCAACGTGGGAAACGGCCGACATGGAGTTCATATTGGTAAAGGACATATTGTCGTCTAAGGGCGAGCTGGGCCTCACTGGGGCACTTCCCAGATCAAGTTCGTCGTCACTATCGGCGTGTGGTGGGTATTGGTAGGTATTGGGGTCGTTGACCTCTGGGGTCAGAATACGACTCTCGCAGGTGCAATTCTGCATTGCTGGATGATCCATTACATGGAGTTGGCGAGGCATGTCGCGATGAACATGGCCGTGGACTTGTCGCGATGTAGATCCGTTTGTGCTCAGCGGACGAGGCATGGAGTCTTGCCAGGAAGTTCGGACTGGCTTTCTCCTGATTTGGGACATGTTGCCGAGGGTTGAATGAATATTGAATGGGTAAATTCTTAGAGGAGGAATATTTAGCATGTGCGAGTCGAATGCAGTCTACAACGATGAGATGCAGCCGTATGGAAGTGTTATAGCAGGCAACTATGCCTCAGGTTGTCAAGATGGAAGGGTTCTCGTCGCAGTGGCTGATTGGTTACAACATAGTGCTAGTTGGATGAGCTTAAAATAGACTTAATCTTCCTCTTTTCTTTTTAGTCTTCGCTAGACGCATAAATGTCATACGTATATATAGATGCCCTGATATCAATTTAGCGCCGTGTATCTTGGTGCACCCGGACTCTCACAGCCACCACCATTGAACTCGCGGTATGCGACCCAGGCAAACGCGGCTATGTGCAAGTAATCAGCTGAATAGCGGTGACATTTCGTTTTTCCACTTCTTGGAATGGGCTCTAGAATTCTACGAAAGGACGGGGGCTTAGCGCACCAACTCTCGTTTTTTCCTAGAGTGCCGACGCACCACTGTCTACACCAGCTTCGGACCTTCATACTGCATCGTGTTCTTTTACTTCATGACTTGCATCATAACTTACAGCACCTCGTCAAATATTCCCTCCCAACAATCAATCCACAGGAAAATGGACTCGTCATTTGTCGTTACCAAGAGCGCAACCTCTCCAGGCATCAATCTCTCCACCACGTCACTGCCTCTCCCGACCGGTGCACATGTGCTCGTCAAATTCTCCTTTTCCCCCATAAGCCCCCTCGACCTGGCCGTCATTGCCGGTGCTTATCCGGTGAAGCCTCACTTCGAGCATGACGGCGAGCCCATCCTGGGCTTCGACGCCATCGGTCAAGTCGTCTCCTTGGGCCCCGACGTGAAGCACCTCCAAATAGGGGACTTTGTCGTACCCGCAAAGTACGGCATCGGCACCTGGAGATCTCACGCTGTCCTTGGCGAGACACTTCTCGACAAGATTCCGGAGCCTAGCGATCCCCGCTTCGGCGCCATCTTGCGCCTCGGTGTCGCCCCTGCATACTTCCTCGTCGAGGCCATGTGCAAGCTCCGACCGGGAGACTGGATCATCCAAAATGCCGGAACCTCGGTCGTCGCCCAGATGGTCGCCCAGTTCGCTCGTCGTCGGGGCATCAGCGTCCTCAGCGTCATTCGCGACCGCCACGAGGCGACGTCCATCATCGAGACGTTGTCGGCAGGGCCGTCCGGCATGTCTGTCACCCAAAGCATTGTCGTCACTGAGTCCCAGCTTGACGAGGCCAAACAGGGAAAGAAGTTTGCCATGGCCATCGACTCAGTAGGCGGATTTTCTGGACAGCAAATTCTAGCCTGTCTCGCCATGGGGGGCACATTTGCGCAACACGGGTTCCTCTCAGGCACGGAGCAAATCCTACCCATGAGTGCAGCCAGCTTTTGGGTACGCCAGCTTACCATGGTCTCTTCCCGTTCTTCGGCTCAGATGGCTGCGCTTACTGATGACGAGCGGCGCCACCTCTTTGCCTGGTTCGTCGAACTGTTCAACCGTGGCGACCTCCATCTTCCCGGCCTGGGGTTGCAGGAGATTCTCTTCGATGCAGCCAATGAAAAAGGCTCCAAGGAGCAGTTGCAAATGGCCATCTCTCGCGCCAAGAAGGGGAAGCTGGGTCAGCGGAAGCAAGTCATTGTATGGAGCTAAGTTAACGGTATGGCATGTTTCAGCGTTTGAATAGGTAGTTAGGTATGAGATTTAGTGCAGGAAGCCAACTGGATAGGCCCCGAACAAATCGTGAATTCTACGATGAGCATTTTCTTCAAGCAATGTGCGAAGCAGGCATTGGTCGGCGTATTCCCTTGATCTTCCTTGTAGTAGCTCCGTTTCGGGCAGTTCTATCTCACCGCACAAGCACGAAATCGTATATCCCATTGCATCTTACCCGAGCAGAAAAAGCCTCTCTGCCGTCGCCTAGGCATCCAATTACTTTTTTGTGGGCGACTGCATGCTGCACAGAGCTGAGGAGAAGCGGTCGAGAATGCGCCATCTCTTACGGCGCCTAAAATAAAGCGCCTATGCTCTCTCCGTGTGCCATCGGGGAAGATGGCTACGAATTCCAGCGTCGACGACTAGTCCCGGCGCCACCTGGTTCTAGCCCTATTCTCCCAAAATAGGATCTAGCAATCACGAGGCTGCAAGCTGGCTTGCAACTAATTGCTGGTGGCGCTTCCTCTCAAATACCCTTGTATCGGGGCATGATACCAACCAGCTTGATCTGAAGGCCTGAAGGGGCAGTGTTGCACCATCGTATTAGACATGCTGTCTCACGCATTCCTCGCAGTAGCTGAAATTCCAAGGTCACCATAGAGCTGTCTATTTTGCACTATATTGGGTCCTGCTGCGGCGCCATGCTCCCTTTCCAGCGCCGATGTGTTGGCCTCTGCCAAATATAGCCACCTTTGACAACTCGACTGGCGTTTCCAACACTTCCCTTGTCAGCTCATGGCAGAATAGACCTCGACGTCCCCTGAGAATGCATTTGAGCGTGGCTATGTTGCGGCTTGCTGCGTCTCCATTTCGTGAACAGTAGGTAGGCGGGGTGATGGTCCATGGACCACGTCTACCTAACCTGTTATGCGCATGATCATGAAGTCCACGTGAAATTTCATCTACTAGAGATACACGTTTCTGGGCGAGGGGGGCTCATGTTTCAATACGCCATCATGTCGATCTATTCTCGGTTACACGTGCATTCTTGCACTCCTCGATACTGTCACTGACTTCAAGCTCGTGGAAATGCCTCGCCGGCCTTTAAATCTAAAAGTAGAAACATAATATCTAATAACCTTCAATGTAATATAAGTCTCCGTGGACTCCTCCCCCTAACTCCTGTCTCTAATCACCCTCAGTCAACCTACTCCTTTCGTCCAGAATCCCTCTCGATCATTCATGCACCTTGGGCCTCGTCCCCCCTATCCAGAAGCTTCTACCATCACTTTACACACCCAAAACAATCACCCTGGTCTTGTTCAGCCCCAAAGGTTACACAGCACCCATGGCTCTTCAAGTTCGGACAAGGGATATTGGCTCCCACCACCGCCTGTGGGATGTGGACGTCTCTAAGATTGTATGAACTCATCTCTTCTCCCTTTCTGGCGCTATAACTCACAGATATGCAGGTCGACAGCGCGCGGAAGTTCTCTATCCCATTCAAGCAGTCCCCGATAGAGCCTACGGAGACCATCACAAGCCTGTTCCACCAACAGGTCAAGCTCAGTCCCCGTGATTCCGCTATCGAGGTCGACAATGGCGGAGTCACTACGTATTCGGCGCTCGACAGGCAGTCAAGTGTGATTGCGAACATACTTCCAGCAAGCACCATCATCGCTGTCTGTTTAGACCGCTCAGCAAACCTCCTTGTCTCAGTCTTCGGCATCCTCAAATCCGGGTCCGCATATGTCATCCTGGATCCAACTGCTCCAATGGAACGAAACAACTTCATTCTCGAAGACGTCAACGCTGCTGCCGTCCTCACATCCTCCGCATATGCGTCGCAGTTTACAAACGCCGTGATTGTGGACGCCGCTCTCAAGCAAACTCCCACGACGGCAAGACTTCCGAAGCCCCATATCATAGATCCCTCATCTCCCGCCTACATCATCTACACATCGGGGAGTTCAGGAAAGCCAAAGGGAGTCGTCGTCTCTCATCGCGCTGCCACTCGAGGCATCATGCACTTCTCCCTGAACAGCAAGTCGAAATGGCTGTTCTTCTACAACCCCATCTTCTCGGCGGCCCAACGTACCATGCTTGCCACACTGTGCAAAGGGGGCGTTCTTTGCATTGCTAGCAAGGAGAACCTGGCCACTTCTTTGATAGGCGTCATCCAGGGCATGAAGATTGAAGCTGTCGGCCTCACACCCTCCATTTTGTCAACCATCGCACCGGACCAGCTTCCTTCCTGTCTCAAGCAGATTACCTGTGTCGGCGAGCCGGTGACACGTGCCTTGGCGGACTCCTTTGCCACGAAAGTCGAGTTCCGCGTCTCATACGGCCTGAGCGAGTGCGCCCAGCTCAACTTTAATCGTCGATTCTCGCGAGGAGACAATCCTGCCGTCATGGGCAAGCCCACCGATACCACAGATGCCATCGTTCTGCGCCTCGAAACCAACGAGATTGCCTCATCCGGCGAGACGGGTGAGCTTTGCCTCTTTGGACCCCAGTTGGCCGATGGTTATCTCAACCGACCAGAGGAAACAGCCAGGGCTTTTGTTGCCAACCCTTTTGGCCCAGGAACAATGCTCAGAACCGGGGACCTTGCCCGGGTTGTTGGGGGTAGCTTCGAGGTTCTTGGCCGCGTTGACAATCAGGTCAAGATCAACGGCCAGCGGCTTGAGCCTGAAGAGGTCTCGTCGGTGCTGTCGAGACATCCCGCAGTTTCCAATGCCTACGTTGTTGCGGCTACAGTCAAGGGCACGAGTTGTCTGGCTGCGGCAGTCGTGCTCTACCCAGAGTACGAGTGGTCCAATATTGTCCCCCAGCTGAGAGATGTAGCACAGGGCATGCTCCCATCCTACATGATTCCGGCCTACTGGATTCAGTACCAGGAGCTTCCCCTCAATGCCAATGGCAAGGTCAACAAGAAAGTCATCAAAGACCGCGTCGAAACGACTTCAATCAATGAGTTTCTCTTCAGACCTGCCGGCCACGGGGAAATTGACGACCCAGTTGGCTTGATCATCCGGGCGGTGTGGGCCGAGGTCCTTTCCCTCGATGAGTCGTTTATTGGCCTTTCCAGTGTCTTCTTCGATCTTGGTGGCAGCTCTCTTCAGGCCATCCAGATGCTGAATAAGTTGCGAAAGAAGGGTGTCCATTTGACCTTGGAGTCGATGTTCCGCCGTGAAAACCTCACAGTCCTCTGCGAAAAGGCCGTTATGAAGAAGGAGGCCGAGATGATCGCCCCATTCTCCCTTATCGAGGACGAGGACATGCTTCAGAGTATGCGTGTCCAGCCTGGAGTTGTCGACGCTTTTCCTGCCACCGAGTTTCAGGAGAGCCTAGTTGGCATCAGTCTCCAGGGAAGCATAGATTACACCTATCAGCGAATTTGGGACATCGCCGACTTGGACCCAGTCCGGTTGCGGCTCGCATTGCATATTGCATACCTGAGGAGTCAGAATCTGCGGACAACATTTGTTTCTGGGGATACAAGGCTCGTCCAAATGGTTCGAGCTGACATGGCCTTCCCTCTGGAGACATCGGACATGTCTCTGGAGCAATACAGGGCACAAGACTTGAAGAGAGGGTTCACTCTGGGCGAGCCGTTCTTCAGGGCTGCGATTCTCCGCGCATCTGTCCTCGTCGTGACCATGCACCACGCACTCTTTGATTTCTGGTCTCACTCCTTTCTCTACGACGATGTTTCCATGTACTACAATGGTCTGCAACCCGATCCACGCCCCCCCTTACAGAGCTTCGTTGCAGAAACGTTGAGCATGGACTGGAAGCCGTCCGAGCTGTTCTGGAGAGGTCAGTTGGAAACAGCCGCGCCGTCTCAGCTCAACTTCGCACCAACCCCGAGAAATACGAACATCCGCCGCTCTCTTCATCTCGACTTGAGTCAAGTCGCTCTGTCTCACGGTGTGACGGTTGGCTCCATTATCTACACCTCTTGGGCACTCGTTCTTGGGCAGCAGCTTGGAAGCAATGACATCGTCTTCGCGGCTCCCCTTTCCGGGCGCGAAACCCCTCTCGTTGACATTGATCGACTGGACGGCCCGACCCTGACTGTCGCTCCGTTGCGATTCGTCTTTGAGCCAGGACAATCGCTGACCGAGGCTGTACAAATGGGTCACACGGTCACCATTGACGCTATTAAGCATTCTCAGTACGGCCTTCGAAGGATCCTAAAAGCCTCGTTCCAGAAGACGAGCCTATTCGACACCATGGTCAACATCCTCCCTATCCGAACAAAGACTGACAGCACCATCTTCAAGCTGTACGGAGAGAAGCCTGAATGGAAGACCGAGTACACCACGCTCGAGATTGAGCAGGGTGCGGAAGGACTTCTAGCCCGCCTCAGCAGCACCATGGAGGCTGAGCGGGCTGGCTTCATCTTGGACCAGTTCATCACGGCCGTGCAGATGATGCTCCACGAGCCGCAGCGTCCTATCTCAACCATCAACTTGATCACTGAGACGGAAATCTCAACCTTGTCTCAAGCCATTGAGATGCCCAGTCAGGTTCCATCAACCATGCTGAGCCGCTATGACGACATGGTCAATCGATTCCCTCACCGTGTAGCTTTGCAGTGGCAGAACATTGAGTCCATCTCATACGGCGAGTTCGATGCGAGGGCCAATCAACTCGCCCGTCACCTCGTCAAGGTCGGCGTGAAGAAGGGAGACTTTGTTTGCCTACTGCTGGAGAAGTCTCCTCTCATGATCATTGCCATTTGGGGTGTACTCAAGACTGGTGCGGCTTATGTCCCGCTCAGCTCGGAGAACCCAGTTGAGCGGAATCAATTCATTGTCAAGGAAGTCGGCGCGAGACTCATTCTCTCCGAGAAGATTGTTGAGCAGGCTTCAGAGCTGTGCGGCGAAATTGTCATGCTAGACACTATCGACTTTGCATCGTTCGACACGGCAAGATTGGATATCGCGGTCGAGAGTCAAGATGTTGCCTATGTCATCTACACTTCAGGGAGCACTGTGAGTCTGATCTCTTCCCCGGCTACTTCAATGTACTAACAGTTTCCAGGGTACGCCCAAGGGTGTCTTGATCCCACACGGGGCCGGAGCTGCGGCAGTCGAGAGCATGGTCGACTATGAGGGTCGCAAACGAGGCTACTGGAGAGCACTTCAGTTCTCAAACTACATCTTCGATGCCTCGATCCTAGAGATGTTCAACACGCTCACATCTGGCGGAACGCTTTGCATTGCACCAACCGACCGGCTCCTCTCCGACCTCGCCGAGGTCATCAACGAGATGACTGTCACCCATGCCTTCTTCACGCCAACGATTGCTCGACTGCTCGTTCCCAAGGACGTTCCTACCCTTCGTTCCCTCACCATCGGTGGCGAGGCTGTGACTGGGGACATCTTGGACATCTGGAGCAACGACTGCTCGATTTTCCAGGCGTACGGGCCGAGCGAGACTGCCATCGCCGTGACAATGCGCGACATGGAAACCGATCACCGCACAAACAACATTGGACGTCCTTTCCCTACTGTTCAAGCCTTCATCCTCGAGCGAGATGGGGAGAAGCTCGTCCCATACGGTTCCGTCGGTGAACTTTGTGTTGCTGGTCCGCAACTTGGCTTGGGCTACCTGAAGAGGCCTGAAACCACTGCCGCCGCCTTCGTGAAGACAGATCTTGCTGGTCACTCCACACTGTACCGCACTGGTGACTTGGCGAGATGGCTACCAGGCGGCGAGATCCAATACCTCGGTCGCAAAGACAATCAGGTCAAGGTCAATGGCCACCGCATAGAGCTTGGCGAAATCGAACGAGCCATGGTTGCTGCTGGTGGTCTCACCGACTGCGTGGCTGTGGTCGCCAGCGTCGAGGGAAAGTCGCAGATCGCCGCATATCCCATATTCGACAAGTCCAGCGAGACGGGTATCCAGCCTCCGCAAGCCTTCCTCGGTCGCGTGGCGGATCTGAGAAGCAAGCTGACTGGACTCGCCCACTACATGTTCCCCAAGACCGTCTTTCCTGTTCACGCTCTGCCTCTGATGCCCTCTGGCAAGGTCAATCGCAAGCTGCTGACCACCTGGGTTGAGAACATGGACATTTCCCAAGTCCGTCGTTACCACTTTGACTTCTTCGGCGGCGCTGGGAGCATGATCACTGCTGAGACGGGGGGCGAGAAGTTCATGGAGCTCGCTTTCGCGGCGGTACTGAAGGTGGAAAGGGATGTCCTTGGGAAGACGGCCAACTTCCTTGCGCTAGGTGGTGACTCCATCTCAGCAATGAATTTGGCAGCTTATGCCCGCAAGCACGGCTACAACCTTTCTGTCAGCACCATCTTGAAGAATCCTTTGCTTCAGGATATGGCCAAGCATATCGAAGTGGCTGACGAGGTGGAATCCGAAACCACTACCGTCGTCGAGTTTGAAGCACCTCAGTTTGTGTACGACGAAATCGACGGCGTTGGTCTTCCTACGAGCGAGGTTGACTACATCTACCCATGCCCTCCAGGGCAATCAGAGTTTCTGTCACAGGGCGATAAGAACTCCAAAGGGTGGGTGTTGATGACGGTTCGACCCTTTCCCTCTAGCCACAATCTGGAGGAATGGGTTGACACAGTCGAGAAGTTGACCGAGACAAACGACATCCTCCGAACCACCTTTACGAAGAAGAACGGAACCTGGTACGGCGTAGTCCTCAGGTGCGCCAACATCGTTCTCGACCTTATTGACGTTGATACCGAGGACGAGAAGAAGACCTACATCAAGAACATCTACGACTCGCGCTTCGAGTTTGGCCAACCTTTCATCCGATACGCGGCCATCCGGTCTCCTTCGGGCCACGTCGACATCGTGACCAAGATGGACCACGCCCTATATGATGGAACCCTCTTGCGCATCTTCGCTTCTCACTTCAAAGATCTCCAGCACCTTGGCCATGTCACCGACATTTCGCCCTTCAGAGACTTCGCCCTCCACATGGCCAGCCTGAACAAAGAGAAGACGCGTGCCCTCGACTTCTTCACCAAGACCCGGAAGCCCCTCGGTTTCCAGTACCCAAACGTTCCGTCCCCAAGTGCGTCCAAAACCGTCTTCGTCCCCGACCCAGTCAACGTGGACGACTTTGCCACCTCGGCGGGCATAACTGTCCCAATCCTGTTCCAAGCCGCCTTTCAAGCCTGGCTGGCGCGGGCCACTGGTCGCCGAACGGTTGGCATGGACTACCTGTATACTGGTCGAAATGTCCCACTCCCAAACCCCCAGGACATCAACGGCTGCACCGCCAACTTCGTCCCTCTGCAGGCCGACGTATGCGGAACAGTCGGGCGCTATCTAGAAGCAACACAAGCCGAGTTCTGGTCAACGACGGAGAATGGTGTCGTTGGGTTGGATGAGATATTCGCTGCTGCGGGGTTGGAGCGAGCCAAGGACGGTAATAGAAGCCTCTTTCTGTTCCAGCCGTTCGATCCGGTACCAGCCAAGGCGAAGGAGGCGTTCCCGACAGGTGAAGGCGAGGACATGCGGTGGGTGTTCATGGCGGGTTCGGAAGCGACCATGATGCAGCCGTATGGGCTGGTGGTGGAGGTGGCGAAGATGTTGTCGGGCCACCAAATCAAGGTGACATACGACCCGAGGGCCTTTAATGATGAAGGGGCAAGGAAGTGCGGGGCCAGCATTTGGGATATCATTAAGGAGATGATGGATGTCGGGCTGCATGGAAATATTGAGGAGTGTTTATAGGGACGCTAGAGTATGACAGATGTTTTCTTCTTTTCATGGGAACTTCCGTTTAGAGATGTCTTCAAAATGAACTTGAATTCGTAAATAATATTCACTGCTAAAATTATAGTCCCTTATACTGAGATACATCTACAACCTGGGGTTTATAATTGATGGCAAGCAATTGGATGGAGAAAGGAGCGGATATGCGGAAGGAGATCGGACAACCAAGAAATAAAGGCAGCATTTCTCCGGTTTCCGCCCCTTATTTATTTACCTTTTACCGTTTAGCTGAATCCTTCCGTCTGACAGCACCCAGATATCATGCGCTTTCCACTCAATTTGGGACATTTCGCTTTGCTGATGTGAGAAGTGACGACAACCCCCTGACAGTTTCATGGTCCTCCGTGCAAAAAGTACCGCCACGTTGCAAGCGTCTACCAGGATCTAGCCAAGGGCTGATGATTTGATCGGCTCTGGCCGTAGGATGATCAAGGCTAGTCATTTATCATGGCGTGACGCGATCGTCTTGGTGCTGACGACCTTAGATTAGTGCCGATGGACCAGGAGGTCTAGACTGATGCCCGAGGGTGACTGACTCGGGGAGAGTCTGGCATATTTAAACCTCAGTAAGCCAATTCTCTCACCGCAAATGCCATTCACCTACACTATCGCTCTGTCGCCCTTATCCATTCACCATGTCGACATCCGGGGACAAATTCCGTGCCATCATTGTCGGTGGCGGCCCAGTCGGTCTTTGTCTCGCACACAGCTTATCTCTCGCTGGGATTGACTACATACTGCTCGAAGGCCGCGATGTCGTCGTAGAAAAGAGCGGTTTGGGCCTCGCTCTGTGGCCTCACGGTGTCCGGATACTTGACCAGCTTGGTCTGCTGGACGAGGGTCGCAAGGTCTATCTGCCAATGAACGACAAGTACAACCACTGGCCTGATGGTTCTGAGATCAACCACTCTAATCTATACACAGATATTGAGAAAAAGTAAGCACGTTGCTCTGCGACTACTCTAAATTTCATCTAACGCATGATAGCCACGGCCATCCATGGATGCTCTTTCATCGCCAAAAGCTCCTTGAGCTACTCTACACCCATCTTCCGAAAAGAGATACCAGAGTTCTCACCGGGAAAAAAGTCACGTCCATTGCTACCCATGCTCACGGCGTCGTGGTGCATTGTTCCGACGGCACCATCGAAGAGGGGTCCATCGTCGTTGGCTGCGATGGCGTGCACAGCAGCGTGCGGCGAATGATGCGTGACCTGATGCTGAAATCGTCCATCAAAGTCCCGGATAGCGATTCCCCCATGGTGGCTCAGTATCAGATGCTGGCGGCCCATATCGATCGACTCGCCGACATGGAACCCGGCCGCTTGTGGGAAACCCGCTACGACAAGATGAATATTCAGACCTTCATGCTGAAAGATGAAGGTTGGTTCCTCGCCTACAAGCGGCTTCCCGCGCCCATCAGCCAGTCGACACGACTCACCGACGAAGACGCCGAGTCGTTTGCCAACTCCATCATGCAGAGCCAAGTCACACCGGATAAATCGTTCGGAGATCTCTGGGCCGCTCGAAAGTGGTTCCGCCTATTCAATCTTGAGGAGGGATGCGTCCAGTCTTGGCACTGGGACCGTATCGTACTGGTAGGTGACTCAGTGCACAAGATGACCCCGAACTCAGGACTAGGACTCAATCAGGGCTGGCAGGGTGTAGCTGCTCTGACCAACGCCCTCCGCAAGCTGCTCTTGGACAACGCGGATCCTAATACCAAGGCCCTGGACGAAGCATTTGCGCAATACAAAGCGAAGACGGAGTGGACAGCTAAGAGCAGCATGCGGCTTTCAAGCTTGTACACGCGCATTACGTCCTGGCATAATGGGCTGTACAAGGCCATTGATCACGTGGGGCCGTACGTTGGAGGGGATTTGTTACTGTTTTCAATGATGGCTTCTCCTATTATAAAGAGGGGGATTGTTCTGGATTTTATTCCGGAGAGGGGGCTAGTTACTGGGAAAATTAAATGGGTTTATACTGCTTCCTAAGATTATAATAGTAGTAGTAGTGTATTAAAGACTCCTTAGCTTCCATAAAATAGATACGCTGACAGGGTGGTTCAGGTCTGCCACCACGTGCGGATAAGCAAAGCTGGAGCCTCTGGGCCTTTCTCTCTGTCTCTCTCTGTCACTGGCACACACACAATCCCCCCCCCCCCCCCCCCCCCCCCCCCCCCCCCCCCCCCCCCCCG
>WMHX01000261.1:0-63568 GCA_013420875.1 Thelonectria rubi
GCAGTATAGTGTTTCGAGTACAGTGTCTGGCTATCAGACCCACTTGCCTGTTCCGGCGATAGGTTGCCTAATTAGGCAAGTATGCAATATTCTCTTAATATCCTTTATCTAATAAGATATAAAAACCATAAAATATATTATTATAATCCTTAGATTTTTGCAGTTTTAATAGTTAGGTTTATTATCTTATTAGATAAATATTAGAGGGGTTATTTGCAAGAGAACTTTTATTATTTTATATAAAGGGCTTTTATAATTCTTCTATATTATAGTAAAGACTTTTAGGGATATTAAGAAATAGGTTAATAAATTCTAATATATAATGCATAAAGCTAAATAAATTAACCTCCTAAATATATAGAAAGTAACCCTTTAGTTCCTAGCTCTTAAGAGGCTTATAGAGCCCTTCTTAGGGACTGACCTAACTATCTAGAGGATAATAGAGCTTACTAAGTTTAAAATAAATACTCTAAATTATATAGAGGTTACTAATTATATTAAGGCCTAAATTAAGATCTAGAGAGTATAAAAGCCTATAAAGCGCTTATAGCTTAATGCTGGCTTCCTAGCTAGCTATTAATCTAATAATACTAATAAATTAATATTTAATAAAAAAGAATAATACCTAAAGAAGAAAAAAAAGCTTATATAAAAGAAATAAGATATAAAGAAGAAGAAAGTATTAGAGAAGCTAGTATAATGCTTATAAAGCACTCTAGCCTATTATAGGAGGCATATTTGCCCCCTTTGCGGGCAGTTTTACCTTATTAAGGGGTATTAATATGCCTTCCTAAAGCAGGCTAAGGAGGGTTAGACTCCTAGCTAAATTATTTAAGTAATTATAGCCTGGATCTTTAAGCTTAATTCTAATCTAGTTAATAAGATTAAAGTAATTAAAAAGAAGGCTAACCTTAAGGTAATAAATAGGCCTAATAAAATAGGGAAATAACTTCTTTATTATATTAAGGAGGCCTTAAATCCCCTTTAATATACTAATAACCCTTCTAGCTATTTTATAGGACTAATAAGAGCTTAGCAGGTTACCTTAAGCTCTATACCCTACCCCCTAAGGAATTCTATAATCCTAGACTTAAGGGCAATTTTATATATAACTAATTCTAGGTCCTAGCTTAAGGATTATATAAGGGCTGGGCTAATAGACTATATCTTTATAGGAGATAAGATTATACTAGTAAGGGGATATAGATTAATAACCTTAAGGCTAACCTCTTTAGAATGCCTAAAATTATAATTCTTAACTCTTTAAGATATAGCCTATTATTAGGGATTTATATATAATATAGCCTCCCTGCATTGCCTCTAGGAGTTAGGCCTATAGTGGGATATGCGCCTAGGCTATAATTCCCTTAGGATTAAGTATAGATCCTTAATATATAACCTTTTTAACTATTATAATTAATTTATCCTAGAGCACTATCTAGGACCTAGATTATTACTGGACTAGGCCTTTTTAGCCTATAGATTAACCTAATAGAATCTAAGCTGATTAACCCTTTAGAGGTAGCACTTATAGCTAGGGCATGCTAGTTCGGACTCCCTAAACTGGCTAGTTAATGCCTTTAAGGGAATTAGAATCTAAGGACCTATTATAATAGAATATAATACTTATACCTAAGGAAAGATAATAAGGTAAGTCTTCTAGATTCCTTATGCTTATAATAAAGGGCCTGGAATTTAGGTTATTATAGACTTTATTTATATATACTTAAATAAGGAAGATTATAATAGTATAATAATTCTAATAAATTAATAATTAGGCTATATATAATCTTACTATTTAAGTAATTAGAAGGAATTAACCCTCTAAACTGCCTTTAGGATATTTATTTCCTCCCTAAAGACTTAATATAGGGTTAAGCCTTAAATCTTTAAATATAATAATAAAATAGTAATTATTAAACTAGGAGTTTTAAACTTCCTAATTAAGTAAGATATATAATTTAAACTTTTAGCCCTAAATACTTAGGCCTAGAATAGAGCAGCTAAATAAGCTAGTGCTATTATTAAAATTAAGGCCTAAGCAATGCAAATAGGGGCATAATTTCCTAAGGACCTCTAGATTGAGATTACAGTAGCCGTAATCTACCTATATAATTAGATATTAAGGCAGTCTATTAATTAAAAGTCCCTATATAAATGCCTTAATACCTACCTAACCTGGAATAGCAAGATAATTATAGTAGCCTGGAAACTATAGACTAGCTACCTTTAAGTCTATAAGTATAAGGCCTATGCCCTAATAAAGGAAGCCTAGAGGAAATAATAGAGGCAATATAAGCTAGAATTTTATGCTTTTATTAGCTATTTAATTAAATATTAGTCTATTAATATCTATAGGATTTAGAACCCCTTAATTAAAAAAGTTATTTTTATTAGAGATATAATCTTTAATAAGAATAAGGTCTTCCCTAAAATAATTAATGCCTTAAAGGATAATTTCCTTTATATTAAGAAATCTAAGATTACTACTTTACTTAATTAAATTATAAAGCTTAAATTATTAAGCTTAGAACTAAAAATAGTAATGCAGAATACTATAATTAATTTCCCTACCCTTAATAATAATAATACTTATGCTAAAAAGGGAGATTTACCTAAAGGTAATAATAATAAAGAAGCCTACTTTCTAACTTATAATAACCTTATAGGGATTAATAGGAATAAAGGTAGCAAATTAGAGGCCTTAAAGGCCTTTAAACTTTAATATCTAACCCTAAAGGCTTCTCCTTTAGCTAGGCTCCTTATATAATATATTAGAGGGATTAGGGACTCTAACTTAAGACCTAAAGCTACTTTTATCTAATTAGGTAAGGAGGGCCTTTAGCTGGTAGTATTTACTGCAGGCTGCCTAGTCGGACCTCTCAGTACTATTAAGGGCCAGGAGGTTAATTAGGTAAGGCTTAATAGGCTGCTTAAGTGGCCTTTATAGACTAATAATATTAAGGAGCTATAGTATAGGGAGAACCTTCCCCTATTGCCGCAATACTAAAATAAGCTTTTAAATTATTAATATAAAACTAAATTTAATGCTATTAAGGCTAAATACTTATATAATTATTATAAAATAAGCTTATAAATTAAAATCCTAAAAAAAGAGGCTAAAAGGCATTAAGTTCTTAATTATATATAAATATATACCTATAAGTTTAATAATATAAGCTTCCTTAAGAAATATAAGGCCTGCCTTATTATATATAATAATTAATAGATTTAGGGGCTTATAGAAGAGACTTATGCCTTAATTCTAGTTAGGAGGTCCTTTAGGACCCTTATAGTAATAATAATATACTTTAATCTTAAATTTATTTAATTTAATGCAATTAATATATTTATAAATGCCTAATTAGAAAAGGAAGTCTTTATAAAAATACCCTTAAGGTATAAGCATTCTAATATAGTCCTAAAGCTCTAGAAGGCCCTATATAGCCTTTAGGAGTTATTAGTATTATAATAATAAAAGCTAGGCAGGACTTTTTAAGAATTAGGCTTTAAGATTATCTTAAAAGAGCTCTATTATATATTATAAAATAGGATTATTATCTTTTTTTATATTAATAATATTATTCTGGCCTATTATAAGGATAAATAGGAGGCTATAAATTAATTAATTAAATACCTTTAAAGCTAATATTATTTAATTAATAGGCATAAGCTATATTAATTCTTTAGAATTAAGGTTATTTAGGACTAAAAGAACTACCTAATTTAGCTCTCTTAATCTAATTATATATAAAAGCTAGTTAATTTCTTAAGCCCTTTAAGCACTATAAGGCCCTTAATTATACTAATATAGAAAACTAAACCTCTCCCTTATAAAGGCATTATAATAATTATTATAATATAATTATATTAATAGAAGATTAAATCGATCCTTTATATTGCTATTATTATAAGACTTAATATTGCCTTTATAGCCTTATAGCTAGCTTAATTTACTTAAAATTTAAGCCCTAAATACTATAAGGTAGCTAATTAAGTTATTAAATATCTCCTTTAAATTTATATATTTACCCTCTAATTAAAGGGCACTAATAATTTTATTATTATAAATAATACTTCCTTTATAAATAATACCCTTAATTATAAGAGCTCTTAAGCTTATATTATAAAGCTATTTAAAGGGATTATTAAATAAAAAGTAATAAAATAAGCTATTATTATAATTTTAATTATAAAGGCTAAGCTATTAGCCCTATTATAAATAATAAAAAAAGGAATATTTATTAATAAGCTTCTAGCTTTTTTATAAATTAAAATTAATAATAAATAGAAGATCTAGATCCTTTATAATAATTAATAAATTATTAAGCTTATAAAAAAAAAAATTAATTAATTTAATATTTAATTCTATTATATTAATATTTATAATTATTAATTATAATAAAAAGCATAAAAGGGAACTATTTAAATAAAATATATCCCTTTAGGGAATATAATTACTAATAGCCTTATAAAAATGCTTATTAATATAAGCTTTATAGCCTTTATTTAATAATTTAGGCTTATAAATATTAAATATTACTTTTAAGAAAGGGAATTAATAATAAACCTAACCTAAGAATTTAAATAAATAGCTAAAAGGCTTAAAGACTAAAAATAAGGGCATATTAGGCATATATAATACCTCCTAAGCCTTTAATTATAATAATTTAGGCATACTTTATCCTAATCTTAATGCCTCTTAAGCCTTTAATTATAAAGGGCGCCCTTTAGGAGCCCTTTAAGAGGAAACTATAAGAAGCCCCTAAATATTGCAGCGGAAGCCATACTAGCTCCCATTAGGGGGGTATATTAGACAGAGGGGGAGCTTTTCTAAGCCTAAGTGGAAGAAAGAATAGGTCCTTAGGGGAAACCCCGCTCTAGGCAGCTCCCGGGGAATATAGATAGAACACATACCTATATAAGCAGTTATATTTATTATTTAATTAATTAGTTTAGCGATTTCCATTAAAGGGAAGAAGATCCTTTATTCCTGACCCTATTCACACCCTCTTGAATGCGTAAACTCGGGCCGTTGCCCCTGACGAGTCCGACAGTTATCTTGCTTGATTCGATCTAGTGCCGTGAGGGAGAGTTGTGAGGACTGGAGAGTCGACGAATACCTGCGAAGTAGATAGGCCACCTCGCGCATTGACAGATGGCCCGAATCACACGACGAGCATCTATCGAATCTCTGTTAGTATCGGGCCCTATCTTGTCTGTTTGGTTTGCCAAGATCAGTCTGATTCCATCTGTTATCGGTCTCCTCATTCCAAACCATTCATCCTCCATCGCTCCTCGCACCTGAGCAAGCCGTCCGGGTAGCGAGGCACACCCGCAGAATTGCAACCACCCCAATACCCACGCACAACCTCGCAGTGCTGCGACGTGGTTGCGTTGATCCCCGCCAGATACACGGAAGTGGCCATGTGAATAAAGAACGGAGACGAAGGAGGTATGGCGGATATTAGCCGGCATATATTGTCCACGGCCGATAGAACCGTTGCATCCCGCGTCGGGCTCCCAGCTTCGGGGCCAATCTTGCCGAGAACTGCGAGCACCGCGCCGCAACGATTCATGTTGGAGCACAGATCCCACTCGGAAGATCCGGGACTCATCGTGAGAAGCTGGCCCATGGCCTGGAAGCAAGCGTCCAAGGGGTCGGAACAAACGTCGCCTTTTGCCACGCCAACAAACAGGTCAAACGTATCGGCCGGACACCCAACTATTCTGAAGAAGTTCTCGTTGAGGATCTGGCGGTGCCAGTCCTCGAAGATGAGCCCCGTCGTTCCACGAACAATGCTCCCCATGGTGTCGAACCAGATGAGACGGGCCACAATCTCGGTCAACCCAGTGACGCTTTCGGACAATTGCTCCAGCTCCTCGAGATTTCGACAATGGAAATCGAGCAGCGACTTTGCGCCGTAAATGTGACGCTGCCACACGCCGAAGGCGCCGTCAAAGACTTCGAAAACGGCAAAGGCGGCAATGCCCAAGATGGCAAACGGGCTGGCCGTTTCCAGCGCTCCGTTGAGCTCCATCAGGGCCGCGAGGCGGTGTCGCGCCACGTCCATGGACTCGGAGGTGGCCCCCGGAGACAGTCCGGGCCGGGGGCAGTCGTTGATGCGCGCCTCCATAAAGTCGGAGAGGCGCGAGACGAGGCGGACGGCTTCGACGGTGGGACAGGCGCTGCTGTCGCGGTCGCGTCCGTGGGTGGCCTTGATGTGCTGGCAGAAGGAGGCCAGGCGGAGGAGGAAGCTGTGCTTGTCCGTGTCGGAAGGGTCGATGCCGGGACTGTTTGCCTGTGGGAAGACGGTACGTGATTCTGGCGATTCATCCCATCCGAGTGCCTTGGTCCCGACCGTCTCCCCTGTCGATGCCGTCTTTTGCTTTGGCCGCGTCGACCTCTCTCCCGTCCAAACGACCCTCTGGGGATACCCTCCACAAGCCAGCCCCGCCTGCACGCACGGCAGACATCGTGGCCGGTTGAGATCGCACTTGACGGCCCTCGCTTTGCAGTCGCGACAATCCCGGTCTCGACGCATTCCGCGGGGCTTCCCCCGTCGCTTGGCCTTGTCCATGTCGAGTGATTCGCTTTCGTCGTGCAAGGCAGGGCCGGATTCCGTAGATCGCTTACTCTATGAGGAAGGGAAACAAGGAGCACACGCATCACGACGTGGGTGCGGTTGGGGTAATTATACTCGATGGGTCCGGGGTAAAGATTGAGAGATACGGTCGAATCAACTCCACAGATAAGTCGGCCTCGCTTCCCCGCAGATATTGCCTGATGTGCCTCGATATGCCTGTCTCGACCAGACTGGAATAGGCATCCAATCTAGCTGCCCGGCAATACGCTTCCCAATCTCGGCTTAGAGGTGCGGTAATGGCTTTCCGAGAGGTGAGAGTTCGTTGTTCGAGGTAGACCATAGACCTCACACCGAATCGTTGGCTGCATCTTGGAGAGTCATGCACGTTTTCAAAGTCTTGTCCATCAGAAAATACACCGAGGCTAGGAACCCGGTCCCTCACAAACCGCCTGCGCAGGTACCTATCTCCGTCTATCTCGCCCATAAAACTTGCAAGTTACCCGCTATCGAAAAATGACATCGGTCCGTGTTCCACAACCTGGATGATAAGTGATTGACGCGTCGCGGCTTCATACAAATATCAACCTTCCCCCCCCTCACTTCTCCATAGAAATCCCTCTCCGTGTCCAGGATACTTCATTTATTGTTTCGCAACCTACTCAGGAACATCACCCGATGGATACAGAGCCCTCCATGGCGGCCTCCAAGATTCGCGAATACCTCCACGTCAACTACAGACCGGGAGAGCGCCGTCTGGTGCAAAAGATTGACTTTTTCATCCTGACGTTTTGCTGCTTGAGTTACTTTGTCAACTATGTAAGTCCGGCTCATTCGCAATAACTGTCATTGTACAAATACTGACCTCTCAGCTCGATCGTTCCAATCTTGCCAATGCCTACGTCTCGGGCATGAAAGAGGAGCTTGGTTTTGTTGGAAATCAATTAAACCAGATCAACACTTGTTTCACCATTGGGTTTGTACTCGCTACAAGACATGTCGCCCTTTTTGCTAACGGCAGGCTAGTTATGTCTTGGGCCAAATCCCGTCCAATCTCTCTCTCCAATATGTTAAGCCGCGCATCTGGTTTCCCTCCATGATGGTCATCTGGGGCGGCCTGACCATGGTCACCGCCTCGGTCCACAAACCGCAGTCCATCATGGCCATCCGCTTCTTCCAGGGCATCTTCGAGTCCTCCACCTTTGTCGGGACTCACTACATCCTCGGCGCCTGGTACACCGAACGCGAGCTGGGAAAGCGCAGCGGCATCTTCACGGCCTCTGGTCTCGCGGGGACCATGATCGGGGGCTTCATCCAGACGGGCATCCACAAGAGCCTGAACGGCGCCCATGGCCTGAGCGGATGGCGCTGGCTGTTCATCATCGATGGGCTTCTCACCATCCCCGTCGCCCTGTACGGCTTCTTCCTCTTCCCAGATACCCCCCACACCACCACGGCTGTTTATCTCACCGAAGACGAACGCCAACTGGCCATTTCTCGTGTGCCTCGGGTCGAAGAGCACTCGCCCATCACCTTCACCTTTTTCAAGAAGGTTCTGACTTCTTGGTACTGGTGGGGGTTCGTTATCCTCTGGATCATCGCCGGAGAGACCGAGTCATTCAGCACCAATGCGCTTCTGGCCCTCTTCCTCCAGAACCATCCCAAGAACGAGTATACCGTCTCCCAAATGAACAACTATCCTACCGGAGTGCCAGCTGTGGGAATAGTTTCAACCCTTTTCTGGGCAACCCTAACCGACTTCCTCGGCGGGAAACGCTATCTCGTGGGCTACTGGATTGGTCTGACGGGCATCGCCACGTCCATCATGGTTCTCGCGGCGTCTCAACATCCTCTGAGCTCGACGTCGACTTCGGTCACCTTTGCTGCGTACTACTGGGCCGGATCAGTGTATGCTTGTCAAGCCACCTTCTTCGCGTGGTGCAACGATGTGATGCGCTATGAGGAGGGCGTCTTCCGCGCTGTCGTGTTGGCGGGAATGAACCTGGGTAGCAATTCCGTCAATGCATGGTGGAGCATTCTGTTCTACGGCGCCTCCATGGCTCCTTGGTTCAAGGTACGTGAAAATCTCGAGTGAAAGATTTAGGCGTGGCTAATGTCGTATCTAGAGGGGTATGTGGGCAATGATTGCCTGTTCGATTGCGCTCATCATCTGGAGTGCTGGCTTGTCGTATATGGCGCACAAAGCTCAGAAGAGACGCATTCTGGACGCGACGGAGGAGGCTGGCAGCGTTGATTACATCCAGGATAAGGGAGATGCCAATAAGGAGTAGAAGTGTAGGCGTGTGTGTGTTTAGATGAGAGGCATACGCGCAAGCCCTTAGTTACGTCTTAGCTCTTAGGTACCCGGAAGCTGATGTTGAACTCCTCCATTGCACTTGACCTATTCTATGTTCTACCCTTTACCTCATATCACTACGGTAGCCCTGAAGGGAAGGTCGTTTTCTACAGTGAGGTCACAGCTGCTGGTTGAGCGAGCTGAACTGCTGAAGCACGATGCAGCGAGCACGGGAAAATACATCCATTGCTCGTTCAACGCAGGCATCAGGGCCTCTGAATTAGCTGACCAGTGTCACAGTGTCACACTGGCAGCGGGCGATGTCCGGCAGCTTGACAATCCCGGCATTGTTTCCACGTTTTTGTTCCACAAACAAATCCACTGTACAAGGGGAATTGAGGGATAGCAATTTGCCAAAGAAAAACATGGAAGTGTATGAATCGAGAGACAAGATCAAGTTTTGGTGAAGTGGAAAATGCCTCGGAACGGACTGACAGTGATGACTCATCCTCGATGCTAAGTTTGCCAACCCCGCTTCCCTTCGTCTCCCATCTTCAAATTTGCTTTCGTCCTGATTCCTCAGCGGAAAGGGAATTCTCGCTTCATCACCAAATCACCAATCGCCAACTCACTTTCGCACTCGGAAAGCATGCCTGGAGAACAGCCAGCCGCCCTCGCCGAGGGACGACGCATCTACATGGGCAACCTCCTCTACACAGTCAAGCCCACTGAGATTGAGTCGATGCTCGAGGAGCATGGTTTCGACAGCTTCGAACACATTCACATTTCCATTGACCCCGTCAGCGCCCGAAACCCCGGCTACTGTTTCGTCGATTTCAAGGCACGCGAAGATGCCGAACGGGCCCTCACAGAGCTCCAGCCAACCCTCCGCGGCCGTCCCGTGAAGATTGGCCCCTGCCACCCAAAGACGCAAACCCCTGCCAGCCGTCCACGAAATGGTCCGTCCTTTGAGAGATGGGGAAATTGGAACAGTCAGGCCAACGGCCAAGACAAACGGGCCCATGGACCGGAAGCGGCGCTGCATCACTTTGAAGAGGTGTTGGATGACAAAACTCAACGTCGCGTCTGGATCGGAGGTCTGCCCAAAATGCTGGACCAGGCGCAAAACCAAGAAGACATGCAGATAATTCTGAAGGACTTTAACCCGTGAGTGGCCCCGATGGCTTTGACGCCGTCGCCTCCCTGCATTCTTCTGACTTGCAAGCTTCAGAACGGCGATTGGGAAGCGCATCACGCCTCACGAGAGCACGAGAAACAGGCGGGGCCATCATCATTACTGCTTCGTGGACTTTGCGACAGCCGAGGAAGCCGCCGCTGCTGTCAAGGGACTCGATGGCCAAGCGGCCCCCTGGGGAGCGCTGTCTGTCCGGTTGTCAGACGGCATTCCTGCCAAACTAAACGACCGGCGTCGCGGCGACTTGCCAAGGGAAGACCAGCCCCAAGCAGTCTCTCAGTCCTCTCGCGAGTCTACCTCGAGAGCCATGGCCTCAAACAACTGGAGACGAGCAGATGCATAGAACTGGGTTAATGTTACGAGGGGGATGTTATGATGTCCTTTGCATCTGGTGTGTGCCAGCTGCATTCATAACTTATCTCTCGAGCCCGTGGTCGAATTCATCATTATTCTAATATCGACCCCCCAGAGGATGGGTTTCTCGGCAAAGCACAAACCGAAATCAGTGCTTGAACTCAGTGTCCACAATCCGATCATTGTATTGAATTGTAGTGGTTCGGCACTTCCGGTCGATTGAGGAGCACGTCGGCCGGATTTCCCGACAACGCTGAGTGACCACTCCGAGCCGCGGCCGACTTGGTTCAACACGTATCTGGGCTGAATTATCCGTACATAGGTATATTAATATTCTAAAATACCACACATTGCCCCCAGTGCCCAATTTCCCTACCTTCTCGAGACTCGCCAAGCAGCATCGTCTTGGCTACCTCACCCTTCGCTTCTGGGGGAGCCCAATGGATCTGGGTTCCGAGCTTCGACGACGCCGCCGCCGCCGCTGCGCACAATTCGTCCTCTTTCGCAAGACCTCCTGGCTGGATCAAGTGCCAGATCGGGACGTTTTGCTGCATGTGTCGGCCGACACCCGATATCGCCTGCATCTGAATGGCCAATCTCTTTGCTTTGGTCCGTGTATGAGCTAGGTATCACACCTCATCTCAACAAAGGCCTCAACGTCTCGGCTTCTCGAGTGTGGCGGTTTTCCAATACTCATTCTGGGTGTGCATCAATGACCCGGACAGCTTTACCGGGTTTCATCTCGCAATGTGACTTATCGGTGTGGCCGTCACCCGGTCAAATAATCGAAACCTGCAATTCAGTAACACCGCTGTTCTAGGGCTTATCACTTAGCACCAATTGATCGTGGAGATCGAAGTTGGACCTGCCGTCCGCTTTTCAGACCTCTCGGAATGGGACTATCGATAGGGCCATCGTTCCTGAACCTCCACGAGCGAGCAGACGGTGCGTTGATGGACCATGAGTACCTTGAGCTGGAGTTCAATGACTCTGCCTAGTCAAACTCGGTCCTCACCAAAGCTACTAGCAAGATGTCGCCCATGCTTGACCCCCATCGCCTTACGCCCCGACAGACCCCCTTGTGACGGAGCAATTCGAGCGATTTGACGGCGTGGTGACGTGAAGCGATGGGAATACGGCAGATATGTGGCGGCCCTGATCCAGAAAGATGAGCCTCTCATCTTGACTCCAGTATCTACTTACAGCGTCGACCTTGAAGTCAAGGTACGTTTCATCACCAGTGCAAGTAATCTCTCCTTACCCGCACAAGGCATTGACGACGGGATTTCTCGAGTTTGTCTGTGACAATGACGGCGCGGGGGAGAGCAGACCCAAAATCGAGTTCCTTTGTGCCGAGTGCTACGAGCCTCCTTTCGAAGAGGGTAAGCCTCGCCAAAAGAGAGACCGAAGCAAGTTTCGCAACGGTGTTCTATAAGGCCCCGTCGACAAGCACAAGCCGCGAGTTGGATTGAACTACTACAGCCCTTTTTGGTTCCGTACCTTTCGATATGTCCGCGTGCTCGTCCCCGACCGGGTCGAGTTCATTAGTTGTGCGCAAGTTGACATATCGGCCAACCCATTACCCCCTCCGCGTGGCAACAGAGTTACAGACGTCGTCCAAATTTCTCAACCAGTTGTGGGATTTTAGTCTCAATACGCTCAAGAAATGTATGCACGAGACGTATAGGGATTGTCCTTTCTATGAACAGAACCAATTCTCCATGGACTCTCGCAGCCAGATCCTCCTCACCTACCTCCTCTCGCGAGATGACCGCCTTGCTCGAAAGACTGTGCACGGGTTCTATGCCTTGCGACAAGACGACGGCTTGGTTGAGACTCATTATCCAAATCCTAGGCGATGCATCAACATCCCAACGTTCTCTTTGTTTTAGATCTTGATAGTCTATGATCACATGGTCCATTTTGGGGACGAACGACTGGTGAAAGAGTACATTAGAGCTGTAGACGGATTCCTCAATTATTTTGATCGGATCCTCACGGGAAAGGGACTCGTCGGCCAATTCGACTCTGACTCTTGGGCGTTTGTTGAATGGATCGACAGTTGGATCGAGCCTGGGAAGGGCTTCCTGGGCATAGCCGTCCCGCCGGCATACTATCGGATAGGCAGTGCCACCTTTCACAGTCTTCTCTATGCCTATACGCTCTCCAAGGCCAATGAGCTGTGCAGCTTCATTGGTCGACATGATACGGGCAAAGAGTACGTCTCTCGGCAGCAAAGCATCGTCAAGGCGGTCAAGCATTATTGCTTCGATCAAGAAACCGAGCTCTTCCTCGGGGCGACGGGCCAATTTAGCCAGCACGTCCAAACGTTCGCCATCCGATCGGAGTGCGTGGTCACCAAGGCGTCGGCAATGGAGTTGATGAGGAAGACCATTTCTCGGCGGGAATAGTTCTCCATGGCCAAGGTCAGCCTCGCGATGGGCTTCTGTCTCTTCAGGGCCGCAAGCGCCGCCGGGGTGGATGAGTAGAGCTGGCCGATATTGATTCGGCCGTGGGAGAAGATGATTTCGCAGAACTTGACTACGTGGGCAGAAAGCGAAAGCAGCGTGCGCAGCGACCGCCACGCCCGGAGCGCGACTCCTTTGTATGAGATTAGGAGGGAAATTCTAGGCGTCAAGCAGCATCACAAGACGAACTTGGAGAGACTGCACAAGGAAGAGCCGGAGATAGTGGTGGCGCCTAGTACGGGCCTTGCTGATGACATTGCGGCGACTGTACTCGTTGGTGAAGTGGGCGACACCTTGCGGATTGGATGGGCAAAGGGTCAAGAATTGGTGGTGAAGAGTGCCCAGAGTCGCGAAACCCAAGTCATCAAATGAGGAAGCGATAAACAATCCTTGGGCAGAATGAGAGTGGAAAGGCCATGAATTCATATTCTCGAAACACCATTTTCTCAGGGCGTAAGCCTGAGGCGATCAATTCGCCTTCTACGTGCATCTAAAACCCCCCTGACGTTTACCCATATGTACGTATAGTAGCAACTGCATTAAATCATAAGCATAGCACATCCGGCCAGCACGGCGAGCAAATGGCTGAGACCATACGTCAGCCGAGCACCAGTGTTTTCGTTGGTCGGCTGGCTCTCCAGATCCGCCACTCCGGCGGCAACGTTGGGACACGACCCGTCGATGAGATCCTGCATGGTGGATCGCTTCATCATCTTGCCGGAGCTGCTCGCCGTCGAGATAGTGGGACCGCACTCTCCGTCCTTGTAGCCGCGTCGATACTTGATGACGCGGGCAAAGATGGACGACTTTTGATCCGTGGAGAAGCCGTTCTTGGGCGTCTTGCCACGGCACTGGGAATACTACAAGTTCCTTTAGTAAATACACACACGTACGATGGAAAGGACTGGGGGTTCGTACACTCATAAAGTTGATGACGTCCTTGTTGGAGTCGGAGCAGGTCGTCTGGCTGCAATCGTACATGCTCCCCTTGACGCCAGTCGTGATGCTCGTGTCGATCAGCGTGTCGGCAGACTTGCAATCGTCCTCGGTCTTCTCGACCTGCTCGCGGAAAGTGTGACGCAGTCCAAGCCAGTGGCCGACCTCATGGACAAAGGTCGGGACGCTGTCCTCGCTGAGTCGATCCTGTCTCAGGACAATGCCATCCAGGGCGCCCTTCTTATCCCAGGGGTACGAAGAGTACTGGAAGAATTGGTGAGCGTCTGGTTCAAATATTCGGCGCGCAATAGACCTACCCCGTTGAGTTCCTTGTCGCCGTCGTTGCTTCGAAGGTCATTGACGAGCCAGACGTTGAGCGTCATTTCGTTTCCTGTACGGGTCTGGCTGAGCCAGTTCTCGAGTCGCTTCGAGGACTGCGTTATCTTGGACCAGTCCTTGTTGTCGCCCGAGTCTGGTGGCGCCCACTGCTGGTATGACTTGTAGTTGAACGTGATCCCAAGATCGCCATATGCGTCATTGAGATAGGTGACCTATGGGAGGACAGTCAGCACCTGACGGCACAGAAAACGAGACTGTCCTGAAGGCTGCAGGGTGCACGTCTATCATTACTTACGCCACTCTTGACACGGGCTGCCAGTTTGTTTGGGCGTTCGCCATCGGAAGCACCTCTGATGTAGTTGAAGTGCACGTCAAACTCCAGAGACGTCACAAAGGTGCAGCCATCTCGCAGCTCGCGACCCATCAACCGGTCGATGGCTCGGTTCGTAAAAGCGTTGCGCTTCTCGATGCCGACCTTGCACGAGGAGACGTTGGAGGAGACCTCGATGACGCCGGAATCGACGGGGGCGGGGGCCTTCTGGACGAAGTGGTCGAACATGATGGCTTCCATGACGACCACCTCCTGAGCGTCGTCGCCGGAGATGACCGAGTAGGGAAGGTTCGCCTTGGCTTCGACTTCGTGCTGCTCGGGCGTGGTGACGTCTGCCGGCGTCTTCACCGCCGACTCGACGCCGTTGTCGGCATCGACGGCGACAATGCCTGCGCCGCCATCGCCAGAGCCGCCGTTGGTGTTTGAGGCTCCGTTGGAGCCAGTCTTTGTGCTCTGACCGGACCCTCCAGTGGCGGTCGCGCTATCAGAATCATCATCATTATCATCATCGTTGTTAGCATCGTCACTCGAGGTGGCTTCAGGCGAGTCGTCGTTCGTTGCCGAGGCTTCGTTGGCAGCAGTTGTAGCTGGCTCATCATCAGATCCAGTCTCCGATGGTTCATCGTTATCTGCCGTCTCTGTCGGCCCGGCATCGTCGTCATTACTAGACTGAGTCTCGTCGGGTTGATCCTCCCCGGTCTCAGAGGGAGCAGAGTCAGACTGGGTTTCTTCTGGCCCTCCTGCTTCGGTCGTGGGTTCAGCGAAATCTACATCAATGTCAGTCGCTGCTGGATTCTCGCTCGCGGTTAGGAACGAACCTTGAGTCTCGGTAGGGAATTCTTCGTCGTCTGTCGGGAACGCGCCGGTGGTGTCAGCCGCGGATGGTTCACCGAAATCGGTGGTCATTGGGGCCTCGAATTCTTCAGTGGTTTGCGGCGCGTCAACTTCTGTCGATTGGGGAGCCTCGACGTCAGTTTCTGAGGGCTCGTCGACTTCACTCGTTTCGGGGGCTTCAGCGTCCGTCGTCGCGGGAGCCTCAACTTCTGTCGATTGAGCATCGACGTTAGTTGATCCGGGAGCTTCGGCTTGACTTGAGGGAGCATCTTCGACCGCTCGAGTCGACGGAGGGACTTCATTAGTCGAAGGCGCTTCTTCGACTTCCGTCCCTTGGGGGGCTTCCACTTCAGTCGACGCGGGGCCTACGACTTCAGTCGGCGGGACTTCATTAGTCGATTGGGGCTCTTCGACTTCGGTCCCTGGATGGGCTTCAGCTTCCGTCGAGAGGGGCTCTTCGACTTCAGTTGGGAAGGGGACTTCATTAGTCGATTGGGGCTCTTCGACTTCCGTCCCTTGAGAAGCTTCCACCTGAGTCGACGCGGGCCCTTCGACATCGGTTGGTGGAGGGACTTCATTGGTCGATTGGGGCTCTTCGACCTCGGTCCCTGGGGGTTCTTCCACTGTGGATTGGGGGGGTATCAGATCGTTCGAACCCGGAGCAGACGGACCTTCAGTTTGTGTTGGCTCCGCGACATCAGTGGGCGGAGGTGCTGTATCTTCGGCATCGGTGGCGGGCGGGATCTCCTCGCTGCCCGTTTCCTCTCCTCCGTCAGTCACGACGGGTTCCTCGACATCGGTCGGAGAAGGGTCTTCGACAACGTCGGTGGGTTCTGGCTCGATGATGGTGCCCTCGGTGTTTTCTGGAGGAACGGCCACGGTTGTCTGGACTGGCCCATCTGGGGGGGGAGTGTCCTGGGCCAAAACAAAGAAGATGCCCAGAAACGCCGCGATCAGAAGATTGCGGAGTGACAGCATGTTGAACCTAGGTTAAAAGTTGAAGTCAGAGAGAACGGTCCCCGATTGTCGATGGACGAGACTGAACAAAATGGTTGAGCAGAAGAGGTCTCCTCAAGAAACGGCGGACCAGCCCGATATAAATCCCCAGCCCCCAGAGCTTCCCAAGCTTCACGCTACGTACATCACCTCGGGTCATCGTTGTCTCAACCGTGCCTCCACAAGTCCTAGGGATGTTTTCGATTCTAAAAACGCCCAGCCTGGCAAGGCCTAGACCCGTCTGGGAGCCTTAGCAGCCCTTGGCAGCTCAGCACCCAGTCAACACTCGGATGCCTAACCGAGCAATCAAGCTTAGCCACCACAAGTTGTTTCGACGGCCGACGTGGCGCACGACGGCGCCGTAGCCGGCTCGCGGTGGCAAACGGGGAGGGAGACGGAGGAGCTGAGCTCGATCGGCCTGGCGCTCACTAAGATGCAAGCGGCCAAGTGCTGGATGGGAAAAGGAAATCCAGCAGTTTGGCAACTAGTGTGGGCAGCTCGCTCGCGTCCAGTCAAATAAGTTAACCTTTTAAGTAAGCTACTTCAGCCGCAGCGCCGAAGTGGTCATTTGATGCAAAGTCAGCAGCCCTACGCGTGGTGGTAGGGAGCTAATTGCTGTTAGCATCAGCCCGCGTGCCAATGCATTGGGGCGATGCGTCCTTTGGAGTGACGCCACGGCGCACCAAAGATGCTTGGGAGACGGGGAAATCCCATCCATGTTCAAATCAATCCCGGCGAGCCCATTCCAACCATTCCAACCGGCAATTGTGTGCATGAAACAAACTTGGTCGCCAAGAAAGAAAAAAAAATAATACATCGGTTGACGCGACTACCACCGGCAAGCCATTGATCCGGTCGATGGAGGCTGGTTTAGCTCGCACTGCCATCCCTCCATGTCTCCCTCTCCTTTTCACATTCTCCTTTTCACATTCTCCCTTTACGTCTCCATTTCTCTTCCCGTTCATCAATTGTCTAATTACACCGGCGTTCCCGCTTGATGGCCACAGGTTTGCTCTCAGGTGCTGGAGAATCGCCGACCCTGCTAAAACGGACGTTTACTAGTATCGATGATTGTCTTAGACAAAGAAATTTTGATGTGAACGACGAAAGCAGGCAGCACTTTTCCTCAATTACCGCCAAGCTGTCTCTCAGCCCAGATGCGGTGTGTCGCGTGATTGGCCGCTCCATTACCCCGATCTTACTAATTCACACCCGATATTGACCAGCGACTCGGGCTCCATTTCCAGGCTTCCTTGGCAAGCCGGAATCATGCATGAGCCTTTGCCTGCAGGTTCCGGCAACTCGTAGTGACATGTGCTGTGGGTAAAGATGTTCACCGGCTGGCATCGGTACGGAGGAATGCAGGTGGTACTCTGCGACAAATTGGAAATACGTGATCAAAATGTGCACAACGGTGATGAAGTATCACAACTGAAGGGAATGATAGTACAATTTCCTCATTACGCATGATATTTCACTGGGTATGGCCCATGAAGCGGTACCAGCTCCAGGAGGAGATTTGGAGGCGTTGTTTTCACACTTCAGGAGCCTATAGGACGGCCATCTTCGCAATCTCAATCACATCATTCAAGACCTGGAGGATATCGGCAAACAACTGACTGTCATTGTTCTCCATTTCAAGTGTGGGCGGAAGGCATTCTTTGACTTCTGGACCAATCTGTGACCAATGGCCATCGTGCTTTGCAAGAGTGAATGTTTTTGGCTAGTTCTTAATATTTTGACTCAATTTAAAGCTCTGGCACGACTTAGGGACGTCTTCAAGGTTATCAGCTGCTTAAATCTGGTTCCATTCTTATACGGACGTCTTGAATCGGTAGTTCGCGCAGCCCAGGGTAGGGTCAGTCCACTTTCAAGCACGAAAGTCTACACATTTCGGCGCCCAATTGATAGTTAATTGGGAATAGGGTACAATAATAAGATTGCAAACTGGAAAGATAAACAAATTTGAACCGTGGCATGTTTGGGAGCGAAGTAAGAGTAAGAGAAATGAGGGACCACCATGCTTAAATGGAGTTCGGCCCGTTAGATCGAGCCGGATAGAGGCTATTCAGTCCGGAAAAGTAAAGTAACCACGTAACCTCGGTAGTTTCTCACTCAAATCCAAGCCTCAGATGTCTTTTCATAGTTGAAAACTTAGGCTAAACGCTAAAGTAAGGCTATAAAGTGAGGGGGATCATTGGGACAGCCAGTTCATCGGATAATCGTTAAAGAAGTGAGTTGATAAAGTCCACGAACCATCATTTGATCACATATATTTACGAGCACTAGCCGAATCATTTCTTCATATCTCAACGCTATGCTATTTAGACAGATGTTTATCCGAAGAATTCGCTCTTTGCCGTGTCCCCGCGAGGGCACCCGAATACTCTGAGGATTTCTCCTTCCCGGGTCAATTTGACAGCTGATTCGACTTTCGACCCGAGCGAGGATGGCCTGGCTTTCATCTTTCGAAAGCAGTCGAGCACCATTTTTGACTCAGCGTTGACGTCTCTTTTGACCCTGTTGAGACGGGCGAAGAAGCCGGAATCACCATTTTCTTGATCTGGGGATCATCTACAAGAAGAATAATAGTGAGGACGGAGCACTTACACTCAGATTCCGCGTTGAGGCTTCAGGAAAGCCCACTGAGACCGTTCCAGAGAAGAAGTTGCTCTGCCCCAGTCCTGGCTGGGGAAGTCGGTCAGGCTTTTTGCACGCGCAAGAAATGACTCCGAATACGTTCTTTCAGCCGCCGCAGTCTCGGAACCAAGAAAGGAGCAGGTTCTAGAGCGTGCAAGTGCTTCCACAGTCTCTGGAGCATCTGGCTCGTCTACTGGTAAGCTATTTTGACCGCGTTATTACCTCTCCTGGTACAGTAGGCGGCCAAAAGTCTGCAACTACCCCCATATAAGCGCATCAGCCGATTTTATTATATCCTACTTTTAAGGCAAATAATGCAATTAAATTAAAATTAATTAAAAATTAATATAAATTAAATTAATTATTTAATCTTACTTTTTAATATTTAATATATTACCTTTAGGCCTAAATAATAATATATATATAATAAGGTAGGGACTTAATTGCATTCTAAACTTATATTATAAGGACTGCCTCCTATACCTCTTTAATATAATATTATATTTCTGCCCCATTTATAGCTAAATTTTTTAGATTAAGTAAATAAAGATATTATTTCCTTAAAATATACTTTATAAAATATTAAATATTTTTAATTAAATTAAGATTTAGGGAATAAAGAGACTAATTTAATAGCTTTATAGCCTTAATTATAAATTAATTTAAAATTATTATTATATTATAAATCTTTATATTATTCTATTAAAATCTTTTAATATTATTATATATAAATAAAAGTCCTTTTTTAAGAGTTTTTATATAATTTTTATTTAAAATATTACTTTAAAAAATATTTATTCTTTTTTTATTAAATTTTAATTAATTAAAAGCTTTTTATTTATATTATTAATAAGCTTAAAGAATTTAATATAATATTTAAATTAAAATATAATAATATATCTCTTTAAAAAGGCTATTATATATAATATATTAATCCTTTTTAATAAATTATATAATTATTTATTTATTTTTCTTTATAAATTTCTCTAAATATTTAGATTTAGGCCTCTTTTTAATTATATAATTAGATTCTTAATATTTTTTAATATTAAGAATAGTAAAATATATTATATTAAAGTTATATATAATAGCCCTAGCGGATAAACTAATATCTAATTTAATAAGGATTATAATTTTAGCTTTTATAATAAATTTATAATATTTCTAATAATTCCTAGATATTTCTATCCTAAAATTGCATTTTAGAGATATTATATTAAAAAATTATAGTAATTAAAAGAAAAAGGGTATATTGCAGTAGAGAGCGCATTTTTACGCAATTGCATCTGGTGGTCGCAGACTTTTGGCCGCTAATTGTATCTATTCTCATTGCTTTTTTGCAGGTACCGTTATAGGGACATATGTAACGAGTAATGGTGGCAAAGGAAAAACCCCTGCATTTTTCAGTCGCTAGAGATGCATGCCAATTGCCCAGAAGATCGGGGAAGGTGAGACAGTTCTCGTTTAACGTTGCCTGGTACGGAGGAATTTGAGAGCCGCTCAATGACTGGCTTTTGAAAAACAACGATGTCAATTGGGTGAGAGAGTATGGCAAGCTGAATTGATCTTATATGACATGGCTATTAAACTGTAGCAATGCCCTCTAGTTATGTGACCCAGCCTCCCTGCTGTCGCCGACCATACGTCCGCCGTCTACTACAATAGTAGACCCTGTGGCAAAGGTGTTTTTCATGAGGTAGATGTACGCCTCGGCCAACTCATCTGGACTTCCCACTTTCCCCAGTAGTGAGTCTCTCTCCATGGCAGTAAACATTTGATCCAAAGCCTCCTTTGGGAATGCATCAAACAGTTCGGTCCGCACAAACCCTGGGGTCACGCAGTTGACCCTCACTAGTTTCAAGTCAACCGCCAAAGCTCGTGCCATGGATTCAATGCCAGCTGCTGCACCCTTAAGGACAGACCAGCCTACGCCTACCGAGCGCCAATCTGTTGTTGATGCAGTGACGGTGAGTGAACTGCGAGTGACTTGGTTGATGTAGTGCGGGAGGTGCTTTGAGAGAAAGATGGCGCCCAAGACACGAACCATGCTAAGCTTGGAGATGTCTTCCAAAGTCACGGACCCGAGACTGGGGGGCTTGATAGGGTCTCCTGCCGTAAAGACGACATGGTCGAGCTTACCATCACGAGTGGCAAACTCTAAGAGGTTATTGATGTTCTCCTCGAGGGTGTCTGGGTTGGCCAGGTCGCATGGCTTGCCCAAGACGTTGAATGCAGGGAGCTGAGCCGTCTGGGAGTGACTCTTTAGTCGTTAAATGGCATTGTCGATCTTCTCCTTGCTGGAACTGCTGATTATGACACTGGCGCCGTATTCAAGAGCCGCTTCCGCGACAGCGTAGCCAATGCCACTCGAGCCGCCGAGGATGAGCACTCGGTGGTTCTGAAGCTTGTTGATATAACGAGTTGCCATGTGAGTTTCAGTCGTAATGAAGTCGTGTAGAATTTCGAAAACGGTAGAGAGAGGGGCATGGAGGTATTTTATAGGTATTCAAGAGTATCTATGATAGGTAAACGGTACATCCCTTGTTTAAAGTCCGCAGTCCGCATCAGGTGTCTTCGGCCTCCGCTGAAGTCCGACCTCCGAATTTAAGGAGGGCGTCTCAGTCCGAAGCTCGATGAGTAGTCTCAGTCTCTTGATCGAGATAGAATTATTATTCGGCAATGTGAAAGCCACATCGGTCGGCCCGTGGCTCGGAGTCGCACGTGAAAAGCTCCTAGGGCGGGCGATGTCTTCGCCGCCCCTGCTCCACCAATGTTCCGGTATCGACGAGAACTGAGAGAGCAGTTAATGTTCTTTATCATTCTTCTACCTACTCTCGCTTTAGTTACCAGTAGGCTCTCTTTTCGCGAACCCAGCTGCCTGTTTTGCCATTGGCATCATTCACGGCGTTCCCTTGCTGTGGCCTCACGGAGTCTAACGGTCGCCCTCGCAATACTGGCGACTGAAAGGGCCCTTCTTCTACAAAAAGACCCACGGGCTGCTGCTATATCCAGCCTGTCAATGAGTCTGTTTGTCACGATGACCGTAGTGCTCACCTCGGTGCCCACGATCCCAGGCACGATCAGGTCTCTTGTACCCTGACCCTTTATACTTTGGTCGCCAAGAAGGACATCGAGACTCCGTGCGATAAAGCTTGGGCGTTTCTTGCGGGAGCTTTATAAAACTGGCGAAGATCACTTGCTGGATCCCAAGGAAGACGTGTCGGAATAAATTGAATGGTGGACCTGATTGAGTAAAAACTACTTCATCACTGACTCTTCCATCATTCCTCCTTGTACACATCGTATTTGTACTGGCTTCCAGTATGGTCATCTCGCAACCCCTTTTGTCCCTTTCCATAAATCTTCTCCCGAGCCGTGAGTGGCTCCTCCGGCACCTCAGGATAAAGGCCTCGCTTTCGCAGCTCCGGAATCAGGAGATCAACGACTTCCTCGAATGTGCCGGGTGTCGTGACGTAGCCAAGATTGAATCCGTCAATGTCAGCCTCCTGAATCCATGACTCGAGTTCGTCAGCGATGGTCCCTGGACTGCCCACTCCCACGGGACCCAAGCCTCCAATAGACGCTCGTTCGGCAACAACCCTCGGTGTCCACTTGGGAATCTCCTTGCTGGTCGTCGTGAAAGAGTCCAGTATGCTGCGTACTTTATGGGCTTCGAGGGAATCCGCGGCCGTTATCTCCTGGTCGAGGGGAATCTTGGAGATGTCGATGCCCGTCCATCCGCTGAACAGGACCAAGCCACCGACAGTCGACGCATACTTTTTCACCTCGTCATACTTTTCTTGTGCTTCCTCATCAGTGCGACCGATGATGGGCGTGAAGGTGGCGAAAAACTTGATCGATCGTGGATCGCGGCCAAGTGACGCCGCAAGTTTGCGAATATTGTCCACCTTGGGACGGAGAACGGCTGGCGAGTGCGCAGACACAAAAATGGCTTCGGCGTGAGACGCAGCAAAGGTCTGTCCGGCCGATGAAGTTCCAGCTTGGAAGAGAAAGGGGGTCCTCTGAGGCGATGGATCAACAATATGTCGAGTGTTGAGTTTGAAGTACTTTCCCTCGTGGTTGATTGTCCTAATCTTGTCGGGGTCTGCGTAGCTGTCACTTTCGGGATCCGGAGAAACTGCGTCGTCGGCCCATGAGCCCTCCCAGAGTCTAGAGCTTGTTAGAAAGTCACTCGAGTGTACTGCATGGGGATCTGAACATACTTATATAACACGCGAAGATACTCATCTGCTTGGAGGTATCGTTCATCATGCTCAATTGGGCTGTCTAGGCCAATGGCCTTGAACGCGGCCTTCTTCCAAGAAGTCACAATGTTCCAGCCGATGCGGCCCCGGGTGAAGTGGTCCAGGGTCGAGAACCGTTTCGCGAGTAAAAACGGCGGCTCAAATGACGTGGATGCCGTGATGCCAAAGGCGAGGTTCTTGGTCACGGCAGCCATGGCAGTGATGGGCTATCCTATGTCAGCATATAGCAGTCAATTGTGCAAGGTGAACTTACAATAGTCGGGTCAGTCATAGGCCACTGAGCCGCACGTCGAATACAATTGTCCAAGCTACCTTCATAGGTGTCGTAGCCTCCATACGTGTCGGCGAGAAACAACGCGTTGATGCCGCCTCTCTCCAGCAGTTTGGCAAGCTCAATCCAGTAGTTGAGGTCTCTCTTGGTCGCTGACTTATCCTTGGGATTCTACTGTTCATTAGTGAGGGCCCCTGGGCGCCAATATTGTCCTCTGCACCCACCTTCCACTGTCCCGGTGACAAGTGTCCCACGGTTGACATGTCGAATGCGTTCAGAAAGATGTGCTTCTTCCCGTTCCCAAGCCGACCACTTCCATCTCCCTGTCGTAGACTGCTGCTGTCTGCCATCTTGTTGGTAGGTGTGACTAAATCGACGTCGATAAATGATGCTGCAGTACCTGGTGGGTAGGTAATGAAACGCGGATAGCAGTAGATACTGCAATTGCTATATATTATATCTAGACGGCTAAGGGCGCCATAGCAAACCCCGCAACACTCTGGGAGGGTCTGCGGAACATCATGTAAACCTGCCAAGCGATGGCGTGCTAGTATATGCCGGAGATCTATCACACCTTACGAAATTGCGTGCTTCATATTGCACCCGAAACTGGGGTCAGAGACCGATATCGTATCTTGTGCGACGCTGTTACAAAAGATGAGAGGTCTACAAATTAGTGAGTCTCAAGGTTAGTTTCTGGCAAGATTCTCGAGCCGATAACGAGGAATCGCATCAATTGAGTTGATAAACTTCCATGGTGGCTCATCCGAAAAGAAACGGCGTTAAGGAGGAGCGTTCTGCAAGATAAGCAGGCAATTTGCCTCAGCCTCAGAAAGTCTGTCAGCGATCGACGATCGTCAGCCCGGGTTTGTCGGGTGACTCATTTGAAGAGATTCTAGTATACGTAGATGTAAACTTCGCTTGTTTATATTATGAGTATTCCTGCTCATATATGTCTCGGCCAAGATTCAGTATAGATTAGATAGAGCTAATTCCTCTTCTTCTAAGTTCCGAGGTTATCCTCCTTAATTGGAGTCACGTCATTGCGTCACACAATCATGGGATGAATGACGCTATAATCATCCCACTCAAAGACCACCGGCTCTCTCTATTCCGGTGGGATAAGTTACCCTATTCTGTTTGAGCAATTGCATTGGCGATCGGATGCCACATTTTGACTAAGCTAGGCGTACGGGGCGCTGGATTCCACGGAATTCACCTTGGACGACTGTGGAAGAGCAGTCGCAGCAGGATTAGCTAGCCAAACCAATCACTGCATGCTACTTGAGTGATGCATTCTATAATTGGATCAAGTAAAATGCTATACCCCCGGAGGTTAAACGGCAGTCAATTGTAGCATTAACGAGAGGTACATTATTCGCCAAAGTCGTCATTGCGGTTACGTTCAAAGTACTAGCAAAAGCCTATGAGATGGTGCAAAAGCAGATCTAGCTGGAAAAAGAAATGTGCGAGTCGCAGAATACGCGCTTCTTGGTCATTGCCAGAATTGATTCGATTCTGAGACGAGAGGGCGAGGGCTATCAAGCAATGCCTCATGCCAAAAGAGTTTTCAGCGCATCCTGGACGGCAAAGTGATGAGGGTGGATGGGAAGAATATATGGCATCCTCCCATTTTCAAGAATTAGTACGATCTTGAGAGAATCAAGGAAATTGAGACGGACTTGGGCGTTGCCACCACCCGAGACGTATCGTCATCGCAACTTCGAGTAGTCGAGCCTCAAGATAGGTACAACAGCGCAAAATTGGATCTAAATACACTCGTTCGAGATACCATGTCGATTCGAGCGGGTTATGGGCCTTCGCTTAGCTGGGAGAGCGACTTCCCACGGCTCAAAGGCGGGATGCGTGAACTCAGCTCGCAACTCGATGAAAGCTACCTCGTTACCCATCCCACCTCTTCGCCCTTTCATCTCCGGATTCATGGACCGTAGAATGGTTCTTGAAAAGCCCAAAGCCATCCTGCCCAGCAAGAACTCGATGCCGAATTCTCCAGTCGAATGTACGATTTATCTCTGCCAACCTGAAGCTCCCATTCATACTTCTCGCTAACGCCGAGGCTGCTTCATTGGCATGTGCCGGGCAGAGGCATCAAGAGCGAATTCTACATTAGATGTCAAGGAAGCGCTGGGAACTTTGCGATGGTCTTTCAACTCTCCGACATCCGCGAGTTCCTCCCCCCAGAGACATATTAAGAAGCGCTTGAAGCCTCGTTTACTTTGCATTTACGCCGTCACCCAGACAGGTTCCGTCACCGTCCAACGCCAGGGTGCACTCTCATCTACCGTATTGGCGCCAACAGTACCGAGGAGCCTCAAATATCCACCTGCCCGGACTGCCTACAAAGTACGTGCACTTCCTGTCACGTCAGGCATCTCGGAGTGACCTGTGCCGAGCACACAGATGATGCAACTGGTGGCCTGGAGGACCTCAACATAGTGAAGCAAGAGCTAGGCGTTCACAAGTTTACCGCCTCCATAGAGAAGGTGGATGTGATGCAAATGACTTGTGTAGCGTGTGGCATTCACATTTGCTAGCTATGCCTGAGCGCATTTAGTAGAGGAGATGTTTGTCATTATCATGTGGTAAGAGTACACGAATCACCCGACGCGGCGACGATTAACGGTGAGGGGACATTGAGACTTACTCCGTGAAATCTGAGGATTGGAGGGTTGGTTTCTATCCAACAGGGTTGAGTCGATACTGGTATATTGATATGACTTCTATCACCTTCTACTACGATGGGACCACTATCTCCTCAAAATTCCCGGTAACTTCAATTAAGAAGAGAGTATAAAATATCCGTGAGGATTTTTCTCTTCTTTGGTGTCTACCTTTCTAGGATTCCATACTCTATGCTTTCTTTCGGGGCCGATAAACCTAGGGTCGTGACGACATTCACTTCTTACCTGCACATGACCGATGGCAAAACGGTATCGAAAGGTAGCAGCACACTCAAAAGAGAGGAAGGTGTCCACACCGACATTCGTAGTTACAGCCGGCTTGCATCCCTGTCATTCAGTGCCGTGCTCGCTCGAGATTCCGAGCCATTGCTGACCCTCGAGGCGTAGTGAGTCGGCGCGCCCTGCACTTGTTGATTCTCATCTCTGGCAAGAACCGTAGAACTGCCATTGTCCCTTTGCCTACCTTCAGGTCCGGACCACAGCTTTGCCTCGTCGTCGTCGAATACTTTCCTCCCCGACTCGGAATCATCGCCAGACTGAAGCTCGATCGCATCCGGCTGCTTACGGCTCAGCTGCCTCCGGCTCCTAAGAACATAAGACCCCTTTGTTCCCGTGCCGTGTGAGTTGCCACCGTAGCTTCCACCGCGGGAGCTGAACAATCCGGGCAGGCACCTTGTAAAAAATGGCTTCAGGGAACTGGCAGACGCGCAGATAACGCAGCCCGTCAACTCGGCATACATCCAACACAACTCATAAGCCAAGCCCCAAGTGTAGTTCGCACTGCTAAAAAGCTTGACCGTGAGAACACAGTTGTAAATGGCGACGATGATGACACTGTCGCGATACCACATTAGTATTCCGTTTGTCCGTGTTAGCAGGGCTCATTACTTACAAACTACCCGTCGTAAAGAGAATAAGAAGGGAAATCTTTTGACGTCTTGGAATCTGCAGCGGAACAACGATTCTCACTGGCAGAACAAGGATGATCAGATCCATGACAACGTTTGCGACTGATGCCGCCAGAAAGAATCCAAACTTGTCCACGCATTTTCCGGTTGCTTGGGCAGCGAGGTTCCACGACGCGTAGATTGGTCGACACCCAAACAGGCTAATCGTGGCGTATATAATCGCGTATAGGACGAAGAAGGCGACGAGTATCTTGACCATAATGCCAAATTTTCGCTCGGGGCATAGGCGGAGGTAGAAGAAGAGGAGCGAGATCTTGGCGAGGTCGGATGAAAGCATGTAGAATATGTTGACAGGTACCGTCCACTAGAGGGTGGGAAGTAGTCAGAGAATCTGAAACGAGTTTCCAACTCCCGCTTTGTTGCTCACCTTGAGTAATGTTTCATACTTTGTCTGAGTAACTTGCCAAAAGTTTGTCGCACATCCTCCATACGCAACCACTATTTCATTGGATGAGTAGTGGAATCGGAAGCTCAAGGATGTCAAGCTTACTGCCCATTGTGCAACCGTAAAATGCCCAGCATGATATCAACGACGCCCCCGTCAGGTCTATACTTGGTTAGTTGTCAAAATTTCGATGGCTGTTTAAGCTCTTCGCTCACAATCATCAAGGCGTAGCGAGTTCTTTAGAAGACGCACTCTCGTGAAGATTCGCAGCGCATAGACGACAGTTGCGAAGCCGAATAGCGCAGCCCCAATGGCTTGCTGTGCAGATGCCATCGTTCCCGCATCCCATCTCCCTTCACCTTCCGGCGGAGGCATCATGTAGCTGGAGCCAGACATCGTCTCTCACTTTTCAGTCAAGCCAGCTCGCTCGGTGTTGTTGGCTCAAGGTTGGGAATAGAACGAACTGGTGCCGCCGGTGCGTCATCAACTTTTCCTCCCAGGGAGAAGTGCCGATGGCTTGGACTAATTATCTGAATGGCTGCCCGTGGATTTTGATCTGCAATCTACGACCCCATCCTACTGTCTCAAAGGAGTTGAAGGTCAGGGGGTGTTCGTTGCTTTTGTTCAAGTATCGCTCCACCACGTTCAGTTTCATGGGTCCTCCAGCCTCCATGTTCCGTTGCAGGCAAGGGGAGGAGGAGTGAGTAAACTTTTACAACTCTTGAGCTCTAAAAGCTTGCCCGTGATCAGCCGTGACCAGGGAAGTTGCTCTATCCGTATAGTTAAGCCTGTCATCGAATTGGAATTGCAACTATCGAATGGTGCTGTGTACACTTCCAGACTCAGCCATGCATTCGAAGGTTGACGGTACTGGCAAGAGAAGTCTACGTGAAGTGCCTTTCCATGTCCACGCAAAGAACCCTCCTTGAGGCTCTTTTCTTTTTGCGGAACCATGTCATTGCTGTGCTCATAAGCATTGCCAATGGACAACAGCTTTGAGAGGGGCTATCTTAGCAATCAAAAGGACTTGAAGAGGGTGAAATAATTTTCGCCTTCCCTTGTCCATTTTGCCACTGTTTTGCTTTTCTTTATGACAAAGCGATTACGCCGCGTAATGCAGTGTCCACCTCTTATCCAGGGGAATCCCGATGATGCCCAACGGAGCTGCTGCATCTCGGCCACTCGAATTCCTACTTGGGCGCGTTGTTACGACGCCCCACATGGATTCTATTTTTCCTTCATCGTGACATCGCTTCCCTTTCGCGATGCTGTTGGGCGTCTTGGAGGATTCTCTCCGCACACGCGAAAGAGTTGCTTTTGTCGCTTCTCAGCTGGGTTGGGCGATTTCTCCCCGCCTTCTTACAGACGCTTCCTGCACAGTGCCCTCTGTTAATTAATGCGGGTTACGCGGCTCGGCGTTTCTCTATCACGGACCGGTCCGTAATACTTATTAATTAGGGAGTAACTGAACCTGTAGGTCGACTGCACTCAAGTAAGCCTAAGCCTTCTCGTATATTATTGTATTGGTGTTATTGATCGCGGAGGGATGTTTACCAGGACTATACAACACATTTCCAAGCCGCGTAAGAGATCATCGCATTCTCTGCTAGAGATGCAGACTTGAGACTCAACGAATACGGATTCTCTTCATTCCGGCTGGCTTAAAACCTCCTGTGACTTTGGTACCCTTCTTTGGGCACGAGAACGGTGATCTCGAGGCAAAAAGAAACGAAACTACGGATACCAGGACCATTTGTCTCGTTCCGGGCTCCGCAAAAAGCAAACCAAGCCATGGCATGAGGATGGAGGTTCCACAACACAACGGCAAAGGGCTGTGGCCACCACCGTTTCCTAACTTGAGGAAAGTGTAGTCAGTAAATGGAGGACGGTGAAGAGTGGTTGAGTTCCCTTTCGATACACATGCCAATAGAACCATGACCACCCAATCAAGATTCGGCACGTCTTATTCATCCCATGCAGTTCAAAGTACCTGAGTAGCAGGTCACAGTGGAAAACCCATCCTCCCCGTAATATTATTATTATCCCAGTGATTGGGAAGCCGCAAAAGTCCCCCTGGACCTTCTCGTGCTGCAGGACCCACGAGATCCCACGGCATACCTACGTCCATGATAATAAACAACGCATTGGTTCTGAGTTGCTGCATGTTGGGGGCGATTGCGACTTTTATTTGCCTGAATGTAACTTTATAATTTCAGCATGTACGAATAGGGGTGAAGTGCAGCACAATTCGACACCATGCCAAGCTCCAGCCTCACGGTAAGTTGTCTATCATGCCTCTGTAGGGAAGAGGAACAGCCCCCCCCCCCCCAACTGCCGTTTCGTTCTTTTCTAGTGATGGAACCTCGGGTGATGATCTTCGTCTGCCTTTTTGCCCCATGGTATCATGGTGAAAAGAGACAACTACTGTACGCCTCGGACTGGACCGGGAACAAGGAACGGCATCACTCAAGCCGGCAAGGATCGCGATCCTGATGCCAGCCCCAAACTTCGAACTCGGGGCTTGTTTGGATACCCGTACCAGAACAGGCCACCAGGTACCGGTAACGGTCGTCGTCCCGACTACGTCCTGCATGTTTTGCGAGCCCCCTGGGGATGTGGACATGGGACCGGCTGCAAGTTAATCGTTCAAACAGGAAGCCCGTGCAGACTTTCATATAAGACTGCAGTCAGGTTCTACTGGATCGTAATATCCTTGACACGTTTATTCATTGTTTCATCAGACGACAAGATGGCAAACCCCTACCCATTCAAGAACAAGGTCATTGCCGTGACCGGTGCGAGTCGAGGAACCGGCCTAGCGCTGACCCGATATCTCCTCATCAGGGGCGCCAAGGTATCCATGGCTGCCACGTCGGAGGAGAACTTGAAGAAGGCGGTTGCTGAGATCGAGAGAGATATACTAGACGTGAAAGACCGCGTCATCAGCTTTCCTGTCAACGTCAGTAACCAAAAGGAGGTCGAAAATTGGATCGAAGCCACCTGTTCGAAGTGGGGTGAACTTGACGGCGCCGCAAACATCGCAGGTGAGTAATGCAGCAAAAAGCGAAGCCGGTGCGATGTTGACGCAAAACAGCAAGGATGAACAAGAGCATTCATCCGATTGAGGAGCTGGATCTTGAAGAGCTGAAAGAGATGTTGGACATCAACGTCATCGGCACCTTCAACTCGATCAAGTACGAAATGAGACACATGAAGCCGGGAGGCAGCATAGTCAACTGCGGGAGTCAACAAGTCAAGTACGCATCGGGGAACATGGGAGCGTACGCAGCGTCCAAGAACGCGATCCGTGGCCTCAGCCAAGTCGCTGCATACGAGGGGGGCGCCAAATACCCAAAGAACCCGATCCGGGTCAACTTGTTGTGCCCGTACGTTACGTCGATACTGGTACCTTTTGACATTTGTTTTATGGACTGATCGTAACCATAGGGGTTGTATCGACACAGACATGATTCGCCAGCCGCTGCACCTTCCAAACGGCCAGGGAACATGGACCATGACGGAAGACGACAATCTCACCTCAATTATCAAGCGATACTCCAAGCCCGAGGAGGTTGCTGCAACGGTTGCTTTCTTGCTCGGGGACGAGAGCAAATTTGTGACGAAGCAAGAGTGGTATGTGGACGGGGGATGGATGGAAGCAAACTACGTGGCATGATTTGCCCCTCGAGAGTTGGAAGAAGGTTGTTCGTGTCATAATTAAGCCTTGACCTTGATACCTCGAGATCGAAGCCGAATAAGATCTCTTTTGAAAATTGAGACACGACAGTGCCGAATTTGGACCCTGGGTTCCCCAGATTTCGCCGCCCGTTACCTCAAACCTTGGTTGTGAGTAAGTACCTAAGGATTCATGCGGCCAACGATGTCATATTTCATTCTAATGAGACTGATAACTCCATATTAAGCGACCCCCGCTACCAAATTTGAATCATGTTTTGGCGGGTAAAGCAGCCGACCATCTTACGAGACGGAGATGGGGTGACTGAGACTCAAGGTCACTCCATCTGGAATCGGTGACCGGCACCGGACCAAATTGATTCCATTCCGAGCCAATTAGAAAACGAATAGAAGCGGGTTGCCTCGGTGTAAATCAAGATGGCGGGGCCCCAACATTTCCATCTCAATTCAGGAGCCAACACGATTCTCATTTTAACACAATTGCGCCTTCATCGCCATCACCGTTCTTCGCGGGAACATGGCAAAGCCCAATCTTCTCTTGTGCTTTGATGCTTTCGGCACCCTCTTCAGGCCGAAAGCCCCTGCTGCTCAGCAATACGCCGAAGTCGCCCGCCAATTTGGCATCGTGGGCTTCACCGACGACGAACTCCACTCTACCCTGAAAGCAGCCGTCAAATATGAGGTGAAGAACCATCCAAATTATGGAAAGGCAACTGGACTGGGCGCGACCCAGTGGTGGACAAGCGTGCGTCTCCTACGGATTTTTCTTAGCGATCTTCACATCGAGATTGCTCGAGTGTCAATCTGACGTTCGTTTAGGTCATCCACAATACATTCACACCCCTGCTCAAGAAGGACCATGTGCTGCCAAGGGGGCTGGCTCCGAAGCTTCTGCACCGCTTCTCTTCCGACGAGGGCTATGATCCAGAACATAATCTTAAGTCGACCTTGAGCGCATTAAAGCATCAGAATCCTCGAGGCCGCTACGGCAGAATCGTCGTCGGGGTCGTCACGAACTCGGATGATCGTGTTCCAATCATTCTCTCATCCTTTGGCCTTAAGGTCAGTCCACTACGGTACGGCACCGATGTAGACACGAACACGGTTTTGAGATGGGATTATGACATCGATTTCCACTGCATGTCATACGATGTCGGCGTTGAAAAACCCAACACCCTCATCTTCAATGCTGCCGAGAGCATGCTGACACAAATCCTGACCATGCGAGACGGGAAAAGCCTACTGGAAGCCAAAGATGACATCAAAAACTGGCGAAAGGTCCATGTGGGTGATGAGTATGTCAAAGACGTTGTCGGGTCCAGAAACGCAGGGTGGCACTCGGTGCTACTCGATGCCGAGCAGCAATCAAATAACGTCCCTTGGATGAGGGACCAATCAAACAAGACAATCGATGGCCTGTTTAGAGATCATTCCGTTGTTAGAGTACAATCCATTCGGGATTTAGCCACTTGGCTTACGGGGGAGCATGAGCGCGCGGCATAGTTGCCTCCAGCGCAGTCCTGTCATTCGAGTCGATTTCACTCTCTACTTAGCCTCCATTAATATTAGAATCGGTATGCAGTTTAGCCATGCGGGAATTTGTTGGTCTGCTTGTACGCGTAAGGCAAATACAATTACTGGGTACCTGGAAAATCACACATCCGCAATCCGTTCTTGAAGATTGTCAGGTCACTAAATAACACATGGAGGAGTGAAGAGGTCAAACGATAAGGCTGCGATGCAGTTGCTAGAAAGAGGCAATAATCTAGAGGTCCAAGAGATAGTAAAATTAATCCTTGACCTTCCTTCTTCAGCCGGCTCCTTCCTACTTATTTTATAGCTATTCTAGCCCCCTAGTCATTCTATTGCTTCGGCCCGGTTCCCATTACCCCGGCCCTATCTCGTCGCTCCGGCCTATTCCGGAGTCCTAGATCTGCCCTGCCGGTCCCTCCGGACTGTGGCCTCGCCTCGACCCCGCGCCGACCTCGCGCCGACCTCAGTCTGCGCACTAACCCGGGGCCGCCTCGCCGACCCCTTTCCTGCGACGAACGCATCCCAAGGATTCTCCCTCGAAAAATCACTATTGCCTCTAGGCTGGTGTGGTGGTAATTTGTCCATTGGCCACATCTCCATCGTAATGGCCATGCCAGGCTCTACAAGATCCTCCCATACATCTGGCAATACTATTTCACCATTAGGGCCTTTGAGGTCATAATGCATCTCAAGTGCGTGTGGCCCAAGCACTTCAACATGATGGAAGGCAGCGTCTACCAACTTCTTCATCCCCTGAAATAGTATGTACTTGGTTAGCAACTTCCTGGCTCGGGCAATAAGGTGCTGGATCTATTACCTCCCATGTTTTAACACGGTAAAACGGAAACGGAAACGTAAACATCCGACCAACAGCGTCTTTGAACCGGATGGGTCTTTCCGCTTTTTGTGATTCCTCGGAAGCCTGCGCTTCTTTTCGCTTCTGAGTCTGACCATCGCTCGTGATGCTATCGATCTCCTTCTCTGTCAACATGGTCCACTCCGCAATGAGCTCTTTGACGAGCGAAGAGGCTGCGCCGGGTTCGTATATGGCCATCTTCAATTCCGATGGACCTCTTAGCACTATTCTGCGACTTGCACTGTGTTCCTTGTCCTTGGAAGATTGCTCTTGGGCGTCGTCAATATCTGACATTGCCGATTCAGAGGCCGACTCGGTCGAATCGGTCGAGTCGGTCGAGTCGGTCGAGTCCTGGATACCGGTATCCATGTGTGACTGCGCGTAAGGCGCGAATACCAGTTCAAAGAGCCAATTTGCTGTCTGTTCAGACCTTTGCCCGAACACCTGGACCTGAAGCTGAGAACCGGTTTCGCTGCCTTGGTCGCTCGTTGGGTCTGGATCGGCGTCGTTTTTTTACCCTGGCTCTCGGAAAGATCAGCAAGAGATTGACAAGCTGCATATGCCAAGTTCTCCGATTGCTGACGGAGCAGATGAATGTCCTGTTCCTGTTCCTGTTCCTGTCCCTGGCCTTGGCTTTGGGTTCGTGCATCTGACGACCTATTTAAGATAATTTTATTAGAAGTCCACGCCGAGCAAATGATGTGGGGTTCCTCACTCTGAGTACTGTCTTGTCGTGATGGCAAGGACCAAAATGTTGAGCATCAGGTGAATGCCAGTTTTGTGGCTCTCAACCCGAGCAAGCTTATGCTGGACTTCGGATCGTTTCAACATCCACTTGAAGCTTGTAAAGCCTTGGATCCCATCCACCAACTCGCGGATTTCATCGTGGATCCTGGAGATCCGTCGCATTGCGGACTTGATACGCCGTAAATATCTGCGGTTGCAAAGCTCGGCGCCATCCCTCAGAACCCGACGATGTTCTCCCAGTATTGTTGACAAGTCGGCGACGGTGCGTGCAATTTCCACCATTTTCCCTGGCGGCACCGCGGGTTGAAGAAACGAACTCGTAGATGGCCTTTGAGAGTGCAGCGCCAGCGGTTGCGACACCCGCGATGCTGGCCATGACGGAAAGGGGGTCCATGACGAAAAAGTCTAGCCCGAAGTTAACGCATTCGAAGGAGATTTAGAGACAAAGCGGATGAGGCCTGGTGTGAGGTAGACTGTGCCTTTAAACAAACGTGAATGGAGAAGCGGGGGAATCCTTGAGTGTGCCTTGTTATTTCCTCCGTGATGACCTGGCATGGCTGAGCAGCTGCATGTCTAGGTACCTCGCCACAATCTGCGGGCGCAGCTTGCATAAACGGTCCATATAGCAAAGAAGAGACTGCGTTTTCTTACGCTAAAAACAAACCTGAATTACCTTAGTAAGTGAGGAAAGGACGTTACCTTTGGTGGCTTCTGCGGTCTGATTCAGTCTTGCTGCGGATGATATTGATCATCTTTTTATGTATTAATAGGTGCCTAGGCATGTAGGTATATGATTTACTTTATCTTCTGACCCCATCTTCCATGATTTCTGCAAACGGCATCTTACACACGATTCAATGCTCCCCATTAAGCCAAAGTCAGTGGTATACTGGATGTCGCTAACATGTTGTTTGCCGTGGAAGCTTCCCCTTCTGGTCAATAGCATCCAATTCCGTTGACGCAAAAATCTCACTGAAGCGGGGAGACAGCACCGCCACGTTGACCACTTTGCAGAACCAGCGCCAAGCTGCAGGCTGATTGATTATCCGAGCCGATGAAGACGGCGGAGAGGGGTCAGACTGTCAGACCATTCTTGGATCACAGGTGACAGACGGAAAGAATTGCTCATCCTCAACTTCGTCGGCTCGAACAGAGAACCAGCAAGCATAAACGCTTGGGACGCTACCAACGCCAGGAGCAAGATGCAAATGAACACATCGCTCTCCGAGGCACCGTTGCCATCGCCGACTGGTCCTGAGGGAAAGCATATTCCCGTTACTTTGGAGGACTTGATCGCCCAGAATGAGGCCGCATGCTCGGCTCTTGCGGCCAGGCTCCGCCGAACAAAACCCAAGTCAACATCGGGCGGAAGCAATCGTCGCATACTGATTGAGCTGGGAGATATGAAAGACTGGACCAAAAGAAATGAGGCTTGGTACACTCTAAGGCCCGTCTTCGAAAACCGACTGGATATGTTTCTCGGAACGGTTCTCGGCCCACAAGACACACCATACGAAGGAGGCATATTTCACGTCCAGTTCAAACTCGGCGACGACTACCCGTTTAAACCCCCGGAGATGTGGTTTTTAACTAAGGTCCTACATCCTAATATCGACGAGCGCGGCACCATCTGCATGAGCCTCGATTGGTCCCCGTCCTTGACGATGGAAGCGCTCTTGGCGTCAGCGGCATCGCTACTTGACACCCCGTGGTGGTCCGATCCCATGCCTGATGGTCCTGCCGCACCGTTGGAGTATGATGAAGACAGGTTCGAGGAGGAGGCAACAAGATGGACTAAGACATATGCGACAGGGGAGATTATCAGCTCTGGGGACCGACAAGACGGCTTTTGCAACACTACGGACTCAGCCACAGGATGGGTTGGGCCAGTGACGTGGATAAGAAGAAGGGCCAATTCAAGGGCTTATGGTTTGTTCGAGAGATGAATATGATTCGTCATGGATTGGCAACGCGAAAAACTTATCACCTCAGTCTTGCGACAAATAATCGACAATAACAACTTTGACTTGAGCCCCGATGATTATATACGTGCGGTTTCACACCCCCATGTTACTCGCCAGAAACCTCGATGTCCGTTGGCTTTCTCCCATAAACCGTCCTTGTCCAGAAATACGTATGGTATCTCATATCCCTCAGCTCCTTCCGAACTCTAGCAAGATAAACTTGCACTTGATCCATCGGCCAACCCAAGATGTAGATAAACATATAGATGACATAACCTAATGTTGACAGTTAGTGCTTGAACTGACTCGAAGTTCCAGCTCAGATTACCCTCCAGACCTTCCTCAACAGCCATTTGGTCATAGGATCCAATTTCCTTTTGTTTGGGGTCCTTCGGCCATTGGCCCAGTGGACATTTGACGTCTTTGACCGTCATATCCACAAAGCCAGCCGCCTTCATACACTTGACTTGGGTGTCCTCCTCAAAGACGGCCATACTACGACCCGTTTTCCATCCGGCTTCATGAAACAGTTTGCCCCATTGCCCCAGCGCGGTCCCGTTCTCTCGGGTAACGGTCCCGTCGTCCGATGTCAGATCAGCGCTTGCTTCAAAGTCTTCAATATATCCGCCGGGTTTGCAGACCCTGTAGGCTTCATCGAAGACGTGCCGCCAGTTCGTGAAGCTGCCAAACATGGTCCGGAGATGCACGAAGTCGAACTCGTTGTCAGGCCAGGTCCAGATCTGGGTGACGTCGTCAATTTCAAATTTGCAGTTGGGTGGTACCCAATCCGGCTGAGTGGGCGACAAGTCGACGCCAATCACTGTAGACTCTGGGTGCTCGTCGGCAAAGTCAATGGCCCAGATGCCAGTCCCGGTGCCGACGTCGAGGACCTTGCCAACTTGGTCTGGGAGCGGAGCAAGGCTAAGCCTGCCGTCGAGAAGCAAGATCCAAACATGGTGCTGGATGTCCATGCTCGTATTGTGCTGATCGTCATTTGGGGCCCAGTACTCGGCGTTACCAGCCCCTCTTTGACTGTGAAAGGTTCGTCCATGGATGGTTCGGTACTCAAGAATAGAGGCGGTGAGCGACGCTGTTGACGACTGCATATCACTGATGATTGCCGAGTCGGCATCATCGTGAGTGTCCGGTTCAATCACTGCATGTGACTGATCGTGACACATTTTGTCGATCTTACTCTCAAGAGGTCGAGACGTGGTCGATGAAGTTGATAAAAGGCTCAAGTGAACCACTCTGAAACATGAGACATATGACATGAGTCTATATGAGTTCGCAATTCCACGTCAGTCTGCGGAGCGGGGTAATGTGACGTGGGCAGAGTTCCGTTCTTCTCGATGCTGGGTTAGTTATTGGTAGTTCGGTGAGGTTGCATTTGATGGAAGCGATGTAGGGGTTCTCGAGCGATTAAGCGAAGCCCTTACGGACGGACAGGGCCTCAACTTCTGGCCTCTCCGGCAGCACCACCTGATAGCACTTACGGGTCGAATTCTGGTGCCAGGGTTTCTTCAATTTTCTTCAACTATTGACACATGGATGTCCCTCAGCTCGCTGTATTCTCGACCCTCGACGAGACGCCGTCGGGGCAGACCGATATCGGAAGGCGATCGACATTAGGAATTTAGGGCAGCTGGCCAATCGTCTATTATTCGGAATGGATAAGTTACGTGCTGTTATTTGAGCAGGCCTCGCCAACGTTACATATGGATTATATTGCGTCCTTCAGTCACTCTTCACTTCCTTTCTCTTTTTTTTCGTCGTCATTCTCAAGTTCCAATCATACATCCAGCTAGAAACCTCAATTCCCCAAATCTTAGCCTGGGTCTGCAACTCTGTTTGCCTACTTCTCAAGCTGGTTCGTCCTTTATTGTGCTATTCGGCGCAGCACATAAATGTCTGCCATCAATCTTCATCCCTGGCACCGCGGCACGTCTCGCGTCACAATCCTAGAAAGGGAAGGGGATCGAGGAGGCAGTAGAAATTCCTCAATCGGTCACCTACACAGAAAAACACACTGTAACACCAAGTCAGTCTGTATCTGAAACCAATACATCTCAGAGCTTCACATGGCGATTTTTCGCATTTATAATTAAATCTCCGGGCCCCTGCCTGAGTGCAAATATTGCCTGTGGAACCAATTTTAACCGGAACCAGCCCCGATTCGACCTTACCGCAAAGCGGTGAGTTGAGAGCACTTTCCTTTCGGCGTGTGCTGGCCCAAAATCCTGTATAAATGCATCATCGCCAAGTCACGTCAAGTCAGGGTCAAACCGTCAGTCCACCACGCACGACGTGCTTTATCGCTCATCATGTGGCCGTCCGCGCTTTTCTTTGTGGTTTTCCAGGCAATCGTGCTCTCAGCATGTGCTACGGAGCTGGCGTACTCGCCTAAGGTCTACCCTTCCCGTAAGCCCCTGTCCTAACTCTACCTGAGACGCATCTGCTAATAATTGAGACAACCAGCCCCAGGATCTGGCAGAGGCACTTGGAAGAGCGCATACGCTAGCGCGCGCAAATTTGTAGCGCAGCTGACTCTCGAGGAAAAGGCTAACATCACACGAGGCTTTGCTAGCGACAACATTTGCGCAGGCAACACCGGGACTGTGCCTCGTCTGGGATGGCCGGGAATGTGCTTGCACGACGCCGGAAATGGCGTCAGGGCAACCGATTTGGTGAATTCGTATCCTTCAGCGTTGCACGTGGGTGCTAGCTGGGATAAGAATTTGACGTACCAACGAGGTTTCTACATGGGCAAAGAGTTCAAGGCAAAAGGAGGTGAGCTTCTTCATTTTATCCTGGCCACTGACGACGCGCACTGATCTCATATTCTAGTGAATGTACTACTTGGACCTAACGCCGGCCCTCTCGGTCGAATCCCCCTGGGAGGTCGCAACTGGGAAGGCTTCTCTGTAGACCCGTACTTGTCGGGCCAGTTGAGCGTTGAATCCATCATGGGCCACCAAGATGCTGGAGTCATAGCGAACATCAAGGTATGGTTCAATTCATGGGTTCAAATCCAGCCTGCTCATGATTTCTAGCATTTCATCGGCAATGAACAAGAAACCTTCAGGCGTCCTTACTTTGGCGTTGAGGCCGTCTCCTCCAACATCGACGACAAGACTCTCCACGAGTTTTACCTCTGGCCGTTTGTTGACAGTGTCAGGGCCGGGGTTGCTTCCGTCATGTGCTCCTATAATCGCATCAACAACACTTATGGGTGCGAGAATAGCAAGCTGATGAATGGCATCCTCAAGTCGGAGTTGTCATTCGACGGCTTCGTGCTCCTCGACTGGAATGCCCAGCACAATCTTGACAGTGCCAATGCCGGTTTGGACATGGTTATGCCTCTCGGTGGCAGTTGGGGCAAGAACCTCACTGAAGCGGTGCGAAATGGCACTGTGAGTGAGTCCCGGGTCACCGACATGGCAACGAGGTTTGTCTACCCATCGATATGTCTACTTTTTACCACTAATTGTGAATCAGAATTGTGGCAGCTTGGTATCTCACGGGCCAAGATATCGATTTCCCGACTCCCGGTGTCGGGATGAAGAATCTCAGCTTACCTCATGAGCAAGTCGAAGCTCGCATTCCTGAATCAAGGTCGACTATTTTGAAGGGAGCCATTGCGGGCCACGTCCTGGTCAAGAACGTCAATGATGCTCTGCCATTCCGTCAACATCCGAAAATGCTGTCCGTGTTTGGTTACGATGCCACTATTCCCAGGACCAAAAATACCGACAACCTTTTCCAGCTAGGATACACATCATCGCCTGAAATGGGACAGGCCGTGTTGGGAAAAGAGGAACACTTCGACCAGGCGGCCAAGGGAGGAACCATTATCTCAGGTGGGCGCGCCGCTGCAAATGCACCGCCCTACATAACCGACGTAAGCTCTCGTCCAGTGATAACCTATTGTACAGTTCACTAACATCCCACAGCCGCTCAGCGCGATACAGCGAAAGGCCGCCAAACATGGTGGCTGGATCAACTGGGATCTGTCGTCCGTCGACCCGGACGTCAATGCTGCTAGCGATGTCTGCTTAGTATTCATCAACGCCATGGCGACCGAAGGTTGGGACCGTGATGGCCTCCACGATGACTTTAGCGATGGCTTGGTCTTGAATGTTGCATCCAAATGCGCCAACACCATCGTTGTGATCCACGCAGCCGGCATTCGTCTCGTTGATCAGTGGATCGAGCATCCCAACGTCACAGCTACCATCGTCGCCCATCTTCCAGGCCAAGACAGCGGCAAGGCACTCGTCAAGCTTCTATATGGTGAGGCTGGCTTCTCGGGGAAGCTCCCTTATACACTCGCCAAGAACGAGAGCGACTACTCTCCATATGCCCCATGTGGACGAAAGCCCGACGATCCTAACCCGCAATGCGATTTCACCGAGGGCGTCTACATTGATTATCGCGCATTTGATGCACGAAACATCACACCGCGATATGAGTTTGGCTTCGGTCTCAGTTACACCAAATTTGAGTATTCTGCCATATCTGTCAACGTCGAGCAGTCGAGCGGGCCATGGACACCAGAAGATGACCTCTGGCAGACCTTTGCCACAGTCAAGGCCACAATAGCCAACATCGGTGTGGTATTTGGTGAAGAAGTTGCGCAGCTGTATGTATCAATCCCAAACAGTCCCCCGAAACAGCTTCGGGGTTTCGAGAAGGTGGCATTGGACGAAAACGAATCAGCCGAGCTTCGGTTTAAACTGACTCGACGGGACTTGAGCGTTTGGGATGTTGAACAGCAGCGGTGGGTTCTGCAGACAGGACACTACGCTGTGTATGTTGGCGCAAGCAGCCGAGAACTTCCATTGGTGGAGCGGTTTTACGTTTGAGCTCAGATATGAGACTTGGTAAGAGCCATGGCTTTTTATAGGCTTTATCTGACTTGATTAAGATTCACTACAGGCTTGGGATGCGGTGAACACACAATAGAAGAACCTTCATTGACTAATACGATCTATGCGAATCCTCTCCTCTATCCCCATGAGACCCTATTCCAAACCATCCTTTATCGATGGAGTGTTCTGAATCATAATCGCAACAGCCTCCTCGATCATCTGCTGGTGATTCTCCTCGCTCGCGATGACCGCAACGTTGTCATTCTCGTCGTCAACCATGACGAGGTCGACTCTATCGGCTTCAAGCTGTGTCTTCTCCTCTTCGACCTTGACTGGCTTCGAGGGTGACCAGGGCTGTTCGGCCATTTGGCCATACCTTTGGTTGAGCATTTTGACCTTTCTACGGCCATCGCGCAGAATCTTGTCTAAAAGGCGCAAGGCGTAGTGCTGGCAATTATTGTTGATGACGTTGTATACCTCAGGTGTATCGTTCATGGCGGTTGCAGCTAAACCATCGTTAGAAGTTTGGCGACGTAGTTTTGTCCTTCAGATCAAACATACCGGCATTCCGTATGGCGATGTCGTTGAAATTGGTCACACCGATCTTGTACTTGGTCCAGCCGCCAAACTCGCCGTACTCCTCGTTGGTATAATAATTCCACCCTCCATTGAACGAGGTCGACTGTAGCTGGTGCAGGTAGTCCCCGACGACGACGCACCAGTGGTGAAAGGGGCTTGGAACGTCGTTGAAGGCCTCGGCGAGTCCGTCTGTAGCCCAAGCCTCGACTGCTCCAATGGCGTACTTGTCGATCATGCCGACAGCGCCATCGCCACGGCCACCCATGATCACACGCGAAGCAATGTACACGTCTCTTGGTGCCTCGTTGATATTGGCCATGCCCTCGGGGATAATTGATGCGTTTTGATGATGGCGTTTGGGCTGGTACAGCGGAACTTCAGGGTCCTCGACCTTGACGCTTGGGGTCGTGATCTCGTCATTGCGGTTAGTGAGCCTGTAGAGCCCGTATAGAAGCGCCCCGGGGAGACCCATTTTGAAGGAAAGGACGGAATCTTCAAGTCGACAATGCCAGGAGTCGAAAGAATACGTAACAGTGAGTCAGCCAACGATTAAGGAACTGAAGTACTGATGCAGTGAACACTGCAAGGCGGACTCCCACTCTGATAAATATCTGGAGACTGGGACGAAGGCGCTCCGTTTGCGTTATAGTGGACCCATGGAGAATAAGAGGAGGTGAATTTGTCGTTGATCCCCTCGGTCTAGACTTGGCTGTCGTTTTCGTTCTCATATCTCGGCCGATAATAGCATAGTAGGCCAGCTGATGTGAACCATTATTGGCAATAGTCCGTATCCGAGTGTTCGAGGCCTAGACTTGCCAGCGAATGAGGCGGGTGACGTGGGTCGGTGGTATGTTCGAGACCCGAATCAGCCAGCCACCGAATGGGAACCGACTGCTTTCATACCTAGGTAAAGAAAGAAACGTTCACGAGGTAAGCTGAATATCCAAGTCATTAGCTTTCCATAGTTATACTCATTACAGCGCATATTGCTGGATATGTGACCCTTCTTGGTGAGGAGAAGGACGCTGTTCGAAATGCCTAAGTGGTTAGGTCGGTGAGTACTCACTGAATAGATAGATAAGATAGCTGGCATGAGCTTGTATTGTAACAGCCTTTGTCAGATCTTGATGAATTACACAGATACCTCCGTTAGAGCAGCTATAGATGGGCCTAGAACAAGATCGTTGGGAATTCTTCACTTTCCTCGACTTAATCTCTTACAAGTACATCGAGACCTGGCCGTAAGAGGTGAGATTCATAGCGATGCTCAACATCTCAACTGGGCAACCCAATTTCAAGAAGCAGTGCCATCGGTTCACGAGCCCGAGATCGCAAGCCAGCCGTTTCAAGAGGCTGAGCCCAAAATTTATCTTTTCCTCGTCCGAACACAGACAGCGGGTAAGCTAATCGGGTGAACTTTTCTTGGACCTGACCAGCAACCTGACGACTCGAACAATAGGGTCAAGTGATTAGAGGCGAATCTTCATCTTCCACCCGCGGGAAACTCTACGGCACTTCAGGGACTCGATCAACTTTGCAATCAAATCATGAAATCGTTTGCGTACGAAGAAGTGTGTGTATAGCTTCCATTATCTCGAATAAACTGATATCGGTCTCACATGATTGCGACCTCGCAAGCAGTAGTTCGCAGTGTTAACCCTCCTTGTTTGTCTCCCCGTTCGTGATGCTGTAGGTGTCAGAAACGGGGGCAACACCCTCTACCGCCGCTACACGCCTAGCATGTAACAATTCAAGATCGATCTTCGGGCCTTTGAAGACACCCCTCTTCGTGGCAAACCAGAGGGCGATGACGAATCCCACCAATCCAGTGCACACCACCGAGACGTAGCTCATATTCTGGGGTGTGACTGGCATTGCGGTAGGGAAGCAGTAGAGCACATTGAGGAAGACCACCCATGCCACGGACACGCCATTGATGAGAGCGCCGTATCTGCCGAGGTTGAAGTATCGGGGAGGCAAGACACTCTCTCGTCCTCTGTAAAGAACAATTGCTTGAGGAATCACGCATGAAGATTGGAGAAAGATGATGGCGGCGCTGACCATTGCCGAGAAAGCGGTTGTCGAGCCGATAAAGATGAGACCGTATAGCTGCAACCTCAATTAGCTATAGAACATTGAATATTGGGAACCAAAGGTACTCACCGTAATGAAAGTTGCAGAGAGGATAAGAGAATTGACGGGGACCTGAAAGTAAGGGTGAACCTGTTCCCAGAATCGGGAAAACGGCAGAGCACCATCGCGAGAAACGGCCCAAAGAGTGCGAGAAGACGTCGTGGCTATTTAATATTAGCTGAGTTGTGTTTCGGCAGAACTCGCATTCCTCACCGTTTGCAACCAAGTTTGCAAAGAAGCAAAAGGCAAAAATGGCCATCAGAACCGACGCCGCGGCGCGGGATCCCGTTCCTTGGTAGTAAATCTCGAACAAGGGAAGCCCGGTCTCGGTTCCGAGCACTTTTGAGATGTCTGATATAGAATACATCAAGGAGGCTGCAAAGGGGAACGCCGTCAGTAATCCCATGAGCAAGGGGTAAATCATGACTCGAGGGACATTCTTGGCCGGGTTGGGAATCTCTTCGCACATGTGAGCTCCGCAATCACTGCCCAAGAATGAATAGACGGCGTTGCCAACCGCCAACATGAAAGCCCATCCGTCACTTGACCAGCCACTTCTATTAGTAGTGTCGGTGAATATGAAAGAGGCCGGCGCAGGGTCTTTAGCAACGACGAAAAGAACGATCGTCGTGGCAGTCAGAGTGACGGCGGACAAGACGAAAATCATTTGGTTGAAAAGGGGAATCCATTTGGACGCGACAATATTGATGGTTGTTGCCACCCAAATGAGGAGCACGTAGATCAGATATTGTTGATAATGTTGCGGCTCCCAACCCTCTCGCCACGCGATAACAATGTCGAGTATCATGGACGACACGAAGTTTGAGACGGAGCTTGAGGCGAGCCACCAGCCGAGGATACTGATCCAGCCGTTCCTGGGATTACTTCTGTTAGTAACCCAGCTGTTTTGGGGGCAATATCATCTTACAGGAACGACGCAAAGGGCTTGTAGTCGTCTCGAGCCACCATGAAAGACCAGTAGTACTGAGCTCCTGCGACAGGATATGCCGATGCGAGCTCTGCCATGCCCAGGGAGACAATGGTGGTCATGACTCCAGCAACCGGGAGAGACCACAGAGTTCCAGCCGAAGATGCCTCCGTCAGGCTTATTCCAATGGAGGATCCGGTCCCAAGCCAAGTACAAGTCAAGGTAAACGACAATGCACCCAGAGACCAGAGCGAGAAGCGACGGGGCATCGCTTGGTGGTACCCCGCCGCCTCGAGCTCGAGAGCATCGGCGCTGGCATCATTGGAAGGAGCTCTTCCCATGGTTGAAGTCGTTGGAACCGTGCGTGTTTGAGACAAAGAATTCTGCGAAGGCTAAATGAGGATAGGCTTCGGAAAGGTATAGGGATCTACCTCGTTGAGATTGGGGTGTCGCGAGGGCTTTAAATGAAACAAGCCACCACATCGAAGACGATCAGGCTGGGCGCTGAGCCTGGAATGTTCATGTACCCAAGGACGTACCTCCCGTAGGACAGCATACCATGCAGCGACGGCCCGGTACGTACTGAAATCCGGGGCACGATATCGTCAACAGACTCAGCGCAACAATCTGGGGTTGGTGGAGACGAGCGGTACGGCGGGAGTCGTTATCAATAATTCCCCAGTTAGGAAGGCGAGATGGGGTGTGAGCTAGCCCTAATGCAGTGCTCAATGGGAAACAATCGAGTCGTTGGCCGTCACGAGGGACAAAGCCCGTCAAGCCACACCGGATCTCCGAGACGGTAATCCTGGCTTGACTGGCTGGGTGATCCCGGTCGTCTTTCCCGTCCCGGTAATGGAGTTCTCGCTTCGCCACCGAAGCAAACTGTTGGTCGGTCTTCTGCGAGGAATTCCTTCAGCTCGACGATAGCCAAGCCACATGCGAGATGGACGGCACGGAATAAGCAATTGCTACGGAGATAAGTCACACATCCAAGTTGGATCATCCTAGAAGTAGTTCTCGAACCATCCAGTTGCCTTGATGGGTGTTATCGCTGTTCCCGGCGACACTCTCCGACTTCGTTTTGACGCCCCACCAATATGTCTCCCGTGTGCCTTCATCCCACCCACTCCAGACCTCCTCCAAAAGTGCAGTCACTGTCTCAAACTGATAGAAGTGGATGACGTTGCTCCAGTGTTGGCAGTACTGGCGCGCAAAAGATCGGTTGAAATCATCCCCCAGCTCGCAGGCGGCGAGGAAAACCGGCAGAAGCAGCTGCTTCTGAACGGCATCAGTCGGCGGGATGCATCGAACACTGTCGGTTATTACGCGAGCGTGATGATCAATGCATTCGATGCTGGAAGGGTCTTGCTTTGGCGTGAATACGCGGGCAATGTAGAGCAATATGGCATGTCTCCAGGCCTCGATGCAATGGAAGCGATTCCGCCTCGCATTCACATCCACGCCTGGCTCCACAGGACTACGTAAACTGAAATCCTCGCAGTTGACGTAGTTCTTGACTTCCTCGGCGATGGAGTCGACTGGGAGCCTATTAAAGATGGTCCATTCCATGCCGATGGTTTTTTCGTATATGTTGGCCAGCTTCGACAGCCGCCACATGGCTTTGACAAGCTCGACGGGACATCCCGTCAATGCGAAGAATGACCAGCCGTCGGCGTCGTCGTAGCCGGCGAGGGTCTCGAGGTAGGTGGCAGGAAGTCGAGGTTCTCTCCGCGAGGTGAGTGAAGCAGTAACATCCCACCTATGCAAGCTGATGTTAAAATACCATCTGGGTCATGCGCGGGTGGAAGCTCTCACCAGATCAGCATTGCCATTTGTGCACGGAGACGCGGGCTCTGTTGGCATCTTTCCGGCGCTGCGCTTTCTCGGAGCAGCCGATGCGCCCCGCGGAGGTGCATATCTGACATGCCGTATGCTGATTGCGTTGACTAAATGGTGACGGAAATGAGCAATTAGATGGTGGTCGAAGTGTTCGTGAACAGCACGTCTCACCTCAATGTTGATCAATATGAGAAGCGTGTCGAGCAAGGGAGAGAAATTGCAATGGCCTAGAGCAGTGCTAAAAAGACGGATTGCGGCACACCAATGCTTTTGCATTTCGTCCATGAGGCCAGAGCAATTATTTGTCTTGGCCAAATGGTGTGAGGATATTGCCAGGACGGCGTGCAGGAGAAACGTGAAACTCTCGGTGAAATCGAGGCGCATTCGAAACGGATTATTTTGACAATCATGGCTGAGTGGCACAACACAAAACTGTTCATTGTCTTGATCACATCAGCGAAAAGCGCCTGGCGTGTGGAGGCAAGACCTTACACAAATCGAGCACGGAATGGTACTTGTGGGCGAGGTTCTGGTAGGTGATTTGGAGAGGGAATGATGCATCTCCAAAACTGAAGCTGTCTTGTTCGTCGTCGCTATCGGATGGTTCTGCGGCTATTGCAAAGTCGATTGAAGAGGGCATGTCGAAAAAGAAGTCGGGAATAGCCAGGGCCAATTCTCCCTCGTTGAAGGGTGCGGCCAGCTCGGTGGCTCGAGTGCCATCCAGACCATGGGGAATTGCGAGAAGATCATCAAGGCTTCCGGTGTCGCACGTTACCATCTGCGGCGCATCATTCCCGTTGTTCACAGCTGGCGAGCCTGCAGGGCTTGCGGGTCCGTGGGAGTCGACCGCATTCGAGATAAGCCCCTCGCCTTGGTTGAGCCCATTCCACTGCCAAATCTCATTCGATTCCGATGTTGCCGGCGTCTCATCAGGTGCCGCAGAGGCGTTCTTGGGCTGTCTGGGCTGCCGCCTCCGACTCGGTCGGCCGCGGACGAACTTGAAAGAAAGCTCGTCGCGCACCTTCAATTGCCGCTGGGATTGACTAGAGGGTCGCTGGGGGACGAGGGGATCTTTCCACATCAAATTCATGGCGAATCCACCACATTTTCGTCGGCGGGAGAGGCATGTACCACACTGAGGGCGCTTACGGTCGCATTTCTCCTCGAGCTCTGCGCAGGTATGGCAGTCAATCTTGGCGAACCCGAGGGAATTGGTTCGCTGACTGGGGGCTTTGGGGGGAGACACGCGTGCCTTTGCCGACATGAGGGGCAATTAAAGCGAAGTTTGGGCGACGATGCATGCCTTCCGAAGATGCAAGGGGGAGGAGAATGGCACTCCTGGGAGACGGGAAGATGAGGGGGGACAAAGAGAGAGCTGGAACGAGTGCCGCAGGAAGCCGGCCCACACTCGTCAAGACGGCACTGATAACCCGTTCGTACAGGTGTGGTACCCAGGAGCTGAGCCGGGAATGTCATGGAACGATGCTTGATTGATTGTCTACCTAGACGAGGATTAATGAGCACTCGGTGGACCTGGATGCAGGGAAACTCGAGCTCAACATCCTGTTTTGATCCTTTCACAGCTTCGATCGTGGAGACAAAGCCTCCTCCACCAGGTCGACTGCGGATTGGGCACAGCCGTAGGAAGACTGATAACCGGCGCCGCCCGCTCCATAATTGTGGACGATCCAAACCCCATCAATTCGTTCCTTTTCAATCCTGGTGCCTCCTTGTCGAACAGGCCTCAGACCAACGCCGTGTCGAATAACGTCAAGGTGCTCGATGCCTTTGCCGTTTGTCAACGACGGACATAGCTTGACCGCTCTCTTCATGATCCTAACGGCGAGGTTAGGGTCCGGCTGCGATTCCCAATTACCTTCTTGATACGAGCCGCCAAGGATTGTGCCACCACCTGCAGCCCTTGTCATGACGTAGCACGCCTCGCTGTCTCCGTCGTCCGTTCCTGAAACATCGACCATCTTGTCTGCAACGTTTCTGACGAGGACGATTTGTCCTCGAGCTGGAATGACCGTCTTGTCCTCCACGCCACCGAGCTTGGATGCCATCAACCCGGTGCAGTTGACGACAAGGTCGGCAGCCCTACCCGATGGATGGACCCCGGGACGGGACGCTTCGGATATGTGACCAAAAATTGCGCGCTTGAAGACTACACCGTTTTTCAAGCATTGAGAGACCAGCCAAGGAAGATAAATGGCCGTGTTGATGCACACCGACGTAAACGCAGTTGCCGAATCGACTCCGTCGTTGAGCGTGGACTTGGGCAGCAAACGAAACTTAGTTACATGGTCAGCATGAATCTTGAGAAAGGAAGCAATGCGTCGGCTGTACATTTGGCAGGACGTCCTTGAACCACGGGTTTGGCGAAAGCAGCTCGGCGAACCAGTTCGCGGTTGCCGAACCAACGTCTTTGGGCCGATTATAAATCTCGCACTCTTCGGCCCGGTCAGTTTTTTGCAGAGAGGGGTTCAGAACTTCGGGTTCAAACTCGCCTTGAAAATGCACACCCGCTTCCGGATGATTCTGTGCGAGGTCGGCGAGGGGAGCCCAAGTTCTCTTGTCCCAGTCGGCTGCCTTTGTGCCACGGACCGACACGCTGCAACGTGAGGATGTTAGACAATGTCGTGGATCGAATGGAAAGGAATTTCCGATTCAACTGACGGCATGTAGTTGGCACCTGCCCACGGAGAAGCATATTCGATGTCGTAGTCTCCGGGCATATGCTTTGCAGCGACAACGACATTGTAGGATTTGTTCCTTGATAGTAGCAAGGCTGTTGTCAAGCCAGCCACTCCTGCTCTATGGGTTTGGGCAGACTGTCAGACGCCGAAAAATACCGCCAGAAGGAGGGGGGCAGCTCTGGGCTGGCTTACCCAATTACGACGATGTTCTTCTGCGACATTGTAGCGATTTGATGTTCCCACGAGGATGTGCTGGGTAGGAAAGTGGAAGAATGAAATGGAATGCTGACTTTTAGAAGAATTTCGTTTCTGACAGTGTGGCCAAGGAGCATTCATGTAAAAACGAGTCCTTTGCCTAACCGTAGCGGGAGGCGTCATCGGCAGCGGTGAGGTGGTGTTGATCTTGGTGCTAATCTTCGTGCCGAGGGGATACCTATTTTGGTAGGTGGGCCTCGTTATCGCTGGATTTCCTCTTTCGGAATTACTCTTTCGGGAAGGCGAGTCTCATGGAACCCGCCTCACGCTTGATCGTGACGATAGAAACGACATAGATCTGGCATTCTTCTCCAGGATAAGATATATAAATGCTTTCATAGTTCCAACCAGTATATCTATCTTTTACACTCACTCACACACCATTTTTCTCAACTATCTATCCCTCTTCGACACTTTCTTCACTACTCGCCTCAAAGCATACTACATACCACTTCCTTTCTTACTACACAATGGCCACCATGGAGAAGGAATTCGCTGCCTATCGGGCACGACTTGCTATCCTTCAGCAGAGCAAGAACCCCTATGCCAAGGGTGTCGCCTGGGTTCAGGGTGAGCTTGTGCCTCTGGCCGAGGCTCGGATCCCTCTCATGGATCAGGGTTTCCTTCACAGCGATCTTACCTACGACGTCCCAGCAGTTTGGGATGGTAAGATCTTCCGCCTAGACGACCACATCACAAGGCTTGACGCCAGCTGCAAGAAAATTCGACTTCAGCTACCCATGTCACGGGAATCGATGAAACAGACTCTTTGCGACATGCTTGCCAAAAGCGGCATTCGCGATGCCTTCATCCAACTCATCGTTACCCGAGGCATCAAAGGCGTTCGCGAATCCGAGCCACACGAGCACGTCAACCATTTGTACATGTTCATTCAGCCATACGTTTGGGTCATGGAGCCCGAAATGCAGTTGACCGGCGGAAGCGCCATCATCGCCCGAACCGTTCGCCGCACGCCTCCTGGATCGATGGATCCCACCGTCAAGAACCATCAATGGGGTGATCTTACCCGCGCCATGCAGGAGGCCCGAGATCGGGGTGCCAAGTACCCTTTCCTTACCGATGGCGACGCCAACATCACCGAAGGCTCGGGCTTCAATGTCGTTCTGGTCAAGGATGGGAAGATCTATACTGCTGATCGGGGTGTCTTGGAGGGCGTTACCCGCAAGAGTGTTTTCGATGTTGCTCGAGCGAACGATATCGAAATCCGGTGCGAGGTGGTTCCTGTTGCACTCGCTTATGTGGCGGACGAGGTCTTTATGTGCACTACTGCGGGTGGTATAATGCCTATCACCTCACTTGATGGACAACCGATCAAGGACGGCAAGATCGGACCTATCACCAAGACTATTTGGGACGGATATTGGGCTATGCATTATGAGGATGCTTACACTATTTCTGTAACTTATAGCTAGGTAGATGAAGCCGTAAGATGGGATGACAGTTTGTATTTAGGTCGCTGCTTTTTCATGTTTCAGCAGGTAGTAATTACTTTAAGAAATGAGAGTCAGCTTTAGGTGTTAACGTGGGATGCCTCCCGGTCTCTTAAGTCTCACGATAATTCCAACTGAAGTTTTTACTTGACGTACCTGGGCACTGACTGCCTCGGCACCTATCCATTTCTCACAACCCCCGTCCTACAGCAACAAAAGCGGAGATTTTATGCTTCTATTCTAGTTACAAAACTCTATAGTACATGGGTCCATGGGTGCTTATTATTGCGGCAGCTGTCACTATTAGGAGGTTCCAGCATTTAGGCGATTCAGAACTCATTCACATACACTAGAACAATATTTCATGCCCTCACTTATCTACAATGCCCCGGAAACTAAGAATCGATTCTATTTATAAACGTGTATGAGGCATCTGACTTGTGCGCCTGTGGCCATTTGAGGTACCCTACACGCATGAGCTCACCTATCTATTCTCACCCTCATGCGTTCCATGTCATTTAAAAACCTATCATACTACGGACATAATTCAAAGTCTCATAATGTTGCCATATTTAAATGCACATCTCACTCTTATTTGAAATGCAAGCGTGGTCTAGCAACTTTATTGCCCGGTTGCGAGCCGTTCCTCTCGGGCTCAATCTCAGTCTCACCTCTATCAACAAAGACGGTTGGGATTTTCTCGAATCTGGCTCATTTTTTCCTTGGATAGAGACTGAGATCAAGAGACGCCGTTCCTTGGGCTAAAATAGCGAGGTCTATCTTGCTGATCCCGCCTCGCATTGCTCTTGCAACGAGACAGTTCTTGCCACGATTCCACGAAGTTAGTTTTGAGGCGGGAAAATGCTGCGAAAATGTGCCGACGCCAACCATAAGCCCCTGTTAAGCCTGGAGTCGGCCTGGCGCGAATTGTGACACCAGCATCTCGACCCTCCCCCCAGGACCTCCAGGTGGAACAGACTCCCGACGGAGGACGGATGTCGCTCAACGAAGCAGCCACCAACAGTCGGGGTCAAAGTTATCTCCGGCCACCTGTTCGACGCTATTGGATTTCCGCATGGCCATCACGGAGCGGTTAGCTAAAGATGGTTGGTTTATTGACCCCACATCTCTGGAAAGAACCCTGCGAATAAATGGAAGAAGTTTGGCTGTTACGATTCAGGAAATCGGAAGGCTTAGTTAACTAACTGCCCAGGTTTGAGACAAGGTACCTCGTAGAGTCAAGTCTCCGCACACTCACATTGAAACCTGGAGATGCTGATTCGGTCAACAAATCACCATCCTACAAAGCCTTCCACTACTTCGTAAGACTCAGATAATTCAGGGGCAAAATATCTAGGTATGGAGCAACTTTCTGGGCACGACGTGGTCTCGCTTCGCAGGCCCGCTATCTAATCAAGAGTCTCAACTTGCCATGCTAATTTTGTGCTGGCCCCTCACCCCTTCACCCAGATGGACATGAGAAGCGAATGTCAACAGCTGATGGTCGAATATCCATGGATGGATACCTATTCGTAGTTAGGCTCTATCCGCACGGAAACATCCGACTCACCCCATCAGTTTCGTTCCTGGCTAGCATCTACTACGTAGGTGTAGAAATTGAGTTACTATTCGTACGTAAGCGACCATCCGGTGGTAGGGGTTGCTTTCTTACATGTATGTATGAGACGGCCCGCATCGTGGATGTCTCCGCTGGAGCTCTCGTCCTAACCCCGTCACTCTTTCTATTTTCCTTCGTGACCTTCGAGGTTGGTCCTCCATTAACGCAGGCCGTCTCGTGATGCGTTGTGTCGCCTTCTCGGCCGCCTTGGCCCTGGTGGGCATTGTTGATACTGCAGCGGCAGGACGATGCGCGCCTTCGCTCCCAACCACCGGCACTTCTTCGCCGACAACCACCGGCACATCTTCTCCAGCAACCTCTGCCACGTCTTCGTCGATCACCACCGCCGCGCCGTCGGTTGTCACTAATCTGGTCATTGGCGGCAACTTCCAAGCACCTAACTCCGCCTATCGTCGCGATATTCACGGTTTCGACAGCGAGGGAAATTGCAGGCTGGTTACGGGCCAAGGCTATCAGAAGGATGGCAGCACAGAATCCGGATGCGTCATCATGGACTCTGATGAGACTGTCGAGCTTTCTAAGCGACAAACCACTACCGACTGGAACGCTATGATCGAGCAGCTCCTCGATAACCTCGACACCGCCAATCTTTATACTGTTCGTTTCTTCTACGCCATCTTGGAGAACGATGCCGCAGACACTTGCCGGATCGATGCCTACTACGGCGACACTGTTTTCGCTTTCACACCCTACTTCCCCATCACTCCTGCCGTGGACAACAGCTATGACTGGCTCGAGTTTGTCGAACAAGTTGATGTTCAAGCCACGAGTGGCTGGCTTCGGTTTGCCCTCAACTGTGCCGATGGTGGTCATGCTCAGATCTACATCGACCAGGTCTTCATGTCTGATCAAGTCACCCCAGACAACATCGATACCATCTCACTGCTGTACATCTCCGAAGCTGCTGGAGCCACCACTAGACTTGCATCGGTGTCAAGCACCACTCTGGGAACGACGACTGATTCGGTGCCCACGAGTACAAGCCAGGTGGGCTCGTCCGGATCTCAGAGCACCGGCCCGTTTCCCAGTTCTACCACGCCTTCCTCGCTTCCGAGTGCTGCTACGACTCAAGGTGCTAGCTCATCGCAAAGTACATCGCAAGAAACTTCCCAATCGGCCACTGGGACCTCGAACCAATCGACATCCACGACCGCAACCACAAGTGCCTCACCAACCAGCACAAAGTATTGCCCCCAAGGAGTCTCCCCCAGAACCTGCGAGATTTCCACCGAGTCTACGGACGACGATACAATGTGCTCGGCCGTTGGCTACCTCACCGGCATTCCGTATGCGGCCGGCGACTCAATTCTTCCTCAAGATTCACCCGAGAATTGTGCGTGGCTCTGTCGAAACCAGTCGGATTGCGTTGCCTTTGGCTTCAGCGAGAGGCAAACGCTATGCTACTACGTGGGAGGAAGGCTGGCGTCGTACTACGTTCCCCTCGACTCGTCGGATACCATTTGGTGGGACATGACATGCATGGCATGTTGCGATAGCGATGGCGAACCTGCGCCAACAACGAGTACCGCAAGTAGTGTTGGAGAATCTGTGGTCTATACGTCCATGCCTCGGCCAACACCAAGCTCCCAGTTAATCACCACTTCAGGAGCAGCCTATACGCCCAAGTCTCAATCTGCCAGCAACACGGCATCAACGAGCACAGCACTCCCGACAACTGAAGAATCAAGTACCGCCACGTGCGCCCTGACAAATGGCGAAGGGTGCTCTCTTAAGGTCTTGGCCGATGCAGGTCTCATCTGCAATGTGGCAGGCGATATTACACAGGAAGGGGAAGGAGTCTCCAAGTCACAGCATCCATTCCAGGGATCCGCTGAGCAGTGTGCTGCTGTCTGTCACCAAATCTCCAACTGCGCGGCTTCGTCGTATCTTGAGTCGCTGGGCTCTTGCCAGTTCATTCGCAACTCTCTTACAAGTGCTGGGTTTACTGCGAATTCCGGAGGAGACGTCTGGAGCGATCTTGAGTGTTGGGATTGCCCGACTTGTAACATTGCCACCACTCCTGGCAGGACCGCCACATCTCCTTCAACCACACCAGTTGAGACATCCTCCACCACCTCCGAGCCTGTTTGCACGTCAACTGGATACGCCCTCTCGACCGACACCGATGCTTCATACACCTGCAACGCATTGGGTCTCTATATGTATGCCTATAAAGCTGATCGAACAAGCTTCCCCAACCAGAAGACTTCCGAGGATTGCGCCTACATATGCTCTCAAATTGGCTCCTGCAAGGCCTCGACATATCGCTCACAATACGACAAATGCGAGTTTTCCGACCAATATCTCACGAGTGACGTCTTTTCCAGCAATGAAGCTGGCTCGTACTGGAGCGAGCAGCGGTGTTGGGACGACCACGCGTGCTTGGATGGGATAAGCACGACGCCGACGACCTCAACTGCGGCATCGACGACGACTTCCTGCTCAGAGACTGGATATGCAACTCTCTCAGTCGTCGGTAGCGATGCTGTGTGTGGTGCAAAGGGTTATTACACGTATGCATACGGGGCCGACTTGACGGCTTTCCCCAACCAGAAGACATCTGAAGACTGTGCATATATCTGCTCGCAGATCAACACCTGCAAAGCCTCAACTTACCGGTCGCAGTACGATACGTGCGAGTTTTCTGACCAATACCTCACTAGCGATGTCTTTTCATCCTACGATACGGGTCCCTACTGGTATGAGCAGAGATGTTGGGATGGCCACGCTTGTTTGGACGGCAAAGTGGCGTCAACAACCAACGCCCCAACGACGACCACGACCACGACCACGACCACGACCACGGCTTGCACCGAAACCGGCTATGCAACAGCCACAGCCGTTGAGTCGGACTGGGTGTGCGATTCGCTGGGATTGTATATGTATGCGTACGAGGCCGGCCGGACCACGTTCCCAAACCAAAAGACCTCAGCCGACTGCGCGTACATTTGCTCCCAGATCCGCACCTGCAAAGCATCAACGTACCGTTCGCAGTATGATAAGTGCGAATTCTCGGACCAGTATCTCGCCAGCGATGTGTTCTTCTATTACGAGACCGGGTCCTATTGGTATGAACAGCGTTGTTGGAACGCACACGCTTGCCTCGACTCAAGCAATAACGAACAAAACACTGCTGACGAGTTCGCGCTTTTGCTGGATGACACTTTGCTTTCGACAACGCTTGATACTTCCACCCGGCGAACGTCGACAAGCATATGACGTGGCTAACTGTTTCAACGAACAGTATTAGCGTTGCACCGATTTCCTTAGTATGACGGCGTTTTATCTAAAATAATTGTAAACACCTTCTTGAGACAACGGTTCGGGTCCGTGAGAACTGCCTTATCTAAAGCGACTTGTTGTTCTTCCGCTTGATTCGTCTTGTCTTCTCGACTCTGGCCTCAGTCTCTGAGAATATGTCATGCTCGCGTTCGGCTAAGACGTAACTCTGGGGAACACTGCGAAATATGGCAAGAGGTGTCAGATGATATTTTTTTGTCCTCTACTTCGAAGCTAGCGATGTCTCTAGTACGCGTTGCTACGCTGATGCCGTTTATTGGTATGATAGACGACAGAGGCGGGAGCTTGGGCAGTCGAGGGTTGTGTCGTAGCCGAGGAGGAAGGTAGGGTTCAAATGCGAATATCCCGAACTTGAAGTCGAAATCGAACCTGATTTTAGCAAATCTGTTCTTATAATGCGATATTAATGATGGCGTCTGTTATAAACGTCGAAGGTAGTTCTTGTGAGGTGAAATTCATTGCTGATAAATCTTATCCGAGTGCAACCTAGGATGTTTGATTCCCAACCGTAAGCTCAATCGTCAGGAAAGGGATGGTGAGACAAGTGGCTGCTTGGGCTTTCGGCACTTATTCACGTTAGATCACGGCCACCAAGCTGATGGATTCCATTCAACCTCTATCATTGGCGGGACGGACAAAACTTCCTCGTCGCACGCCCTCGGAGAGTGCCTCACTCCCCTAAGCTGTAAGGTGCTGCGGCTTGGTTTCACAGCATCGTCATTTGGTGTGCTTCGATCTGATACTGGTGGTATACACAACCTGCTGTATGTCGTCATCTGCGGCTAAGATTAGGCCGCGAGCGGCATTTCGAACCAAGTTGGGAGGGACGGCCGCTCGGCATTGCTCATAGTGAGCACAAAGTGCAACTTCATCTGACTCGCGCAATGGCTGCCTTTAGATCTGATCAGTCTCGTATATGCAAGATGAGCTGCTAATTTTAGTAGGGCTGTTAATGTGAACCTGTATAAGAGACATATCTCCTCCATTTCTAAATCCGCTCTGGACTGCTCAGTCTACACGTATCGATTATATGCGACAGCCTATATCCATTGCGTACCGGGTCTAATTTATACAATGACCACACCTATGAGCGATGTAAGATGTTCCATAGTCGTCATGAATGCTGTTGCTAATATATCTTGCCGAAGCTAAACATCCTACCCGAAGTTGCAACCAGTACACTCCCAGAGGCCTACTACCCCGAACCGTACAATCCAGGGCTCTACGATCCCAAGATCTACAGCGTTGGCGAAGGCCCATTGTCATCACGCCTTGTTTCAAGTCCGTCTCTCACGACGAAAACTGACGGCGCTCCGGTTGACGCTGGAGGCTACGAATATCTTGCCGCTCCGGGTGAGAAGCGTTTTTGCGGCCTGCCTCTGATACTATCCACCACAATAGCGGGTCTCGTGATCTGCGTTACAGGTCTTGGTGTTGGTCTTGGGATTGTGAACCACAAGTATATGACGACCAACTCCAGGCTTGAAGCTACCCTGTCCAGTATAAGCGAATCAAACATCACAAATGGATGCTCGGACATGAGAGTTACCAGCGCAAACGGCGGGAAGTATAGAATTTATACCAGCAACTGTAAGCTATCTCTCCTCAATTCCAAGGCAAGGTTCACCCAAGCTAAATGCACCCAAGATCTATCGACTTCCAACTACCAGATGTACTGCATGCACGACGTACAAATGGATGAACTCATCTTATCACTGTTTTCGGGTTCCTTCAATAGTTGCATGGAAGCATGCACGATTTGGAACACAGAGAGATATGTGAATACTTCATCACGACCGGAATGCCGAACGGCAACATTCATGCCGGGTTGATTCATGCCGGGTTGGACTAACACTCGAAATGACCCGGTCAAGACTCACCCCGGCAATTGTTGGCTACGAGAGCGTATAGACCCATCTAAGGATATACTCGCGTCTGCGGCTGGTACCTCGGCTCATATCGCTGTCTTGCTTTGAAATCGTCCCCTTTGATCGTCACCAGACAACAGCAAATTTTGCAAGCATAGCCACTTGCACGCCTCCAGCCATGCGACGGTATCGTGCGGCTCGATCTCGAAAGGTGCCTGGGAAACAAAGATGATGGCCATAACCAATTACGGTCAACGTGGGCGCCATGGCCGGGACGTCGGCAACTATGATGAGCGGGAGGCAAGGCGAGGTTCGATGGCTCAGAGTGGGAGAGTTCAATTAGTAAGGCAAAGAGGCAGAAAAGCGCTATGGAATAAATATATTGTGTTCCAATTCGATGTATCACCGACCCGACTTTTAAAGAATCCATGTCGCATATACAAAGCCAGCCGCCACTGCAACGGCAAGATGTCGTTGGAGAGTCGAGCCCGATGAATCATCATCACCATTCTTATCATCACCGGTATCACCACCATCATCATTACTTTCGTCGTCATCTGGGAGCAGATCCTTTGACTCGCACTGAAAAAAGGTTGACGATATGCGGGGCTTGAGCTTTATCTTCAAAGCTTTGCAATCGAGCTCCCCAGACCGGTCCTTGAGCACTAGATACCGACCAACTGTACTGTTTCCTTCCATGAAGGAGTCGCTGGAACAGAATATCAGTGTAATTTCTTTGCTATCACTGGTCATCGAGAACTCACAAGAAGTCATTCTTCAAGCTTCCACCAAGGGTGACATCATACATAGTTCGTGGCCAAGTCCAGATTTTGGAGCCATCGTCGTCGTGCTCTCTAAATCTGACAGTCTTTGTGTCAAGAAATAAGCTCACATTGTCCCAATGCTCGGCTTTGGCAGGCAGCACTATCGTTGTCAGATTGGGTTGCATGTCGTTCACAAGATTGACCATCGAGATGTTGTCAAAAGGAAGAACAAGTGTCTCAGGACCCAAGCCGTCGAAATAACCGCCGTAAAGATCTGCCTTTCCAACAGTAAGATTTTCCAACTTTGAGTGGCGATGGAAATTGACACCATACGCCCCGCTCAAGGTCTCGATGTTCATAGACGTTGTTGAGGAGGTGCCGAGGGTGACATTCAAGTACGCCGCGTGGAACGACAGATCGGTGACATTGGACCAGCCGACAGCGAGGTCCCAGGGACTAGTAGAATTGTCGTCCACGACTGTTATGCTATGGCTTTCACCAGTGGAATTTGGCAGGGGGTTCTTAAAGAAGCCGTCAACGGATTCGGCGGAGCCGGCAGCCCCAATCCAGATGTTACCGTCAGGCCCTGTGAAACCTTGGAAGTCGTCGAGATCCAGTTGATCAAGGCCCGGGACAGCAAAGCTTAGGCCCCCAACTCTTTTCAGCTTCGTCACGTCTATGCGCTTAAGTTCGGAGGCACACGCGACCCATAGGACCGAATCGACCAGTTCAAGATTTGGGAACAACAGTTGATCGAGGCCTGGGAGAATTGACATGTCCAAGCTGCCATTGACGCTTGTCAAGGTGGAGCTAGAGATGTTGAAACTTGACGAGACTTTGTCGCATTCCATTGGGCATTCAAGGCAATCGTTGTAGACAGAAAAGGATCTGCCCACAGACACGATGCCATCCAGATTGATGCTCTCGGAGATTCCCCTGACCAAGTTCAAGTTTCCGCCTATCGTTGTGCAAGCGTTGCGAACTCTGCGAGCGTCGGCAGCATCGGTAACGTTGACGTCGCCATCGCAGTCGACGGCCGCAGTAGCTTCTGGACAACACGGGAGGGTCAACGACTGGTTGATCACGCCACAAGTGGAGGATTTGGGAACTCACGATGTCCGGCACAGATGAGAAGCGCCGGTAAGATATTGGTAAGGTATCGCATTATCAATGGCATCGACTTCACCTTGCCTCGTAAATGGGACCAAGTGAGCGCGTAATGGTGGGATTCGAGAGGGAAACGCTGGTCGAGTAGAACGCCCCTTCCGCTTGGTTTTGTTGATTTTGTCCCAACCTTGCGGTCTTGGCACGCAGGGTATGCTGTACAGGCACTAAGCCGCAAGAGAGGATCTGGCCGGGTCTCATCAGGCGTCACTGGTTATGAACAAAAGTGCCAGGGGTGTGAGTGTCATGCGCGTTGGTCGTGGGAGCAAGCTAGCCAGATAAGGGCCTGTGCAAGCCCCGTCTTCGTATTTGCGTACGGGATACGAGTAAATACTCGTATACACGTTTAATGCGAGTTGCTGGATAGCCCTATAAGGCTGACCGCCGGTAGCTCCTTGTACGTCTGGCATGGAATCGAGAGTGTCAAGTAATATTTGATGACGAAGCATGCGCGTAAGGGATGATCCGGACAGGCGAGTCGATAGAGTGTGGGTGTGGGGAGTATTCGTGCAGGGTTTTGTTCTCCAGCAGCACACACAGTCAATGGGACTGGGCGGGCCGCAAGCGATGCAACATTCGACAAGCTGCGCCTCCAAATACCGCCGGAAACAGAAACATGAACGGGGCCGTAATTTCCGTCAGAGGGGCATGTCAGCTAATCGGAGGCATTCCTCGGATCTTGCCATAAGTCACGCAAGGGACTCTACATCTAACAGCACAGCCTTGGCTGACTCGCTAATCATTCATCCCTACCCCAGGAGAACTTCCATGAGGCGGTGGTCATCCTCTGGAAGTGGCACGGAGTAGAAGATAGACGCCCCTCGGTTAGATAGTTTGGGCTACATTATCTCTTTGGTCAATTTACGGAGGGACTCCTCTTTGAAGGCTTACTGGAAGGAAAGCCTTCTAATTATTAGTATTGGAGAACCCTGATTTCATGTCTTTTCTAAAATCCTCTGTTCTGAGAGATAAACCAACATACAGGTCTCAGGGTCCTAAATAAGTTGGTGCTGTTTGGGACCAATACGTAGCTGAGACAGGCGTGATCCCAACCCCAGTGCCAGTCGATGATAACTAGGTACACGCGCGGCCAGCCTCGTGGATCAATCACTCCCCTAATTGGCCCTTTTCTTATATCCCAGCTGTATTTTCTGCTAAGTTGAGCGTGTGGAGATGGAACATAAGTGACGGGCAAGCCCAACATGTAACCCGGAGAAGAGAGAACCGTCTGACTTGAGGGAATACTCTTCCACAGTAGAACTAATCCTAATGTCGCAAAGAGCAGATAATCTGCTAATGATCCATCTGGACTACCCTCCTTATATATAATATATAAATTATATATAAATAAAAGCTAGTAATTAATTTTAAATGTACTCTCTATTAAATAACTATACTAAGAGATAATATTAACTGAAATAGCTATAGTAAGCTTTTCTAATAATAGCTTTAAGTTAAACTAGCTATAAATCTGCGCTTACTTTACTGCTTTATACTAATAGCTTTAAGTTATTAATTTTTATAAATTAGAACCTAAAGCAATTAATAAGCGCTATAAATTATTATAAATTATCTTCCTTCACCACTCCTAAATAGCCTTATGCTTATTATAGCTAAACTTACTAAAGATTTTACCTTAACTTAGCTAAAATATAATAAACTCTAAGTCTGTAGTTAAGTATTATAAATACTGCAGCTTAATATCTTAAATAGTCGCTAAATTAACCTTTTCTAGAGATACTACTAGCCCCTTAATAATTATAAACTGGATCCTTATAATGTGTGTTATGTACCGGACCAGCTCTAACTAATAGTTACAATCGGACACCCAGTATTAGCCTTCGCTCTTCCTTACCTCGTCGCATTTTACTCTTAATATCGCCACTAAGTAAGGCTTGCTGCAAACTGCCCGTTTAAGCATTTAGGAGGAACGGCCCTTTCCGAACGCCTCAATCAGTACGTACTGCGTAATTACCTAATTATCTCAATGCATATCTACATTTCGTCTCTCCTATATGCAGATACGTAGGTACTTATAGGCTCATAGCGGAGGAAAGTCCAGGAATAATATCTGTTGTTCTTATAACCCCCATAGGCCAGAACATGCTTCTATCCTCACGCCCTTTATCTAATGGAAAGGACGCACTTAATGTAAACAATGTATATATATCTGGGTATATACATACATACGTACATTCTTCTATTCTAAACCTGAGTTAGATTCCTAAACAATCTCATCTTCCAGCTTTTACCAGATTGCGGCTTAGTTCAAGGTATCATCCAAATACGTAAAATCTGTAGTTATTACATGCGTGAATGAGGTACCTCCTGAAATGACATTCTTTCACTCATAACATACCTTGCGCAGACCTCCTCAGCAGTAGGAAACATTAAAGTGGGAGTCCCCAGTCTATGTCATTGGGTCGAGCCACAAGGCGAATGGGCTTTCAGCATACTACCTTTAACAAGAGGTGTGAAAAATTCCTCAGGGTTTCCTTCCCGTTTAAGGAGAAGTTTTGGAAGTTCAGGAATCCCGTTCTCTCACTCTTCGGTACGTCTGTCAGTAGCTCTACCTGGATTGCGGCCCAGAGAAGACCCAAGCGTGGACCATTGCATGGAACTTTCAACACGTCGTGAGCATACGTTGCATCTCAAGGACAAAAGAGCGGCTCTTCGCCTAACCGTCATTCCTCATCCGTCTCAGGGTGAATCAAGACTTGGAGGAAACAGGCCCAACCAGTCCGGCAAGCTTTCGTCCACTTGTCCGTGATACTGCGTGGAATAGCTTAGATGAGCTCGACCGGGGACAATAGAGTATGATGACATTGCCCTGGCTCCGGAATACTGAAAATATCTATAATGGAGATATTTGCCTTAAGGGAAACATCCGCGCCTATCGCAAGGAGACAAACCATTACAGCAAGCGCCCTAAATAACGCTTCTCCGGAGGACCCTCGATACGCCATATAGAAAGTCGTAATAATAAGCGTATATAGTGGCCCGAGTTTAAGCTCTAGCCCATAATCTATGCAATAGCGCACTATAATAGTCCGGTTTAATTCCCAATATGGAAACCAAGAAAGAGATCATTTTGGGTTTTATTAGTAAAGAGGTTAGGGTATTAGAGTTAAATAAAAAGAGAGTAAATAAATATTATGTTATTTAATAATTAATTATTAAGAATATTAATAATAATTAATATAAAATAATTATAAATTTTTTAAATAATTAATATAAAATAATTATATTAAAAGCTAAAATAGCTATTTATAATTATTTATAATAATAGTTATATTTAAATATTAATTATTATTAAATAAAATTAATAAGATTATTTATTAATTTAAATTAATCTTTAAGCTATATAATTTAAATTAAAAATAAAATAATTTAATTAAAAAGTTTATATATTTTATACCTAATTTTTTTTTAATTATATAGTTATAATATAAATTATAATATAACATCTCCCCTTTATTAATTTTACTCTTAAAGCTATATAAATAATGTATTAATTTATTTTTCTTAATAAATATTAAATTTATAATTTTTTCTTTTTTATATATTAATATAATATTTAATTATATTTTTAAAAAATATTTTTCTTATAAATTAAAAAAATATAAGATTTTTATTTTTTATATTATTATATTTAAAATTAAAATTATATTATATTATTATTATTATTATTATTATTATTATTATTATTATTATTATT
>WMHX01000262.1:0-90986 GCA_013420875.1 Thelonectria rubi
TTGAACACATCTTCTCTTGACCAATCAAGACAATCTTTACACTATTGTGACCACCTATATTTGCAGATTCTTAATATCCAATTAGAATCTTTCTATCTTTTCATCTCGTCTCTCAAACTCCCTTTGAAGCTTCCCTCCATTACCTTTCACTGTTCTTCATACCTTTTCAATAATAAAGTTATATTTCCTACTTTAATTCATAATAAAGCTATTAAAATATTAATATAAAGTTTATTCTTTTATAAGAAATCTAAATATATAAATATTTCTCATTATTTTATAAGGAATAAATATAAAAAAGGCAATATTTATTTATTTTCTATAAGATTTAGAGATAATATAATTAATTCTTTTACTAAAAGCCTTAAATTTATAGATTTTTATAGACTTTTGGGATTTTTATTTTTATATAATTATAAATTAGAAATAATTAGCTATATATAAAAGAAGAAATTATTTAGAGTTTTTTATCCTTTTTATTCCTTTTAGGGGTTTTCTTTATAAAAAGAGGTTTTTATAAAGTAAATTTTCCTTTATTATAATTATAAGAATCTATATTAAATAAATATTTAAAAATCTAACTTTAAATTCTATAAAATAGAGAGTTTTTAATATTTTCTTTTTATTAAAAATTAAATTTTAAAACTTCAAATAATAATTTTTATATTTAGAATCCTTATTTAATATATAATAATTATATTCTTAAAAAGGATTAAATCAGGCTTTAGAGGGGCTATAAAACCCCTTAATAATAAAAGAATAAATACTTTTCTTTAAATAACTCTTCTAATATTTAATTAATAAGAATATAAATTAAATTATTATATTATATTATATCCTTATTAATACCTTACTTACCTATTATAATAAGTTCTATTTAATATAAAAATTAATACTTTGTATTTTAAAAATTTTTAAAAATTATATATTAAATATAATTTATATTTATATATATTATTAATATATTTATTATACTTATTATTAAATTAAATTTAGAATATTTTAGATTATTATAATTATTAGTTAAAAGGCTTTTATTTAATATATATATTAATAAGTATAAATTAATTATAATTAAGAAATTATTTATAAAAGAAGGGCTTCCTTTTTCCTTTATTTTAGATTTTAGAATATTAATTATAATTGTTTTATTAATTTAATTATATTAAATTTAATACTATTATAATCCTCTTAAACCCTTATTTCTAAATATCTAATTAAATATCTTCTTTTCTTTTATTCTATCTCTTTAGCTTCTTTTAAAGTTTCTTACTATTACTTTCTCTATTTCCTTATACCTTTTCACTTATAAACTAAATAAGGCTAAATAATCGTCTTAATAGCTTACTTTAAACTAATACCTTTATTATAATAATTTAATTAATTATTATATATATAAATATATTTATTTAATATTTAAAGAGAATATTACTATTTTAGCTTTTAATATAATTATTTTACCTTAATTACCTTTTAATTAACTATTAAGTAATATAATACCCTTATTTACTTTCTATTTTATTTAAGATAATATTTTAGCCTCTTTATTAATGTAAACCTAAATAACCTTTAGGTTTTCCTATTAAGAATTAATTTAAACTATTATACTTTAAGCTAAATTTATACTAATAACCTTATATAAATAAGAGTCCTAAATATATAAGTATTATGCCACTAAGCGTTATTATTATTATTTTAACCCTATCTACTTATAATGCTATACCTTAATACTGCAAAGGAGATTAGATTACCTAGTCCTATTCAGTCTGACGTGGCATCCTTCCCTGCATATCAGCCCGCGCTTTCCTTGGGCAGTTGTTCCCCCTCTTGAGCCATTTTCTAGGGAACAACATCTCGCTAACATTGCCGACACGCCCAAGGGGCCCGAACCGAGCTCCCCTCGACAAGAATGGCTCCCCCCTGGAGCCAGAAGCTCAACAAGCTCGCCTCGAAGCTCCATGTTAGAAGCTCAGCGCCGCCAGCGTCCGTTTCGGGACCTTCTCCAGCTTCTGTTTCCGAACATCCACCAGCTCCAGCAACCATTCTCGAAAAAAACCGTACACCAACTCCAGCTTCCGTTCTCGAACGCACACCAGCTCCCATCCCTCATCTGGCCCCATCCCAGCCGCTAGAATCCTCATCCACTTCCTCCGCGCCTCTTCAGGACCCGCCGCCGAAGCTCGAAGAGCGACTCTGGAACGAGGCCTACGACGCTCTCAAAAGGGAACACCACGACCTCGTCGACAAATACGAACGGTTCCTGTCAACCAAGCTCAATCCGTCCGACTCCATTGCTCCTGCTCGACCCTCGGAATCGACCGAAAACGAGATAGACCAGTCCCCGAGGACGAGATGGCGTCAGATGAAGGATCTCGTCCAGGTCGGGCTGGAACAGACTCAGGAAGAAGCGGACATGAAAAAGGGGATTGCCCATAAACTCAAAGCTATTTTATCGCTCAAGGCGATGGTTAGTAAACCGGTAGAGGCTTCACCGGAAGCTTCCATCGCTTGGGTTGGTGTTTGTTTTGGATTCGAGGTGAGTTTGCATGTGCCACAGGACATTAACCACTTGATTCGGCTGACAATCGACAGATCATTTTGAATGATTTGACCGAGTCGGACGCCCATCGTCGCGGGATTTCCTACGTCACATCAAGAATGGACTGGTACTGGAACCTGACAGCCCTCCTGTTAGACGAGAACAGAAGCGACAACTCGTCTACAAATCTCCGAGACGCACTGGAAAACAATATTGTCCAACTATACCAAGAGCTTCTGCTCTACCAGATCAGGGCTGTCTGTGCGTTTTGTCGAAAATCAGGTCGAACATTTCTGAGGAATGTGGTCAAATACGACGACTGGGAGGGCGGAGTGGACGAGATCCGAAAGGCCGAGACAGCCGTGCAGCGAGACTGTGACCTGTTCAACACAGAAGAGGCCAAGCGAAAACTCGAAACGCTCAACGAGACGTCGCGTTCCATGGAGAATGAGCTTCAGGGGATCCTCGACCAAACCAGGAAGCAGACGCAGATGCACCAGGACGACAATGACAACCGATGCCTGAGGGATCTGCGCGTTACGAACCCTTCTGACGACAAGAGTAGCATCCAGCACGCCAAAGGTGATCTCCTCGAGGATGTGTATCGTTGGATTCTCGGCCACGATCACTACCTGCGATGGCTCAACGGCTCGCAAAACCCGCTGCTCTGGATCAAGGGCGACCCTGGCAAGGGCAAGACAATGTTGCTGTGCGGCATCATCGACGAACTGGAAAAGCTCTCCAAGCATCGTCTGTCGTATTTCTTTTGCCAGGCCACCCAGCCACGATTGAACAATGCTCTGGCTGTGCTGCGTGGGCTCATCTATCATCTCGTCACACGGGACCGAGCACTCATCCAGCACGTCCGGAAGGAGTACGACACCGCTGGGAAGTCTTTGTTTGATGATGGCAACGCCTGGGAACCCTTGACAAGAATACTTACCTCCATTTTGAGTGCTACCGGTGAGGACGATATCATCATTATCATCGATGCCCTTGATGAGTGCACAACGGGTCGAGAACGGCTTCTTGACTTCATCGCCAACGATTCATCTCAAGCCAAGTGGCTCATATCCAGCCGCGACTGGTCGGAGATTGAAGAGAACTTGGGTCTTGCTGAACAGAAAGTCACGTTGAGTTTGGAATTGAATCAAAATTCAATATCCGATGCCGTTGAGACGTACATCGAGCACAAGGTGGAGGGATTGGCTTGTGCCAAGGGGTACAATGACGGGACAAGAATAGAGATCAAGGACTACTTGACCTCTCATGCCGGTGGCACATTTCTCTGGGTGGCCTTGGTTTGCCAGGAGCTCGTCAAGACGGCAAAACGACACACGATGAAGCAGTTGAAGTCATACCCCCAGGGGCTTGACTCCCTCTACGAACGCATGCTCGAATATATCGAAGAGTCGGAAGATTCGTCCATTTGCAGGAGATTCTGGCAACAGCTTCGATTGTTCACCGCCCGATTACTTTGGACGAGCTGAAAGTCCTTGTCGAATCTGTCAAAGACTTTGACGATGAGTTGGAAGAAATCATCAAGTCCTGCGGCTCCTTTTTAACTCTTCGAGAAGGTGTCGTTTACTTTGTGCATCAGTCAGCAAAGGACTTTCTTCTCAACAACAAGCAACCATCCGAAGGAGTCTTTCCGAAAGGCACCCCGCACCAGCACCCACGTCATCTTCACCAGGTCCCTGGAAGCCATGTCAGAGACCCTTCGCCGCGACATGTACAACCTGCAAGCCCCAGGAGCCCTGATCAGTCTAGTCTCTCCACCCGACCCCGACCCTTTGGCCCCAATCGGGTATTCCTGCGTCTACTGGGTCGACCATCTCCGTGACTCGGGTCCGGAGAGGAGGATGCGAGGCAACGACCTACAAGATGGCACCGCAGTTTCTTCATTCTTGAGGAACAAGTTTCTCTATTGGCTTGAAGCTCTCAGCCTACTCCGCAGCATACCCAAGGGCGTCTTGGCAGTGCACAGGCTCAACTCCATTATGGCAAAATGCGTTGACTCCTGTTGCGAAATCATGGAGATACGAAGCCTACCGGAGCTGATTGAAGACGCGCGTCGATTCACTCTCTCATCTTATCGAGGCATTGAGATTGCTCCGCTCCAGGCTTACGCCTCGGCACTCATCTTCAGCCCTGAATGCAGCCTGATCAGAAGGTACTTCAGGGAGGAGGAGCCGGACTGGATTGTCTTGAAGCCGAAGATGGGATCAAACTGGAATTCTTGCCTCCAGGTCATTGAGAACTCTCATGAAGTAGAGTCAATTGCATTCTCGGGAGATAGCCAGTGGATCGCGTCGTCGTTTGCAGATGGTACGGTTAAGATATGGGATGTCGATGCGTGGATATCCGTGCCGCTTGAGGCCGATGAAGAATTGGTGTCGGATGCGGCCTCTCGTATACTCGAGGGTTCGGTTTCCTTGTCGCAGAATGGTCAACGGCTCGGACTCACTCACGAGAACAAGATCAAGATCTGGAACACTGATGCTGGTTCTTGTGGGCAGACCCTCGAGGGGGGAGGCCAGATCCCGATTCCAGTCTCTTTCTCGGCAGATAACCGGTGGCTCGCGGCATGCCCACGGGTTCCCACGCTCAAGGTCTGGGACACCAAGTCAAAAGCTTGCGCCCTGACGTTGCAGATTGACAGCTCGGAGCACAGTTGCACCCAAGTAGCGCTTTCCGAGGATAACAAGTGGCTCGGGCTCACTCTCAAGAACAAAATCAAGATCTGGGAGATCAGCAGCGGCAAATGTGTGCAGACAATCGGGAGCGGCGACGAATCATACGGAGCAATCGCCTTCTCGCCGGACAGTGAGAAAATCGCCGGCGTAGTAGGGGAATACAGGTACAACGAAATCGACATCTGGGCTACTGGCACGGGCAAGTGCATACGGACACTGAAGGGCGATAACCCTACAATCAGATCAATTGCCTTCTCGCCAGACGGCCAATGGATTTGTGCCGGCACAATGCTCAACGCTGTGACATGGGATATCAGGACAGAGCATCCCACGCGGGTGATTGAACTCGATGGTGAATTCGAGCGTTACGGACTCGAAATGAGACCCGTGGCCTTCTCGCCAGATAGCCGGCGCCTTGCATCAGCATCAACCGACAATACAGTAAGGATTTGGGGCACTCACGACGGTGCATTTGAGCACAAACTCGAGGGCCACATCGGAGAGGTGACATCAGTCGCCTTTTCAAGAGATGGTCTCTGGCTTGCATCTGGCTCGACAGACTGCACAGTCAAGATTTGGAATGTCACTACAGGCGCTTGCTTCCGAGCTTTTGAAGACTCCTCGTCTCCAGCATATTCAGTTGCCTTCTCAGCAGATTCCCAGCACCTTCTATCACGCACAGGCGATCCTACAGTTACGAGCTGGGAGATTAGCTCAGGCAATGGCAAGCCAATCCTGGAGGGCTTTGGCGAGGACGTCACATCGATCGGCTTCTCAGCAAGCGGCCAGCTGCTTGCATCGAGTGGCCTCAATAACCTGGTCAGGATCTGGAAGACGAGTGATGGCAAAGGTGCTTTCACTCTAGCGCGTGAGCTAGAGGGCCATGTCGACGCTGTGGTGTCAGTTTCCTTCTCGGCAGGTGGTCGGCGGTTTATCTCTGTTTCAGAAGATGGAGTCGTCAAGGTCTGGGACCTTTGTTCAGGTTCATGCGCTCAGACGCTGGACAAACATGAACCTGGCTTTTCGCTATCGTCAGCCGTCGTCTCAGCTGATGGCCAATGGGTTGCATTCGCCTTGAGCGAGGATGCAAACTTCGGCGTTCATACAATCAAGATCTGGGAGATCAGCACAGAAAAATGCGTGCAGACCATTCATCTGGACGCTTCTGTTGTGGAATCAATGACCTTCTTGGAAGGAGGCCAGAAGATGGCATCCATCTCTGGGCTTCCTCGTCAAGCCAAGATATGGGATATCCCCTCAGGACTGTGCATACAGACAATTGACGGGTTTGGCGACCCGGATAACTGTGTGGCTTTCTCCGCGGATGGCCGCAAGTTGGCATTCCGATCGGCGAATCGTTCACTTACGATTTGGGATGTTGCCTTGAACAACCGTGACGAAATGTCCGAGACCCAGCGCCAAAGTCATCGCTCAAAAGCGTACTGGGTAGACCTCTTAGCAGGCGGCCAGAGGGTCGCCTTCACCTATGACGATTCGATCATGGTTTGGGATATCAACACCGGTTCATTTGTGGGAAAGTTTGAGGTGTCCCTGTCGGAAGGCAAACAAGTCCTGCCTCGATTCTCAGCAGACAGCCAGCAAGTGGCCATCGGAGACTCGAAAGAAATCGAAATCCGGGATGTCTACACCGGCAATTGCGTGCAAAGTTTCCAGTCGGAAGGGGATGGCCCCCCGAAGCCCTCAATCGCCCTGTCGGATGATGGCCGATGGGTAGCTTTGACAGAAGCATCCGATCTCTTTTTTCCGACAATTAAGATTCGGGATACTAGCACAAATGAATGTGTACAGACGCTCCAAGGGCCACCTAACATAAGAGAACTCATCTTCTCACCAGGTCGGCGGTGGCTTGTCTCGCTATCCACAGACGTCCGCACCAGGAATCCGAAGATCCAGGCTTGGAGTATTGACACGGGGGAATCTGTGGACACCGTCACTGGGTCCGATCGCTATCATCTACTTGTCTTTTCACATGACGACCAGCAGCTCGCATTCAGCTCGACGGTCGGTCGATCGAGTGTCTTTCACATCACCTTCTGGAATCTCGGTGCACGCGCTCGCGTGGATGCTTTCGAGGGCCATAATACCAGGGCAGGGGTATGGGCGATGGCTTTCTCGGCCAATGGTTTGCGGTTTGCTTCAGTCGCAGAGGATGGCCTCAAGATTTGGGACACTCGAAACGGCTCATGTTTGCAGAGACTCAGCGTCGGTGAAGGGTTCACTTACCTTTCATTCGATCCCACAACCAGCTCTCGCCTGTCCACAAACATTGGAGTGCTGGACCTATCGACTCCAGACGCGGCTACTTCCGAGGACATTTGCTACCATAATTATGGGATAAGCACAGATGGTGGATGGGTTGTTAAACGTGGACAGAAGATGCTGTGGCTGCCTCCAGAGTCTCGCGCAACGATCTCAGCTACAGCTGTGGTGGGATCAACTGTTATTCTTGGCTGTCAGAGTTCAGGTCGTGTCTTAGTTATGAGGTTCTTATAAGCTAGTTTTATGATTTTCATACTTTTTTTTTTATTATACTCGTAGGTTAGGTCCGTAGGGTTAAACTAGTACTCAATAAGTCCTTCATTAAGTATTACCTCACTATGATAAGGACTAAGGAGTAACGATTATGCTAAGCTGCTTAGACAGCGAGTTTGAATCGAGACTATAATTTCGCACCCAATCGCCTACATCAAATTCGGCCAGTACTCTATTCCAATCCCGCGATGTTCCTTCTCCATATGAACATACACGAGCTTCCCCTCCGAGAACACCTGCATACACCCCCAACACATATGCGCCGAGCAGATCCGGCACGTCATATGATTGCACCCCTCCGTCTTCTCAATCATGGCCCCGCACTTGGGACAATCCTTGATCCCAAGCTTCTTCTTGGTCTCCTGCAACGCCTCGTATCCCTCGCTGGCACGCTCGCGGTGATCCGCGCACGTCAGGCCCCCGTGCGAGACGTGGCAGCCGGTGCAGACGGATGCCAGACACGCGGAACACAGGAACGTCGACTCGTCGGCAGTTGCCGGCTCGGCGGTCACGCGGTAGACCTGGGTGCAGTCGGGCGTAGGGCAATAGCGCAGCTCGCTCGGGTGGCGTGCGACGTAAGAGGCAAACGCGGCCTCGAGGACGTCCTCAAGGGCCGTCGACGACAGGTGGTCTTGCAGATCTGCTAGCGAGAGCCGCTCGGGGCATGTGCCGCCGTCTCCTTGGCATCTGATGCACGGGTTCGAATCGAGAGCCGACGTGCCGGCGACGCAAAGATCCTCGAAGCAGCCCGAGCAATAGCAGTGCTTGCAGGCCGTGTAGATGGGATTCTCGGCTTCGGTCCAGCAAATGGCGCAGTCTTCGCTCGAAGTAGCTTTCGAATCCCCCCCCGACGCCACTTTTCCACCTTGTAGGATCTCTTGGGCCAGGTTGAAATCGGCCTCGGATCCAGCCACGAGAATGCGACGCGGGCTGGAGACGATGTCCAACGTAGCCTTTTCCGCGCCCAGGGCGGCGGTGATGGCCCGGAAACCACCTCTGAAAGCCCACAAGAGCTTCTTCGCGTCGAGTTCCATCACAAAGACGGAGGATGCGTCTTCCTTGGCGAGTTGGATGAGTTCTCGCCTCGCGTCGTCGTATCGCGAACGGGCGCCCAGAACTCGAAGCTGACGTTTGCGCTTGTCGCGAATAATGGCAATACCGAGACGGCGTTCAATCTCCTTGATTCTCTGATGAGCGCGGCCGTTGCCGGCAAAAGAATTCGCCCATATAGATTCGCCGTCCATGGCCATCGGTTCGCCAGCGAGGACGCTCTCAATGGTGGCCTTGGCCTTGGCGACGTCGGTGCTGACCTCGCCCTCAATCTTGAGAACTCGAAAGCCGCGATCGGGAGGATACGCCGTGTAGAGCAAGTGCTGAGAGACCCAGGCTTGCTTGTGGGCGTTGATGTCGTCCTCGACGGCGTCGTAGATCAGGCTCGACACCTTTAGTCTCGCCGAATGCACCAGCTGCATCGTCAGCTTCCCGTTCTTGTTAAAGGACAGAGGCTGATTGTTGAACAGCTTGACGGCCTGCCTCGCGTCGGCTTCGTTGACGAATCGCGCCTTGGCCTTGAAGCGCTTCCCGCTCGTCTCGGGGCTGGCTTCCCATCTCTCCAGGGGTCCGGCCTGCAGCAACAGCGACTCTATCAAGGCATTTGCCGTGGTCGCATCGACGGCGTAGGTCGGGTCGCTCAATTCGACGTGTCGGGGCCGCATCGTAGCGGGAATGTCTCGCATGACGTTTGACTTCCCAGCGTGCGCCGGTAGATCGGACAGTCGGATCGTCCAAGTAGACCGGTTCCTTGCGCTCGTGCTGCAACTCGGGCCTCCGCAAGGCGCCTTCTGGCCAAGGACCTTGTAGGCACCCGCCGAGAAGCGCCGGGCCGCTACCCAGGCAGCGTCGCCGTTGCCAAAGTTCAGCCACGCGGTTCGCGTGGGCTTGTGCCACGAGCAATGGACCTTCTTGGCGTCCGCCCGACGAGTGTTGGTCGCCTGGGGCATCGGGGCAGTGATGGGGATGGCTTCGAGACCGGGCCGACCCTTCATGGCGCGGCAGAGGCGTTTGGCGAACTGGGCGTCTTCGACTCGCACGTCGGCGCTGCGGGAAGGCTCCTCCCCTCGCGGCGGAACGCGGATGCACTCTCGTGACACGTCGAAGCCGAGCTCGGAGAGGAGATTGACTACAGAGGCCGGGCTTGTATCCCCAGGGAGGTGATTGATGCGGACCGCCGAGAAGTCGGACGGAAGGCTGACTTTTGCCACGACGGCGCCGTCTCCAAAGGTGACCAAGGCGCCTCCTATTTCTCGCTGACGGTTGTCTGACATCGGCTCCGGCTTGTCAATCGTGTCTGTTTGGACATGTGCAGTCGCCTGCGTCTCGATCGACGGCCTTTCGCCGTGTTGGGCGTGGGAAAATGGACAGGCGGTGCCCTTGACACATCTTCCTTGCAAGAAGAATCGACAGGAAACTTGAGATCGCGAGTCCTCCTGAGAGGTTGCGCCGCTGGGTTGTCCGGGACGTTGGGCTGCTCGTACAACGGGCATCTCACTCTGCGTGCTCGTCGCATGAGAATACAGACAATTCGGGCCGCTCCGGCATTGTCCTCGAGCGAAGAAGCGACATGGCACCTTCGACTGCCAGTCCTTCTTCGGCTGGTCGGCCTGAGAAATGTGAGCTCTGGTTATTCTGTCACCCATGGTCTGTTGCCCAGGTCTCGATGCCCAACCTGAAGATGTTGAGTGCGGGGTGAGGGGTCGAGAGTCGTGTCACTCGGTGGCAGGCATCGACGTGTACGACCGACGAATGAGAAGGCCACGGCTGCAAGGGTGCCCAGAGTGGCTGTGACTGTTTCACCTGACAGCGGCGAGGGAGGTACATGAACATGAAGATGCCTTCATTGCCTTGGGTTGGCGCTGTGCAGTTCCGACCTTGTCTCGACCAAAGCTCGACTTCGAACGGCGATTTGAGTGACTGTCTCACTTGGTAGGCCGACTGGAAGGACCAGAAGACCTGACTTCGGGCTTTGCAGTACTAACTACTGTAAGTCAATCGCCGAGTACCTCTCGCATTCCCTTGTATAAATTATAAGGTCTTTGAGACAGGTCCAGCCGGCGTACAATTAACCGACCCATTCACCGTACGGATAGTGGGCGACGGGCGGCCCGGAGCGGCCCTAGGCGACCCCGAGGTGGCGGGAATAGGACATTGAGAGGCTTCTTGTTGCCCGTTCAAGAAGCGTTGCAGCAATCCTCGACCGTAACGTTCACACCAGGCAGTCTCGTCCACACTGCGATACGATAACTATCGCAAACAAAGTGGGCGTCTGCGACATAAGCTTCCCCTCCCGTTTTCCCCGTCAAGTCGAGACATGTTCCTTTTCCACCCCACGACCGCAGCGCTGGTGTCGCCAAGACGCGAAACGCTTTTGGCCCCCAACAAGCCACAACGGATCCAGCAAGACGCCTCACTCGCCGCTGGAGATGCTGCGGCATGGTTGCCTCGGCTGAGTCATTGGCGCCAGAAAGCCTGACGAAAGCCTCGTCGTCTGCGCGGGCGTTCCTGCTGTCCCAGAGCGATTCGCTCCAACTCGGAGCGTCCAGCGCCATCGCAGGCTTCGCAGCGTCACCTCGGTGCGATCAACCACAGTCTCAGCGCTGCTCCCGTCGATTTTCTGCGACTCCGGAAGCCGTTGTTCCCCGTCATGCGTCGAATCCTCCGTCTCGGCCGCCGAAAGGACTCGGACGAGGCGAAACCGTCGAGCCGCAACGCATGGAGACAATCCGGGCAAGACCTGGCTGCGTTTCAGAGCCCACTAGGTACCATCCTCATTACCTTGATCAGAACTCAAGCTCACTTACCATGCAATCCAAGCCGTCGATCCAAGTCCGCAACCGCCTCCCTCGATCGAAGCACCTCCCTCCCCCGCTCCGACCTCCCCAGGATACTTCCACCGCGGAATACCTCAAGCGCCACCTCGGAACAACGCCAACTTCTGGGCGCAGGCGGTGGAAAAGCTATCTCAGGAGGAAAAAGACTTCATCCACTCCATCTCGACCGACTCTCAACACACGCCCGAAAATAACGGAGTGGCTGATCTAATCGCCCTCGTCCTCCAACGCCGCCAGCAATGTCGCGACCAAAGTTGGACGAGCTGTGTCCTTGCCGGCACCAATCTCTCGTTGAGCGACATTACCAGCAAAATCGTCACCTGGCTCAACAAGTTCAAGGAAATCGGCGACATCGTCGTCCAGTACGACCCCGTGCACGCTGCTCTGCCTTGGGCCGCTGCCCGATTCATCCTGCAGTGCACCGTCGCATACCAGGACGAGATGGCGTCCTCCCTCGTCATGCTAGAGCGTGCCTCCCGAATCATCCACCGGTGCCAGGTCTTCGAGCTCCTCTACAATCGCAAACACATGGGCTCCATGGCCGTCGCCGGCCTCGAGACGGCCCTCGTCGGGCTGTACGCCGTGGTTCTGGGAGGCCTCGCGTGGGTCGGCAAGTTCCTGTCCCAAAGGCGCGTCGCTCGCTCTTTTCACGCCACTTTCAATCCCTTGGAGGATTCCAACCTCCTTGCTCAGCTCGATGCCTGGGAATGGGAGGTCGGCAGGGAAGCCTCGGTCTGCGAGAGCCAGAAACGCGCAGAAGACCACTCGGCGACCCAGAAACAACTGCAGAGGCTCCTATTCCTCACCCAACCCATTCTCCGCGTTGACGAGAACGTGCAAAGGGTACTTCAGACGATAGAGACTAGCGAATTGGTCGAGGTCCGGCAATGGATCTCTCAGATCGACTATGGCTTGCATCACGAGACGGTACGACAATCGAGGACCGAAGGCACCTGCGATTGGTTTCTGCAACGATCGCAATTCCACGAGTGGCAAAGCGTATCTTCGCCAGTGACTCTGTGGCTGCGAGGCTTCCGTAAGTTACTGTGCCTGGCCGTGTTGGTTAAGTGCTCACATTGTACAGCTGGCACGGGAAAGACGTACATTACCTCGCGAGTCATTGACGAACTCAGAGATAGTCTGGCCAATGAGCGAAACGACGAGGGGTTTGCCTTCTTCTACTGCAATCGGACCGAGGGAGAGAGACGCGAGGCCCTCGCTACCTTGCGCAGCTACGTTCGGCAGCTCTCCTCGCCCAGCCATCTCTCGAACGCCATCTACCCCGAGCTCTTGCAGCTCCGCAACGATGCTCGCCTGCGTGCCTCCGGATGGACGCTTGAGCTCTGCAAGGCCTACCTGGTGAAGTTGTTCAACTTTTATCCCCGGACGACCCTCGTACTAGACGCGCTAGACGAATGCAACGTCGAAGACCGAGAGATTCTGCTCGACTTTTTCGATTCTCTGTCCAATTCGTCCTCGAATCCCGTCAAGATCTTCATTTCGAGCCGTCCGGAGGGCGATATCCGGCAGCGTCTCATTCACCTGCCAAACATCGAAATCTTTGCTGCCGACAATACTGGCGATATCGCAAAGTTTATCCACCAAAGCATCAACAGGAACGGCCGTTGGAGCAGCACCCTAAACAGGAACCAGGTCCTCAAGAATGAGATTGTCGAAACGCTGCTGGAGAAGAGCGGGGGCATGTTCCAGTGGGTGAAGCTGCAGATTGAGCAGCTCATGAACCTCCGGCACGAGACGGATCTCCGCGACAGGCTGGGGAAACTCCCAAGGGACATTGCGTCTGCCTATGACGAGATTTACGGAAACATCCACCGGTTGCCCGAGCATTCCAGAAAAAAGACGCTCAGGGCGCTGAAGTGGGTGATGTGCGCGTATGAGCCCCTCAGCACCGAACAGCTTCTTGGTGCCATTCGCGTAGATGCCGAGTCGGAAAGCATTGCTGAGGACGATGGAACAACCGAGGAAGATCTCCTCGACTGGTGTGGGAATCTGCTGCTCTTGGACTCTCAGAGCCAACCGATAGTATGGCGGCCTTCTCATCTGTCCGTCGTCGAGTATCTCGAACGCCAATCCCCGATGCTCGAGGCTCACGAGTCGGTTTCAGTGGCCAGCTTGATATTGTTAATGGCCACTCCTGCTGTTATCCGTCCGCAGAAGAACGACGGCGATGTCGCTCACCCCGACCACCCTCTTCAGAAATATGTCCACTACCAATGGATAGGCCACGTTCAGACGCAAGAAGGCCCCGAGGGGAGCCCTCAAGTGGCCCGCCTGTTGAAAGCCTTCCTTGGGTGGCCAGGGGAGAGCAGCCCGTCCTACCGGCGCTGGCATCGGCACCTCAGCCAGAACTGGCGCCACCACATTCTGGGGCCAGTGGAGATACACGGAGTTGAAGTTGCCGAGCTCTACCCCTCGACTACTCCCATCTTCGCCATGTGCCGCTTCTCGCTGTACCACTTACTCAGAGACTGGTGGGAAAACGGGTCTTTCCTGCCTTCGCCCATGAATCTGAATTCACATGATCCTCTCTACCTTGCTGCTTCGGTGGGATGTAACCCGATCTGCCTCAATCTTGTCGGCCGAGGAGCCCACGTCAATTTCTCGATTCGAAAACTAGGAACTGGCGACAGACTCAACAGTCCTTTACTGGCGGCTATTGAGGGGGGGCATTTTCAGACGGTTAAGCTACTCATCGAGTTGGGGGTGGACGTGAACGCGACGTTTCCAGTCGGGTTCAGTGGCAGCGGTTTATCTGCCGCAGCAAATCTGGGGCGCATCGATATCGTCAAGCTTCTTGTTGAGCATGGCGCCAATATCAATACGAGGCTTGAAGCGGGGCTATTCGGCAGTGCCCTTGCTGCTGCGTGTGGACCAGGAAAACTTGATATCGCCCAGTATCTGGTGAGAAAGGGGGCGGATGTCAACATGGTGCTTGACACGGGGATTTATGGCTGCGCCCTCGCAGTGGTGGCGGCAAGTTGTGAGGACATGAGCACCATGAGGTTCTTGTTGCAGCAAGGGGCGGACCCGAATATTCAGAGCGAAGGATACTATCGGAATCCTCTCACTGCTGCGGTCGTCACTTATCAATCCGAGGCAGCTCGGCTCCTGATCAGCGAAGGAGCCGATGTAAGTCTAGCCCCGCGCGAAAGACTGTTAGAATTGCTTTGATCGCTGGTGCAGGGCGAGGGTTCATGCTATAAATGCCGCCGCTGGAGGACGACGTCTCCCCCGAGAGTCGACTTCCCAAGTCAGCGCCCTGCTCCGTTGCCGCTTTTGGTGCCGCTGTATGACTAAGTCTATCAAGAAGTCGGTCATGTTTCAGTCGCGGGCTGTCGTTTGACCTTGGACATGCGGCCACTTCCAGCATCGGATCACGGAGATGGTTGAGGAGTAGCCAGAACAGCCTCCTCGGCGTTGAAGTACATCCAAATGGCCCAACCCGAGCGGCTATGCAGATGGCAATGCCCATGGCAAAATGCGTATCGCCGAGCGCGAAGAGGGTCGAACTGAGTGCTGTGGGGTTCTTATTGTCATCTTTCTCGGTGCCATCTGCCTTCTCCCACTTGCTCTGGAGGGGCTCGAATTCCGATAGACCAGGCGGGAAGAACAGATGAGACAATCGATGCACAATTCCCCCTTGCATCGCCCAGGATCATGATTAAAGTGCCGATTGCGATGAAGGAAATGAGCACTCCAACTCCAGCGACGTCGGGGTCCGGCTCAATAGGCGTGACTGATGGGTGGCTATGAAGAGATGCCGCAAATGCAAGGCCACGGGTCGGGGGTTTCGGTGGGTGTGATTTCGGCCACAGCCACTGTTCGTGTGCTTTCGAATTATTTTGCTGGAGGAAATGTCCGCTCATGGTGTCGGGACAAGCTGGAAGAATGAAGGATGTAATGTGCAGCCTCTCGTACTCGCATACGACAACCATAATATCAACGTATCATGACGTACGGACGCAGAGATGGGAGGAAGGAGTATTGGAAACTGACAGCACCACTTCCATTCATCGCCGAACGCAGCTTCATCAGCCACAAAAGGGATAGAGGAACGCGCAGCGGCGTAGGTAAACAGCGCGCAATTGTATGAGCTTGAGAATCGCATGGTGAACTGTGAAAATGACCCCGAACAGCAAGGTAGGGAAATACAGAGGCAATACGCTTTGCATGCTCTCTTCCTCAACCACTTGTTCCTTCCGATCGAGGGGACGCGAATGCTGGAAAACTGTTTTCTGATCCAGCATCACCCGCAGGTCAGTGTAGCGAGAGGACGATAGAAGACTATCCCTCAGATGACTTGACACTGGTGTGCTAACTACCCATAGTCAACCGCCCGATATTCATCTGCTCATACGTCATCTTGAATAGCTCTGTCAAGGTATTTATTCCCCATTTCCCCTCACCCCTCAGTCAGATCACGGCCATGCATGGGCTTCTGTTTTGCCGTTTGAACGAATACATTGCTCTTCAGCACCCGCTCGCCAACAAGCATGACCTCGCCGCAAGCTTGGCCACGTGCGGGCGGAACTTCGCCGCCGGGATGGAGACGTACGACATGATGGCCGTTCCGTGCTTTGAGAATGTGTTGAGTCTCGCGCTGGGGGTGAGTAACAATTCAAATCTTGCGTGACGGGGCGTTCATATCATGGCAAGGCGCTCCAGGCGCAAGAACGGAAAGCCATTGCTGTGCTGCAGCCTCCTCTCCGCCGCCGTCAGCCACTGTCGAATGCTGGATTACGGCCGGCAGTCGACATATCACAAGCACGACACCAGGACGGTCGAGAATATACGCCGCGTCTTCTGGACCGTGTACGTCTTTGACAAGAACATTTCGCTCCTGGAGCGTCGCACATCCTACCTCCAGGACTGCGAGATTGACCTGCCTTACTCGGAGTGCTCGGCCAACCCTTCCTTTCGAGTCTGGGACGAATCGATTGTCGCGGGCATCAAGCTCGCCCAGCTCCAGTTGCAGACATTTAACCGCCTGTACTCGACTGCGACCCTGCGAATCTTCGGTCCCGATCGAGCGCGGCAGGTAGATGCGCTGGCCGACGAGTTGCGAGCATGGTCTTCCGAATTGTGTCAGGTAAAGCCCACTGCCACCACTCACCTGTAACTAAACCCAAGGAAGACCGATGGCACCGGAATCAACCACCTTTCCGCGGCTGGCGCGGGGGCTCATCGAGGCTCGCGGCGCCAACGTTGGAACGTACAACCGGCGGGAAGACTTCTTGCAGATAGACGGGGGTTCCGGGTTGTTTACCTTGGGGACGAGTCCGGCGGTGTTGGCATGTGCGACTTTGAGGACCAGCTCAATGGGAACGAGCTTTGGGAATTAGACGGTCCGAGTTGCAGAACCGGCATCGGTTTATTAATAGCAGTGGGGGATATGCAGATCTCTCGACTCTACCGATAGTGTCAACAGACAAGCTGTTCATTGCCCTGCGGAAGTTGTCTCGGGCGTTGCCTCAAGCGGCAAGTTCCAGATATATGGCACCATGCCCACAAATAGGGCTTCCTTCGTCTTGCTTACTTTTCGGCTTGTCTTCTCTTTCTCGGTTCCCTCTTTTACTTCTTCTTTTTGCTTGCCTGCTCTCTTGCCTGCTCTCTTGCTACTCTCTTGCCTACTCTCCGATGCCTGTTCCTCGCCGTCTCTCAATGCTCATTCCCCCCCCCCTCCAAGTCTTAGTTCCGCATCTCCAATGCCGGCTTCAACCCCCAAATACAACATGTTGAGGCCTCTGCGAGACCGTTCCTGCCATGACAAAACCCGCAACGGAACCACCACGACGGAGCGGCCCTTTTGGCTCGGCAAGGCAGCCCTGCTCGGCTTCTCGCTCGTCTTCCTCGCCTGCGCCGTGTCTCTCGTCACGCTGCACCAGCTGATCAAGTCGAGAAACGGACTGCCGCTCACGGTTTCGTCCAGCGTCTACTCGTGGACCTACGGCCCGACCGCCATCCTCGTCCTGATCCTGAGTCTCTGGAGGCTCGTCGACTACTTCTACAAGGCGGTGCAGCCGTGGCGCGAGTTGCTGGCCGGGCCTACGCCCGCAAACAGGTCGCTGCTTCTCGATTACGTTACGCCCTTTCATGGATTCAGCCTAGTGAAGGCTTTGAGGCTCGGGCACTATCCGGTTGCCGCGACCATTGTGTGCTTGTTCTTGCTGAAGCTGATCATCCTCGTCTCCACCACCGTCTTCATGGTCGGGCCGTCTTTCCACACCGGCGCCTTCGTTGCCGAGTACCGGCACGCGTTCAACTCGTCGACGATCTGGACCTCGCCCGGCTATCAGTACCAGAGCGACTACGTCTACGAGGACGGGCTGCCGTGGCGGCCCCCCTTCTCGGGCGGCACCGACGCCTCCCTCTGGGCATACCTGGCCACGGTGAACAACGTGACGTCGAATGACGCGAGCTGGAACCCCCAGAGTGACTTGGCCATGCAGAAGTTTGGCCTGTCCGAGACGCCGAGCGCAAACGTCACGGCCGTGTCCGCGCCGGTCGACGTGTTTGTGCCCGACATCGGCTGCGAGGAGGCGACCATCACGCTGCTTCCGGACCAGGACGAGGACTATCTGGCCTACCTCAAGCTGAACTCTTCCACCTGCACCGCCGAGAAGGTGCCGTTTGTGGAAACGCTCTACTATTCGTACTGGAACTCGAGCGGAATGGGGCCGCAAGAAGTCTTCTTCCGGGTGAACTGCTCGGATGCGTCGTACGACCCATGATACTCGTGGCTATACGTCGGGTACGACCTGACCATCCCCGAGATCACGGTAAGCGGCACCGTCGACCCCATGCCCATGGTAACGCCCGATTCCGCCACGGTCAACGCCTATAACACGACGCACATCAAGCGGTCCTCCTGCGTCATCTGCAGCATCGGATACCACGTCGCCACAACCGTCGTCAAGCGCAACCTGCTCACGGGTCGAGTCACGTGGCCCGATGGCGCCCTGGACGACTCGACGAGGGCGCTGCGCAACTTGACGAGCGTCGACCTGGCCGAAATGATCTTGGCCAACTTTGACGGGGGCGAATCGGCCTTGGTCGAAATCTACGCGCTCATGACGTCGGAGCTGGAGAAGCTGGGCTACGAGGCTTCCTTCTTCAAGCCCGGGATCCTCAAGAAGGGGCTGGAGCCGGTGCTCGCGGGGGCGGCCACGGAGCTTGCCAGGCAGTCGCTGCTGTCCAACGCGTCGAGCACAGGGCGTTGCGAGGGCACCATTAGCGAGCGGCGGCTCTACACGAGGCCGGCTGCCCTCTGGACAATAGTGGCCGCCTTTTTGCTCCTGGCCGCCTTTTTGCTCCTGGCCGCCGTGTGCTTGCTCCTCCTCGCGGTCCCGACCAGCCCCTGGATTCCCGCCATGACGGGCTCGATCGCCGCGCACGCGATTCTTCTCGCCAAGAGTCCCTCCGTGGAAGCTATTTTGCAAGGTACGGGGCGATACAGGGGGAGCGAGCTGGCGCGGAGGCTGAGGAACACGCGGTTCGTGGTGGCTGATGCGAAGGGAGGGGTTGCTCTTGATGTGGCGGAACCAAGTACCGAGTCAATTGATGAAGTGCCGCAAAAGAAGCATCCGTGGGTTCCCTTTGTCGCCCGACGCTCGACAACTGGGATCGGGTCTGGCTCGACTGGGCGAACAACAGCGTGGGCGACGGCGGGGCAGAGACGAGGTGGAACTCGATTCGTCACGGCGTCACCGACTCGCCGTCCAATGTCTGGAACGACATATCTCCGCCTCCACCCGCATCCGACCATGTCACCAGCTACGTCTACCATGCCCTCGGCCTCCGACCTGTGCTGAACTGCACCGTGGTTCCCCAGGAGGAAATCACGAGAGGCTGGTACGAGAAAGAAGCGGTGCAAGTCACGGTCAACGCAACAGTCCCGCCCGAGTGCGTGGACAACCCGTCCGAGGAAACCGGGACGCTGAGCTTCGAGCTGGCGACCACGGCACTGGAAAGTACATACTTTGGCCAGTACGTCGACCTCGAGCACGCCACCGCCGGCCACGTGTCGACGGCGTGCCCCTCGGTGGGCATCTACTTTGGCTGGCTGCCGGGCCGCAACACCACCGAGGCAAACGTCACGGCGCTGCTCTGCTCTCAGCGCATCGACGAGGTGCCCGTCAGGCTCACCTACGTCGATGGGGAGCTCAGCAGCCGGCAGCCGCCAAGCGTAGACGCCGGTGCGGTGCGCAGCTGGCACAACGGCAGCGCGCCGACCATGGGCTACAAGCTCCTCAACTTTATACAACTCGCGTCCATCAAGCCCGCCAAGTACAGTGCCTCGACCGACTTCGTGGACGAGTTCTTCGACAACCTCTTTGACCGCAGCGGCCCAGAGAAGTACCGGCCCGAGCAATTTCTTGGGCCAGACAACGCCAGCTACTTCCGAAAGGCCGCGGAGGCGAACCACGAGAGCTACATGGCCCAAGTCATCAATCTCAACTTCCGGGCGAGGGCGGGCAGCAAACGGAGCGACCTCGTCAGCGCCGCCGTCAACTCTTCGACCTTTCCGCGCACCGCCAGTACGGAAATAGAAGGGACCGCGTCCGAGGTGACGGACCGACTGGCCATCCACGGCCTGTCGAAGCTCATCCTCCAGGCGGAGCTGGCCGCCATGACGGTGCTCGGGCTGCTGGGCTACGCGCTCGTCAAGATGCGCGGCATCCTCCCGCGGGGGCCAAGCACCGTGGCGAGCAGCATGTCGTTGCTCGCGGGCTCGCGGCTGTGCGATGCCAAGGCCGGGGTACTTCCGCCGGATGCAGAGGCGATGAGCGAGCGGGAGCTGGAGCGGGCGTTGGGCCAGTGGCGGTTTGGGCTGGGGTGGTGGAAGGTTGGAGAGGTCGGGGATGGCAGGGCGAGGCGGGCGAGTCGGGATGGGTTGACGACGCCGGCGTGTACTGACGGGTCGATGACGCCCGTGAGTAGGGATAGGTCTGTTTCGCCGATGAGTAGCGCGACGTTGCCGGCGAGTGGAAGGGACCAGTTGATTGATGCAACGTCTGGAGACGAGAAGAATGAGTATCGATTTGGTGTGGATGTTGGGAAGCCGAGTGTGCTGGGGTACCTGATGCCTGGTATTCGTACAGCGAAGTCGAATCAGAATAAGCATGAGAGCCATGAGATGATGCCATGAACGACATTACGGGGTTGTTTAGATTTTATTATAATTTATAGACCAAGGACTTCTTGTTTTATTATTCATAGACATTGTTACTTCTGCATTCCTTTCTTTAAGGCTACCTGTACGTGGAATCTAGGATGAGCATCTCCGGGTTACCTATTAATGACTTCTAATAAGAAGAACATGGCCAGTGTTCCCATTTGCTCGAGTCTCAACGTCTTATTGCCAAGATTCATCCTGTGAGCCCCTCAACACCTAAATGTGACGGGCTGTCGTCGAGTGTGGACCGGTAAATTCTTTGGCGGCTGGCGCGTCTTGGGTTGACTTTTGCTGAAATATCTGCTTTTGCCAGTCGAGGTTTCCCCGTCAGCGAGATGAAGAATATTTGCTTTTGTCAGGTTTCCCCGTCAGTGAGACGGCCCGGCTCCAGGACCGGCAGATATCCCGGCGGGATCGGCGACGATACTGTACTCTTCATGATTTCCCCTGCATGAAGCTAAAACTCAGCTAAAATCTTTGCCGCGGTCTCTCGAGACGCTGGGTTGGTTCTGTCGTACCGTATTGAACAGCATAACCCCTGACAGTTTATCACTTGGTGATTTTCCCCGCAGGTGCAGCCACTGAGAATATTGAATTTCAGCCCCTTTCTTGCTTTAGGAGGGAAAGGCAGAAGGGTGTAGTCACCTATTAAGCCAAGCAAGCCAATCTCCAAGAAGAACCTCGATTCTACTGCTTAAAGCGTACTGGCAGCAGCTAAGTTACGACCTGACAAACTTTCAGGGGTTGTACTGTAGTACCCTATAATCAGGGGGCCGCTGCTACCCAGCAAGGGGTTGTTCATCTTTGCTTCGACAAGTTCTCTCTTCTCAAAACACTTCAATATGCATCTCCCACCAGCCATTCTTGACCGCATCTTTTCGCATTTCTTGACGCCAAGTATAGTTGATTTCGAGGACCAGAACGACGACCTGTGTTGGGATGGTTTCATTGACTGCGGCAAGCCCAGACTCGCCTGGACCCAGCACTTTGAGGAAGATAGTGACGAAGAGTCGTTCGACGGAGACTTCGATTCGCCCTTTTATGTATTCACCGCCGACAAAACCGTCCTGAGTCTACGTCTCGTGTCTCGCGCCTGGCACGCGGCCGCGACGCGCATCTTGGCCGACGACCACACCCTCTGGAACCTGAGGTTTGACGAGCTCGCGTCGCTCCAGCGAGCAGTGCGATGCTTCGGCCCGGCGCTGGCGGGGACGACGTCGCTCGCCTCTCCCGTCTGTCGGTTGGAAGTGCCGCACATGGACTTTGACACGAACACGTGGATGCCGTTGCAAACGTCTTACCCCGAGGGCACGAACGATGGGATGGGATCGGACGACGGCATGTGGAAATGGAAGGACGATTGGATAGGCCCGGACGGCGAGGAGTGGTGGTCGGAGGATGAGGAGTCGGACGATGGGATGGGCTCGGACGGAGACGAGTGGGAGGACGATGAGAATCATGGGATGGGCTCGGACAGCGAGGGGTCGGAGGACGAGGGGAGGGCGTCGGGCGGTGACGAGGTTGTTTACAAGCGCGTCGACATGTACGAAGCACGTCAGCGCAGTGATCACCTCAGACCGGGATTCGCGCTCCCAGACCGACATGTCTGCCGAGAACGGTCTCTTGAGGGCGCTCTTCGCCACGATGCCCCAGGTCAAGACGTTCAGTCTCCGCCTCCCCGAGTCGGAGGTCTGGCACAGCCAACACGGGGACACGGCCTTTAGCTACGACATGCGAGCCCTCGACCACATGACGGCCACGATCCAGCACGGCCTCGGCCTGCCCTCGTTCGCCCACCTCGTCGACCTCCGGCTCGAGCTGCCCAGCCCCTATTACCTGGGACCCCTCGCCGGCGCCATGACGACCGAGGCGCGCGAGAGGCTCCGACACTTTTACCTGCGCGTCATCGACAAGTTGGGCTGCGCGGGCACCTACGAGAACCTCCCCAGGGCGCACACGCGGCACGCGGCCATCAACGACGGGTCCATTGACGACTGGGTGTGCGCCATGAGCAACGTCCAGGACCAGTACCCCAACCGCAAGTTCCAGCAGCCGCTCTGGGACCTCGTGTCGTCGTGCCCGAACCTCGAGTCGCTGGGCATCGGCGCCACGCACTTTCTCGACCTGGACCGGCTCACGTGGAGCAAGCCGTCGACGTCCAGGGGTCTTCGGGCTCTCTTCCTCGGACGCGTGTGGGCGAGCATACCGACCATTATCTCCCTGCTGCAGCAGCAGCCTGTCGCCAGCTCGTCCGCCTGCGGTCCGTCGTCGTCGCCGCTCGCGCGCATCTGGCTGCAAGACGTCAAGATCAAGCCCGGCGGCGGCAACTGGGCCGACCTGTTCAACCACCTGCTCGAGCGCTGCCCCGACCTGGAGCTGAGCGTCCCCACGAACCTGGCCTACTTTGTCGGCCACGCAAACTACGACGCCGGCCATACCCTGCTTGAGGGGGGCTGTCGCCACCTTTGGACGGCGGACAAGGACGAGCGCGTACTCCTGGATAAGCTTTCCATGAAGCTCTTCAGGAAAGCTGGTGCGTCGGCGGCTTATCCTGAGGAAGGGCTTACGGGCCCCACGTTCGATTATGATGGAGCGGAGGATGCTTAGATCAAAGGCCAACGGGGCCTGTGTATGTTTTTCAATCATTGGTCATTAAAGAACTAATAGTATATCCATTTCCTTCGTGTCAGTCTCGTCAACTCCATACACATGATACATGGCTGCATCTGCCACAAACGTACATGTACAAACAGCGGCCCTATGAAATCCATTACCCCCATTAGCATTTTACCTCGTTAGTAGTGCGGCAGTCATGACCCCGCGGTCTATATCTCTTCAAGCCCCTGGCAAATGGGACAACCAAACCGTCTCATGAACCAGCGCCCCGGATCGCGGCAGAACTCAACCAGAGGAGAAAGGTGCTTGGCCACGGCAACGCCCACTGCACGCCCCGGAATCCGCCTCTTCCTCTTGGCCACGACGGGCAACGCGACCGTCTTGACCGCCCGCCGCAGCTCGTCCAGAGCACGTCGGTCTCCCACGGCGGTTTCCCTCGCGCGGTTGAGCTTGTCGCGGGTCTTGACGCCCTCGCCGTCACCGTACTCCATGTCGCCCTTCTCGTCCGACCAGGTCCAGGGCGTGGGCCACTTGCCAGCCTGGAAGGCAATGTACCGCGCCGACCAGGGAATGTCGAACTCGAAGTCGTCGAGCTTCGGGAGCCGGAGCCGGATCTTGTCAAACACGTCCTCCCACGTGCCCGGGAAGCTGTACAGCGCGTTGCCCTCGGCCGGGTCCCGGGCGTCAAAGTGGTACGTCTCGGGCGGGATGCGAAGCCAGTCGTGCGTCGCCACGTTCCACTCCTGCCGGTCCCCCTCGCCCATCCACACGTTGCACACGATGCGGCACTCGTCCAGCACCAGCCTCCGCAGCGACGACGCCCCCAGGACCCAGTCGAGGTGGTCGTGGTGCGCGACCGTGTAGCGCACCAGCTTGAGCGACTCCAGGCGCGGGAACGCGAGGCCCCGCGGGTTAAATGTGCCGGGGATAGTGCCCCAGTAACTATACTCGTCAAAGGCCAGGCTCAGCGACGTGAGCTGGTGCGCCAAGGGCGCGACCCAGGCCTTTTGCAAGTGCGGCTCAAACTTCCACCGCTCCGGGTGCGTCATCTCGTTGATGAAGCCCTCGGTCTTTTCGGTGATGACGTGGAGGTCGAGCTGCTCGATGTGTTCGGTGGCGCCCTTGAAGCGCTTCGACGAGGTGAATTCCGGCATGGGCTCGTTTTGCAGGTTTCGGATGGCGAGGTGGGTAATCTTGGTCCTCTCGGGGAGCGAGTTTCGCTTCTTGACGGCGTGGAAAATTTGCTGCAGCGCCTGCTTCCGCTGCTCGATGGACTCGATGGAATCGCAGTTGACGCCCGAGTACCTGCCGGCGCAGAGCGGCGAGAAGACGATGCAGAGCTCCGACACCATAGGGAACTTTGCAATGAGCGACAGGGGGTCGGGGAAGCCGAGCTCGACTTCCTTCTTCTCTCTCGCGGCTTTCAACTTTTCCAAGCCCAGGTCGAGGTTGTCGACGTGTGTGTGGCTGTCCGTGGTGTGGACGACGAGACGACGCGCGGCGGTCCGGATGTTGGGGTCGCTGAAGCAGTCGTCCCAGGCTTTGAAGCCTCGAACTGTGGGATGCAGGGCGACGGTGCGAAACAGGTGACTCGTCGCCAATCCCTTCCATCGGCGGCAGACGGAGCGGGCGCTGACGAGGTCGTCGCCGCCGAGGGAGCCGATGATGGCGTCGAGGAGTTCATCTGGGACTTCTTGGACGGACATGGCTTCGAAATGTCGAGTAGAATATGGATAGCGACAACGAGTGTGAAGAAGCTGTGCCGCTTGATGGCTGACGATGCGCCTTTATGTCTCTCCTGTTCTCGTGCTTGTGGGACGTGCAGGTTGAAAGACTCCATAGAAACAAGGCGCAGTCTGACGCAACAAAGGTCCAACCAACAACTGCCGACTGTTGGCTCTGTGTTTTCATTGGTCCCCTTCGTTCGGTCCTTTCCCCGTTCTGACTATTCCCGGGAGGCCCCTTGACGACGTGGTGATCTGATCATGCGAGTTGGTAAGGCAGCCGTTCAACCCCTCCGTTGCCTAGAGTTGTTTGTTGGGGGCGAGAAGGGGTTGACAATGGAGTAAATCGGATACACTGCCGTGCGGGCAATGCAGTGGCAGGGCTGGACATGTTGAATTGAAAACTGAACACTGGGCAACGTTTGAAGCGGCCAATGGAGTATCGCTTCTACTTATTTATATGTACTATTCATTTCTCTACTAAGCCCCGGTACTTGAAATCAACCCCAGCCGGGCACGCGGGGCCACGGAGCGGCGAAGCCCATGAAGTATCCCAGCAGCCTGAGATCAACTGTGGCTGGACAGGCGACCTTTTCTTAGGAATAGGGGGAACCAATGCCATATTTTCCCTTTCTGCGGGGATTGGCTCTAGTTATAAAGGTCTCTTCTCTCGGAAGGTTGGGATTGAAACTTGTGAAGAAACCATGACAGAGCATCGTTCCCAGATCCAAGTCTTCACCAGACTTATCCCCTTCAACGCGACCTCTGCCAGAAAACATCCATCCAACCTTTCCTCCCCAGCTTTCTCATAACCGCAACGAACATGTCCGTGAGTGTACTCATCCTTCCAGCCCAACAAGCCATCAAGCAGTCCTCCAGCTAAAAAACCGAGACAGACCCCCCCCCCCCGGGTAAGTCGCGACGAGCCAATCCCACGATTCACGAATGCGCCGCCAACCGCTCACATGTTCCTGGCCATCATCCTAGCGTCCGTGTTGAAGACGAGTCATCGCCGCCGTCGGCCGGCTCCGGAGCCAGCGAGGAGAGCGCAAGCCCCGGTTCGTCAACTTCAAAATCGCCGACGACCAGAAGAGCGTGACGGTGGAGGAAGTGTCGTCCGAGGCCGACTACGACTATTTCTCGAGAGGTTGTCGCCAGCGGTGGGTGAGCGGGGGAGGGCGGCCCCTCGCTATGCCGGGTATAATGTCGAGTATGACCTCGGCGAAGCGGGCAAGAGTGAGTCTTGAAATACCCCTTTACAGGTTTGACAATAATACTGATTTCATAGGATCAAAACCATCTTCATCTCGTGGGTTCCGGCCAGCACACCCATCAAGGTCAGTCCGCTGCAATTAATACCCAAAGTCAAACATGATGCTTATGCAAATGCAGTCTCGAAAGCTCTACGCAAGCACCAGGGAGCAGCTCAACAAGGTCTTGAATCTGGGCGTGTCGATCCACGCCGATGACTTGGATGATATCGACTGGAGCAGCATTGTGCACGAGGGAGTTGAGGAAAGGCATTGTCACAGGCTTGAAAACAGTCGTGTTCGATTGATCCATCAACTCAGCCTATATACTCTCGATCCCAACTAGCAATACAAAACCTCACTGCTCACCCAAGACAAAAACAACCCTCCCCCCGTCAATATTATTCCACTCCTTCTCAACGTCCTCCATCTTCACCTCCCGGATCCCCTCCTCCTTCACCCCGACCAGCACCTCGAGCATCTCGGCACCCTCGGCCTCAAAGTCAGCCACCCTCCACGCGCCCGGTCCGGACCCCCGGATGGTCACGTCGCGCTTGCGCAGCGCCGCCGACGCCACGGTGCCAAAGTTTCCCGCCACGGACCCGATGCACACCCACGTCAGCGCGTTGCTCGCCCGGAGCGTCGACGGCGACGTGAAGAAGTTTGTAAAGTACGGCCCGTACAGGTAGTCGAGCACCACGTCGGCAGACGCGGCGGCGCTGAAGTCGGTCGACTCGGGCGTGTCGCCCAGCACGATGATATCATCTAGGCCGAGCGTCTTGAGGGCCGCCTCGTTGCGCGCCGCGCCGATGACGCGCGTCGCTCCGAAGCGCCGGGCGACTTTGATGGCGAGCCGGCCGCTCATGCTCGTCGCGCCGAGGATGAAGCACGACCACGGCTTCGCGGGCTGCCCGTCCTTGAAGGCGTCGACCCTCTTGCGCAGCGCCATCCAGCTGCTCAAGACGGGATTCATCAGCGCGGCCGCCTGCACGGGGTCGACGCCCTCGGGCAGCTCGTAGACGCTGCTCCTTGGCACATTCACCACCTCGGCAAAGGACCCCGGGCCCGTCAGCGCGGTAAAGTAGACGAGCTTGCCCGTGGCCACGTCGACGCCGGTGCCGTCGATGCCGGGCGTGTGCGGGAGCGACGAGGCCGTGTAGTGCTTGCCCTCGGCGCGGCTGCGGGTGACTTGGTGGAGGCCGGCGGCGAGGACGCGGATCTGCACGAGCGAGGCGTCGGTGGGAAGGGCGGGAGGGGGGGTGCGGACGGCTTGGGGGGGGGAGCCCCATTGGGTGATTTGTGCGGCGAGCATGGTCTGGCTCATGGTTGCGGTGGGTGGTGTTTGTGAGAGGAAGTTGGTTTATTGTTGGTGTTGGTGTTGCTGTACTGAGAGCTGTGCTTGTGTCGATATTCTTGGCAATCGAGGGAACACCCTCCATCTTTATACATTTCCATGTCGACGGCTGCCTCTGTCAAATCGCCGTCGTCATCTGCGGCTGAATCTTGTGCCGTCACTGCCGTGTCGCGTCTCCCGCCCTGTCGGACCGGTCCGGGGTTTGAGAGTCGGATGCGGCAGATGGAGCTCCGGGGTCATTTTTGGGTGTTGAGTGAGTGCCGGACGGGGTTTCCGCTGCCTGTGAAAAGTCCGGTCGCTGTTGCGCGCACCCCCTTTTACGCCTCAGCGGCCTTTATCGGGGTTTTGGGCGGGCGCTGGCTGGATATAGCGTCGAATGGAACAGCGATCGATGCTTATTTTGGTCATGAAACACATCCAGGATCTATTACACCGAACCTTCAGGCGGAGAGATTTCAACCCGAGAGGCCTCGTAGTCAATCTGACGGTCCAGGGCAATATTCTCTTCTCATCCTGGTTGGAGTGCACTCCGTAATGCGTTAATAACAGTCACCACTCAACAATGGCCGCCTAAAACGTCGTCTGCAGTTCAGGGTAGTCCTTCGCTCGAAGATGCAAATCGGCAAATATCGACTCGGACGCATCATCCCCCAAGTGCTGCATTCTCTTCAAGTCGTCTTCCTCCAGATCCTCCAATGCCTCCCTGCTGTCCTTTCCCTTTTCCTGCTCCTCGTTCTGCGCCTCCGTTGCCTTCTCGACGCTCGGCTCGCCAATGAGGAGGACTTGAGCACAGGCAAAGTCGAAATGCTCCGGCTTGGAGGGCATCCAGCGCAGGTTTCTAAAGTCGTTGAGAATTCTATCTTTGGTCAGAACTTGCCACGAAATCGAGACTCGAGCAACTCACTCCTCTGAAAACTTGGGTGCTTTTGGCAGCCGCGCATTGGCTGGCCCCGGATACTTTGGGTTCTTGGTGCTGATGATGAAGCTGCCTTGTTTCTTCAGGCCGAGCTCCTTCTGCACCTCGTCCAGCTTCTCAGGCAGCGTGAGCATATACGCGAGGTGACTCTCCCGCCCAGTCGACGTCATGGCGTAGACCCCCTCTGCAATCGGCGTCGCCTGTGGCGTATATCGCGCACCCGCCGTCTTGGTCACGTAATCCGACGAAGCCAAAAAGTCGTCCTTGAGCTTCCGGTACGACGCGTCCGCCATGTCGACAAAGGCCATGAAGCGGTCCTTGGGGCTCGTCGGGAACACCTTCTTTGGCAGCGCAACCACTCTGGCGTTCCCGGCGTCGGCGATGGCACCTTTCCCGAGACGGGCGTCGTTTGGAATCGGGCGCAGGAGCATGAAGCTTCGCGCAATGTCGTCGACGCTCTCCGGCTCATCAATGTTGACGCGGCCGCGGATGAAGAAGTAGACGACGCCCTTTTCCATGGTGTTGGAGGGCATGTTTGATTCTTGGGAGGGCTTGACTGCGTCGTCCTTGTGCGGACTTGTTGTCGATGTAGTTTTACTCTCGCCTTTGGGCGGCTCATTCTTGGACTCACCCTCCTTGGGTTCGTCTCCCTCCGTCTTTAGACGTTTCTTGTCTGGTGACTCGTGCTCAATCTGGTGCTTCTCACCTGCAGCAGCTTTGCCATTTTCGTCAGATGAGGATGACTTGGAATCCGCCATGATTTGAGTGCTTAATGAATTGGTGAGAGTAAATGGAAAAGGAAACGATGGATTGGTATTTTGAAAATGTCTCGATAAATACAAGTCGAGGATGGGTTGAATATTTGTTTCTTTGGACGCCCTCGTTGGGCTCAGTAGTGATGTCATAGATTTGTGGCTTTCCCGGCGTCAATAACCAACCATGAAGTTGAATTGACTAAAAGTTATGGTATATCCAGTTTTCAAACAAGGAAAAGCTGTGGGTCGAATAACGGGTTTCTTAAGTCGAGGTATGACCAGGCCTCAATCCAGGATCCAGCCTCCGACCTCCTGTAAAGCACAGTGAGCACTGGCAACGCCAATACCCATTACGACATACATATGGATATTGAGAGGCGATACTCTATAGTCACCATTCGCCGGCCTCAAACCTTCTTGAGCTCTGAAGAAACCCCTCGCTTGCATCTCTTAAGAACCTCCTCCGCCCCACGAACCCCCGACCGAACCGCCCCCTCCATGTACCCCTTCCAGACCAAAGACGTCTCCGTCCCGACAAAGTGCACGTTCCCAAACGGCTCCCGGATCGACCTGCCCGCTTTCCCCGTCATCGTCCCCGGCTTCATCACCGGACTCGGCGCCCCCCGTGCCCAAACATCCTTGGTCCACTCCTTCTCGACGACGTTGACGGGCTCCGGGACCGCCGAGACGACGGTGCCAAACGCGGCCCGGAACTGCGACAGCACGGCCCGTCGGCGGTCCGGGGCCGAGAGCGTCGACCAGCTCCGGCCCGGCCTGCCCGCGTGGAAGCAGGTGATGCTATACTGCTCGTCCTCCTCGGAGCACGTGTCGCGCGTGAAGGAGATGGGGCCGTCGGGGGAGCTGAAGACGCCCGAGAGGTTGGCGGCGCGCCACCAGGGGTCCCGGTAAACGAGGACCGTCTTGGAGTAGTAGCCCAGCTCGGTCGACTCGCCCAGTTCTCGCTTCGCGCGGGGGAGGGGCGGCTCGAACTCGATTAGGGAATACAGGGGGGTGGGCACGGAGACGATGACTTTCTCGGCCAGGTATCTGCTGCCGTCTTTGGTCTCGACGATGCAGCCTCTCTTGGATTGGATAATCTTGGTCACGGCGCTGGAGAGCTTGACGCTGTCGGGGTTGAGTTCGCTGGCGAGATTGATGGAGAAGTGCTGGTTTCCTAGATGCGAATTAGTCAAGACCGCGTTGCTTCAGGAGAATATTGCAAACTGACCCTGTCGATTTCGAAGATACTGGCCACCGTCCTTGCCATCCGAGATGATATCCTGGAGCCCATGCCCGCTCTTGATATAGTCCACCAAGAACAAAGCACTCAGCTCGTCGGCGTCCACGCCCAACAGGTCGCGCGATAGAGTCGTCACCAGCAGCTTGGACAGGTCGCTGCCAAACTCCTTGTCGGCAAACTCCAGCGCAGTCAGGGCGTCCAGCTCCTTCGCATCCGGCCCGCGCTCGGGGTGCTCGAGGTCGGAGCGGTCGGCGTACTCTTGGAGCGTGGCCATGATGGTCTGAAACTCTACGAGTTGCTCGTCGGTCAGCTGATGGATGCGTCAGTCAACGTGAACTTGAAACCCCTCTTCAGCCGTGAACCCCTCCTCAGCCGTGACATACCGCTACAGGTATCTCGTACGGAATCGTGGAAACATTGCCCGGCGCATTCTCGTACAGGGAAAACCCCTCGGCCCGCTGCTGGATCAGATCGAAGCCGTACTTGCGCGCCAGGGCGTACATCTCGGACTGGTTGCTGTCGTTGATCCAGGCCGCGCCCATGTCGACGTCGGTGCCGTTGGGGGACGACGGCACCGAGAGCGTCTTCCCGCCGACGCGGTCTCGGGCCTCGAGGACGACGTAGGAGAGCCCGGCCTTGTGTATTTCCGTGGCGGCGCGGAGGCCGCTGAGGCCGGCGCCGACGATGACCACCTGGACGGCCTGGGCTGGGAGGACCATTTTGTTGTTTGGGAGAATGGGGGGTTGAGGGATTTGGTTTTGGGAATAGTGGGCGATGTTCGGTTTAATGAAGTCTCTCGGCTTTATATACCTAATGTTCCTGACAGAAGTCCAGAACACTCTTAATACCTCACAGCCAATATCCGAGGAGCCCGAACAGAGGACCAAAGCTCCCACGTCAGACTCAAAGATTCCTATTCCCAGTCAAAGCTAGCTCGTCAGCATAACACCTCCACCCGTTGCCTGGTGCGCCCCTGTAACTGTCCAAACCGTCACTAGCTCTCACGATGCCGAGAACTCGGGAGGCTGTGCATCCGATTCTGAAACATTCCCATTGGACACCCGAGTTTCTTTCTCGCGGCCAAGAATAATGCCAAGCTGGTTGATTGAGGCGCATTCGCACCTCGAAATAAGCGTAGTGTTGCGGCTGACGTGATATGGGACTTTCGCGGGGGCTGACCGGACGATGAGTTGCTTCGAATAGTGAGCCCGTCTGTCGTCATTGTGAAGCAACACATATTGTGCCAGCGCATGAATGTATATAATCTGGAGTTCAAGTCAACATAGATCAACCTCTTCCCAATGGGATCGCACGGGAAGATAATTGGTCAGTGGCAGCTCATGCCCGCACACGTTCGTTATTATTCATCACCACTTCACTTCGTTGGGGTATACGACTCATACACTTCGAAATTCACCGTCTTGTTGATGCCGCTCCCGCCGCGCCTCACGTCCATCTCGTCCATCTCAATCTCCGACGGGGTCCTCTGCGACAAGCCGGCCTCGATGATGCGCTCCTGCGAACTCGTCCTGCGGCCGCGCCCTGGATCCCCGCCCTGCACCTCGATGACCGTCTCGTTCTGCGGCGCCGCGTACGCCAGGCCCTTGTTGACGTTTGGCGTGAACTGCCGCGGGCCGCTGCGGCCTTGGGGTTGGCTGTTGGACGAGTAGGCCTGGTCCGAGAAGACCAGTCTGGAAGCGAGCATGTCGATGCTGTGAAGTGTTAGCCTTGGTGACGCTGTCAACTGGTCGAGACGTCCGGCGTTTGATACTGACAACATGACAAACGGAAACATGCACTCTAAAGTATACGCAAACCGATCCAGCTGACTCGCCGTGTTCGTGGCACTCTGCGCCGACACCTGGAACGAGTAGGTAATGGCCCTCACGACGCCCAGCACCGCCAGCAGCGCCAGCCGCACCTCGGTGCTCCGCATCAGGTACCGGAACAGGCCCGTCCGGATGGCGGCCTTGAGCGACGTCGTCTTGGCTGACGCGAAGACGTTGATGAGGAAGTAGGAGCTGACGCACTCGACGACGGCAATGGACACGAAGTAGCCAATGTGCAGGTTGTTGATGGTCTTCTGGAAGGACCCCCCGCCGTCGAGGAGGGAGCGCGCCCGCGTCACGGCGATCATGATGCGCAGCGCCGCGATGACGACCATGATGGTCCAGAAGAGGCCCGCGAACACTTGCCGGCGGCGGTTGCGCAGCACGCGGCTGAGGATGACGTAGCTGTAAAAGGAGAGTCCGGCCTCTTGGATCTAGACCCAGCATTAACCCCGTTGTCCAAGCCAACCAGCAAGACAGTAAGTCGTCGGCTTAGACTCAAAACATACCAACCAGAGCAAATCCGCAAAAACAGACGCCACCGCCTTCCCCTTGACGCTTCCCCCCTGGGCGTAAAAGGCCTGGAAGCACAGCCCGTTTGCGACGGCGCCGGCGGCGGACGTGACGAGCGGCACCGTCGAGATTTGCGAGAAGCTGGTGATGCTGCAGACGAGGGAGCCGAAGAGGACGTTTGCGATGCCGATGGAGCTGAGGATGGACCAGCTGAGCTCAAAGAAGACGGGTTCGACGGCCGTCGCCGCGCTCGTCGTCGTCGTCGACATTTGAGGAGCGTGTTTTCTCGACCTTTTGGCTGGGGCCGCGCGAAAGGCCTGGGGACATGACCGGAGTCGTCTCCCAAGACGCTGGAAGCAAGGGGGCCACGTTTGGAGATAAATACATCAACTCTCTCCGTACCCTAGCATGCCACCCATGCTCGTTCACGGACTGCAGCCTTTTTGACATGCCTTGACAGGCGCCGCACCCGTCCAGCCAAGTCCCAACCCGAGGTTCGTCGGCCTTTGCGGCGTAAGAGCTAGCTCCTTCGTCGTATGTTGGGTGCCCAGCGACCTGTGCCCCCCTCGCGGAAGTGGTCCGAAGGCCGAACAGTGTACGGATAGATGCACAGGAAGGATGGGCATTTTTCAAGGAACCCGGACAGGCATGGTTGTCCAACGGGCGGAATCGATGCATGCGGCTGACTCGCTCATTGTTGACCCGACGTCGCCGCCCCCCCGGGAAATGTCTGAGCAAAATCGGAGGGGGCGAGGGCAGCGAACGAGTGCTGAACCAATTCCGCGTCCTGGACCGTCGGTTTCACAAGCTAAAAAGCCCTGGACTGACTGGCAAGTTACGTAAGTCACAGGTAGCCCCAAGGTCTGGAATCAGGGTATATGAGTCCGGATCCCGGCTTCGTCCCAAGCGATGCCAAGCAAGAACAGAGCCAGGGCCCTCGTCTTCTCTCTTATTTTTTCTCCCAGGATCATATTAACTTTGGTCGTCAAGGCCTCGCTTCGACCAACGACAGCTCGGTTTCAGCAGAGGTCTGAGGGTTCCAAGGGTTCAACTGACTGTGCCTCACCCCGAATCGCGTGATCTGCCTCCCGTGCAGCCCGTAAAACGTGGCGCCGTTTGCACTTTTCTCCGCAACCCGCGTGGCAATTGGGGGAAATCTTATGAACCTACTCTGTACCTAATAAAAAGACCAGGGGTGTTGGCCCTTCGTTTGCTCGGCCAATGGACCGGCCCTGATCGATCCGAGACGAAGGGCTTTGGTCGTCTGTCGGGGAGGGGGAGGGGGAAATGGTAGGGTTTTGCCTTTTCTTCAGCTGCCTACTATCGAAGTTTAAGATCGGAATAGGGCACATGCCCGTTGTGTTTCCCCAGAAAGTCGCTAGCCGGGCGGAAAACGGCTTCTGGTCTCGTTGTGGTCGCGTAGGCCTGTCTCGCGAAGCCCAAGCGTCGACGGCGTATGAACCAACGATTGCCGAAGCGAGCGAGGGGCACCAGCTGCCTGGTTCTCTGGTTCCCGTCCTCGGAGAGTCAAGTCAGATAACTGTTTTGGAGCCTGACAGATGGGTGCATGCTGCGCGTGCAGTCTTCAATAACAAAGCGGCATCGTCTGGTTGAGTTTGTATCTGCCTTAGCGAATCGAATCTTAAATGCCTTACAAAGCCCCCAAAGTGCCCAGTCGTGTTTGTTGACGGAAGATATGAAATTACCTCATCCAGAAGGACGAGGAAGAGTGTCCCGTCGTATTCTACGCTTACCCGTCATGCTAGAGCCAAGCAGGCTGAGCTTACCTAACAAAGCCATCTATACATACGCCTGTACCTTGCATTAAACATTAGTATTCTGCGCCACCCATTCTAGTTCTCCGTAAGCCCACCACTGAACGCCGTGGACCGTCAGTCCTCAACCGAGATGCTCGCCTACCAGCTTGGATCGATGAGCTCTATACTGTCTATCCTCATCGCATCCATTTCTCGCTTGATCTTCGCCGCCTCGTCGCCATCGTCACGCCACATGGGTTCCGAAAACCACGGATGCTGGAGTGCCTCTTTCGCAGTAATGCGTTTTGATGGGTCAAAAACGAACATCTTCTGAAGCAGGTCGAGAAACAGTTCGAGATCTGGCGTGACAAAGTCCTTCTCGCGGTTAGTACGAACTTGTCTTTCGAGGGATCGAGCTTACCTCGAGTCGTTTCATGTCCGCGGCCGAGCCTTTTGACGGTTGCGTTGATCCCCGCAGGCTATAGTCAAGTTCGTAGTTCTTGAAATAGCTATGATACGGTCAACTTTGAATCTGTCATGGCAGGAACAAGGACTTACTTTGCGGCTTGGTTCCCGCCTATCCCCAACATATTCCGGTGCACAATCCGCTGAACGATTGACCTGTCAATTCGCTGGTTGAGCATCACCTCCATCATGGCGAGATGTTCAACATCGTCATGCGTTGGAAATGGTGCATCTCCAGTGAATAATTCGATGAGGGAGCATCCTATACTCCAGATGTCACAGGGATAGGACCACCCCAGTCCAAGTATGATCTCTGGAGCTCGATAGGGTCTGGATGTCACAATCGCTTGGTGATAGCCATCCTGGAATGTGACACACCTGAAGTCGGTGAGTCGAACCTCGGTGTCAAATAGGACGAGACGGTCGGTTGCACTGCGATTGATCTGGATTGAATAAGATGGGGCTGTGCGTTCGTACGCGAATTTCGCATGTTTATGATTGCAGAGGAGCAGGTTCTGCGGTTTCACATCTGTATGGATGAGTTTTAGGTCGTGGAGAACTAGGTCGAGTGAGAAATGATCAATCAAACAAGATCCAAAAGGCGAACCTACAAGCAGTGCTACCAAGCAGTTGCCGAGCAAATGACCGTACGTGACTGATTGGAAATGGGACAAAGTCGTTGCGTTTGAGGAACGCATGGACACTCGGGCCTACCAGCTCCATGACGATGCAGATATGACCCCGGTAATCAAAACAGTCACGAAGACGGATGCAGCGGTTTCGGTTTTCCGGGTCGTTGGCCTTTAGCATGGAAAGGACCTTGAGTTGGATCGCGGCCGCTTCTCGGTATTTCTGCATCGCCCGGACGATCTTGATCGCCACGACGTCCTTGGTGGAGCGATCGATAGCCCTCGCGATCCTGCTGCCTCTTCCTGCGCTTAGTCTCTTGAGTATCTGGTCTGTGGCTTGTTAGTTGGGCTCCGTGGTCGGACTGGATGCAACGACTGACATCTGTGGGTAATGTCGGAGCTTGCGATCACCATGTATTGCCCCTCGTCGTCGTTGAGGCTGGCTCTGGGGTTATGGGGATGGCTTTGACTCGGCGTGTGAGGCTTCGGCGAGTCATGTTAGTGGGCTTACTGATGATTCTACGCCCCAGAAAAGAACTCACCTCGGCCATCATCAACCTTACGTGGACGTCCCTTATCTGTATTGGAGGGTCTGGTGGTGGGTGGTACCCAAGTTGGACATGTCCTTGAACCTCTCTTGGAGGCGCTTGCCGGGGGTTTTCCCGACGTGCGCGGGCTTGTCCTCGTGTGAAAGCCCGAATCACCTCTCTGTCCACTTCCGCATCGGTGGTCTCGTCTCTACGTAAGAACTCCCAGCTACCGCCTCCTTGGCTGGCATCCCCGTGGGTTTGGCCGAGCGCCGGGTCTATTGCCGGACGCGAGTCTTCGGTTGGGAAAGACGGAGTAGATGGTTGAGAATCGGATTCTAGGCGAGCCAGACTGCTCTTTCGCCCACCATCCTCGAAGCTGGTCACACGATTGTTCGTGCTATCGATGATGCTGCCTGCGCCAGATTCGCCGTACGATTCGGAATCCATGGATGAGATGAGTTGTAGCGAGACAATCATTAAATGGTGTAAATGTTCGGCAATGTGTGAACCCATGGACCACGTCGTTGTTGATGGTAGCTTTGGCCGTTTCCTGGGCTCGTCCGCCCAGTGAACTCGTCTCTTTCGCCTATCTGCGCTTCCTCGGGCGGGAATTTCAACTTCGTCATCTTCGCCAGCCGCAGGATCCGGCGCTACGGAGAAGAGACAAATGGGACACGTTGAACCATCGATTGGGGGTTCGAAGGGGTCCTTGTGAATTTCTTGTGACCAGCATTGAGAATGATCCGACATCATGTGATCAAACCAAGCTCTCGAGGATGAGAAGGTCGGCCGCGATTGTGAGCATTCTTCGGAAAGGCAGACATACGGTTGGAGGTCATGCCTGTAATGCCTCCTGAGGATCCCGAGGCGATTTTCGTTTAGCTTCTGATTCGCCAACTGCTCGTCGCACTGAACGGCCAAGGGTGAAGAATCGTGGGTAACCTACCGTCCTTTGTTCGACCATTCCACGTAAGTGTCCCCGTTAGACTGCACAAACGATCGATCGACCACCTGGAAGCAGAACTGACACGTGGCGTGATGCTTCCCATTTTCGAATATGGGAAAAGGCGGCTCTTTCGGCCGAGCAGTGTGTACCGTCATTGTCTCGGATTGAGAAGTAGTCGTGGCAGCTGCAGAGAGGATCTCGGGGAGCCGATTCGTATCTACCGACGATACGGGAATATCTTGAGTAGATGTCTGGACGCTTTCGTCGACTGCCGAAGTAATCCACTGAATCCTCATCCTATCGGCGTCGGCGCTTCGGGCGTCGCCTGCGGAACGCTTGGCCTGGTGGGACTCATATCTCAGTTTCGCGTATCTGTCAGTCATTGCATCACACAGTTGCTGGATCAAGCTGTCTGCGGCCCTTGGATAGAGATATGTGAGGGCGAGATACGCCCTCTGCTCGAAGTGGCGCAGCCGGGCGACATTGGGCTGCTGCGAGGTAAAGCTTCTCGCTCGCGTGGTTGCACTTGATCTTGACGATGATCTGATTGCGATACCAACCTTGCTGAGGCGGGTGATGGAATCTCTGATGGCCGCGAATTCGACGGTGAGTATTGAAGGAAGCTCGTTTGCGCCTTCGGTCACGAGCTCTGGATTGTCAGGGTCACCAACGGGAGCGTCTGAGATGCCACGAAGGATGGCTATTGAGAGTGAGAGTTAATTGAATGGCAGTCAAACGGGCCAGGCAGACCAACCTCGGAGGAGATTTCGTCGGAGCTTGTCGAGCAGACCGAGGATGATGTCTTTGACTTCAGCGTGGTTTCGCAGGCGGTGATCCAAGCTCGAGCTCTCGGCAGCCAGGACACCCAGATTCGACGTCCAGGTATTGAAGCGGGCCTGATGTTCCTGGACGAAGCGCGCGGCCTGGGCCATCATGAGGTCCTCGGAGCGGCCAAAGCGCGCCAGGCATTTCGGGAAGCGATCGTGACATTCGCGGGCCGTCTTGGAGATGGTGGCGATTTCGCCTTCCATGTCTGCTTCGAAGCCGGAATGCTCCTCGGCGGTTTGATGGAGGCGAGGGGGATTTTGTTGAAATGTGCTTGTGCGATGTTGTGTCTCCCTTGACAAGTCGCTCCTCCCTTGAGAAGACAGCCGACATGGACCCCGCAGTGAGACACGGCACGAAGCGACTCACGTGCTCACGCATTAGGCATCTTACTTGGGCAGGAACGTCCTATCACGATTCTTGCTTTTTTTTTCTTTCTTTTTTTCATTGGCACATTGCCATCACACTTTTGAACGTGGAATTTCCTCCATTTACCGCCATCCACTCCGGGACAGCTACTCAAAAGCTACCGAGTACGCGGCCCACCTTTTGTTTGTTTGAACGCATCCATGGAGCTCTCCGGGACGTTTCGAAGATCAGACACCTCGAAGCGAGTGGAAGCTGCAAGGCCACGACCTCAGGAGCATACGATGAGGGGAAATTGGGTCTCTCGCTGCAGTCAAATACCTTGTATCTACGAGATTGTTACGCTGATCTGGAAACCGCCTCGCATCTGAAGCGTGCAGAGGTCCAGAGCGGAAGGCCGATTTCACCAATACCAGATGGAAGTCCAAGATTTGAGATCCGAGAACAATTGCAGCTAGGGTGCCGGTTGTCAAATCAGGGCGTGACACGTTGAGCGTTTTGGGTCGGAGACTTGGCAGAGGAGTTCAGCCACCAACACATAAGTATGCTGAGCTAATAAGCGCTGTGCCTGTCACCGGCCATGGCATCGGACTAGCAGATAGCCGGCTGATTCTGTCCCCTTTGATATGGATTCTCGATGACTTACTCTGGCGCTGGTTGTTGAACTTGCTGTAGATTACACCAGCTCCCGCGTGCTTCTCTTCGACACTCATTACGCGTGAGGGCAGGCCCAGCAAGGCTTGGAAGAGAAGGGCTTCAATGAGCTTCGATTTCGACAAGACTCTGTCCAGGTTCCTTGTATGCGCCGGGACGTACTTGCCCAACGTGGTGGCCGTTGTCGACCCGACGACCACCCAGGCCTGGCCGACTGACTGGGCGAACACTTACTACTAGCTTCGTAAGACAGCCTCATCAGCTACGTACCCATCCGTGTGCATGAATGCCTGCCCGTCCTTGCGATAATTGACTAAGTCTTGGACGCCTTCCCTCTTTTCGTCAACCATCTGCTTGAGCCGATACACAGCGCCGCCATCAAGCCCTCGATCGTCTCCGGCTTTCGTTTCGCCAACGGGACTCTGCAAAAAGCGACAATTTCGGCCGATGACCTCGGCAGCAGAGTACCCCGTGACCTCTTCGAAGCGCGGGGATGCGTAGACGATCGGAACGTCGTCCTGCTGTAGGTCGCACATCACAAAGGCGGAATCGTGATCGACATGGCCAAGATCGACGACTGGGTCTTTGCGGTGGGAACCGGCAATCTTCTCCGTCATCGGGTTGTCTCTGGAACTGGGCATCTCGCCAAACCCATCCCAGGAATTCCACATGGCCGGGGTCGCAGATGGAGGCGCCATACTCGAGCACACGATACATGGCCTCGTCGGCGTCACTCCACGCTGGAACAGATCTTGGTCCCCACTCATGGTGGACAGCCTATCTCTGTCGTTTTCGAGAGATCGGGGCTTGGTCTGGGCGATTTCGGACGTCTGGCTGAATTGGGCTTTGATCTTCGCCTGGTCATCACTCGATGTGCTCGAAATCCTGTCATAAAGTAAGATGCTGGGTAAATTAATGGGAAACGGGGAGACGCACATTTCCAGGACCAGTATGCCGACAGTGAGACACAACTTGTGTACGTGAATCGTATCTCGGAATAGTTGCATATCCTCTCCTCCATGATCCATGTAAGAGGATCCCATGCGTAAACGGTGTTATCTCCACGTTTTGTCTTCTTTGTGTGTTCATTAACCTCGGCCATGAACTCATCAATCGCAGATGAGAAATTTTCGAGCGCCTTTTGGAGAAACATGCAGTCGAGCAGCAACGGGCCTTGTGGCCCCAGATAGTCGACCTGATCGTCCACCTTCAGCACCGAAAACTAGGTAGTGACGCTGGAGAAAGTCTTAAGTTCGGTTAAAACCAGTTGAATCCTTCTCGGAGCATTCCGCAGCTTGCCGACGAAGTCGCACAATCGCCTCGCGCTTTGGAGGGGAATGTTGAAGGACTCGACGAGCTGAGCGTGGGTCGCGGCGACGGAGAGCAGTCCAGACATGTCGAGTTTCTGCCGTGCATGAAGTAACTGAATGAAAAGGAAATTTTGGAAGAGACTGATCTCGGGAGACAAGGAACAAGCCCCTTTTGTCTTGATTCTGCGACGCGACGGACGCGTTTACGCGTAGAGGTTTACCAACTGAACACTCACTGCAATCATATACGGACACTTCCATTGCAATCATACACGGACAGCTAAACCCTAAAGAGCACGTCCTCGCCAAATTTTGCGAAACGCCAATCATGCACGAAAACTAAACCCTTTCGATCCATCAACAGTTCCATCAACTTCCATGCCACGATGAGCAAAAACCTCTGGCAAATGCCAGTGAAACTTCAGGACTGCCAAGTACCATTCTCCATTTTGGGTCGGACAAGGAACTCTGGCCGTCGCGAAGGGTGAGGGTTAGAATTGCTGTGTCGGGGAACAATAAGGCCTGGTTTTGGAACATTTCATCAATTTAATACGGTGTTTCTCACTGGGCCCGAAAGAATTTTGTTCTGGACGAAGGTTCACTCACTCGATGTACTAAAATGCACGTTGAAGATGTTCAATCATCCGGGGACAAGTGGCCTTTTACCAAGTACGTCATCATGTATTCATGTTGCAGGCCAGAGCGTCGTCTCGTGTGAGCCGGCCCGGTTCTCGAGAACTACCGCCGAGCTCAAGGGATGGAGAATTTGAACCACAAATGACAGATATGAGAGTAGCTGTGGAAGTTAACCAGGTGCCCTCTCAGGTATGCCTTGAACCACGTCAACCCGTGTCTCTTGACCTTGGCTGACAATGCTCCGTCCGACACGCGCTATCATCATCAATGCAGTGTTATGTGGTACATCACATGGTCAATTGAGATGCCGATCCGCAACAAATATCGTAGAGGTCGTCCAGATGGTCCATTGATATCTAAATGTACCCAACTACCGCAATAATAACCTCCTGACAATGTTTACCGCGGTTCCCTCAACTTTCCCCGTTGTCTGGTGCAAAAAGATTCTCAAATTCTCTCCAGTTATCAAATTTGTAGCGTAGCTTTTGATATTCTCAAGAGAGTAATTTCCACACATTTCCCTAGGACCAACATTATTCGTTGTCGAAGGATACAATTCTTAGCTGGCACTTGGATATTACCTCGGACTCCTTAAAAGTCGATGACTGTACCGTCCTCCAGTATACGTTCTCCCGAGATAATTCCGCATGGTTTTACTCCTTTGACCTAAACAGTTTAGTCGAGAAGATTGTAGACGGATTTGAAGTGATTTCGGCTTACATATTCATGAGCCTTGATGGCTTTGATTGTCTCATCGTCAAAACGGCCGCTGATCTGGCCAGCGGGTAGGAGAGATTCCTCGCCAAATAAGCTGATCCCCGGAAAGGTGCCATTTCGAGCACCTTCGCTGTTCTCATGGACCTCCCTCAACCAATTCACAAATCCATTTGCTTCCTCCATTGTGATATTCTTTTCCACGATAATATTTCGACATTTGGGGACAAACCTGGGTTTAGACTTTTCCCCTTTTTCGGGCTCATCGATTGTACGGAAGGAATTGTCGATACCTTTGGAGTTATTGATGCCCTTGGAGGTCCCGTTTGGAGGATTCACAAACTTGTATCGATCTGGTTCGACGTATGTCACCTGGCTAGTTTAGTCGAGAAGCTTGTAGAAGGGTTTGAAGGGATGCTGGCCTACCTTTGAATGAGCCTCAATAGCTTTTATTGTCTCGTCATCAAAAGAACCGATTATCTCATAAACGGATACAAGCTCCGTGTTGGTCCGGTCGATCCCATGACTTGTGCCAGCTCGGGCACCTGGGCTGTTTCCATGGACCTTTTCCAACCAATGCACGAACGCATTTGCTTCCTTCAGGGAGATGTCTTCATCCACCCCAATCTTGTATCGTCCGGGGACAATTGGCAGCTCAGGCATTTCCCCCTTTTTTTCCTCGTCTATTGCAGCAGGGGCAGTTTTGGTCTTTGGTGTTGGGAAACCGAGGGATGCTGCTGCGTGTGCAGCCATCATAGTCGTTACTCCTCGTAAGAAATGCATTTGAGGAGTTGCCGCGTCGGTGGGTATGTGTTTCGCGTGTCAGACTTGACAAAAGTTAGATTGAAGAAGCCGTCGATGGAAGATTGCTGAAATATGAGAGAACAGTAGTCGGAACATTGGGGGGGGGGGCGGGGGGAGAGGGTTTTTATAACTGCTGGCTTTCACTAAAGGAAAGACTTGTTGGGGTGCCTCTATGACTCAGAGTGGGCATTAGGCAATGCTGTGTTTGGCATTACATCACTGAGTATACATGCCTTGAAGAATACGTACATTATATTATGGCTTCACCATTGCAAGGATGTTCATTGCGTTGGAGATTACCTTATGTGTATTGTCTCCTTCCTCCTAACCGAAAACTTGCAAAGCGCCGTCTTCCGCTCTCGCCGAGAAGGGTCAAACTTCTTCTTGCTTTCTCCCGCATTGTTGACCCTATTTGACCGTAAGTTGCCGTCGGGACGCAATCTGTCCTTTGGAGTTGGACTAGGCGGAAAGGGTATTTCCATCCACGAATGTCTAGACGGACGTTCGCAGAAAACCTTGAATTGGGTTGGCTATAGCTCATGAAGCTTCGAGCCTGTAATCCAGAGGTTGCTTCCATGCCGCTTTCATGACTCGGCGAGATGCGCTGGTAGACGCATAACCGACTGCGGAGGAAATAACCGGTATTGCTCGTAGGCAGAAACAGAAAGCCACATTTTGCTTTTGAGCGCGGCTAGATACAGCCGCTGCAAGACTAGTGACGGAGGAGTATAACTTCGCTATAGTCGTGATATTTCCCCATCGTGAAACAACTTGAAGTCTTAAACGCCCAAGGCCTCAAGGCAGCGGTGTAATATGAGTTATCATAGAGATGGCAGTGGATTGTAGTGATCAGAGGCGAGTCGACTTCTTGGGGGCTAAATGAATACTTCGTTTACCCGCAATTAGGTAGGTAAAACAGATACGCTGATAGGGTGGTTCAGGTCTGCCACCCATTAGAAGAAGCAAAGCTGGACGGAACGCACCTGATAATGCAGTCTGCCCCTTCTGTCAGCTTTGTTTCATTATTTACTAGGTAGGCAACCGCAAAGTACCTTAAACATCAACTCTTACTCCCGTCTCCTATTGTCAAGCCTTCCCACAGTCTCCCTTTCCAGTCGAACTTTCCCACAGACATCACATTATATTCCAGATACCTTAGTACTGGGTATAAACCCACTAACTCCCCGTCTCCTTAGTACCTACTACCTCCAACACTTCTACATTATCCCATCACCACTTCTACTTTACCAGATCTAAACTTCTACTCACTACACCCTCATACCTACCTAAGTACTATACTTACCTTAGTACTTTAGGTACCTCGACCATAACGCAAGTCCACTTTTTCTGGCTTGTCATTCTGCTCTTCGGAGCCTTCGCTCCTTCGGTCGCTCGTCCCCCAGCCACCGAGATTCTTGGTCCACTGTACGATAAATCGTCCGTCGACAAGGATACGCTTGGGGATAAGGCGAAGTTCTCTGACTCCCTCGATAGTTTTGAGGAGACCTGGCTGGGGACGGAGGTCTGGCTGAGGGATCGATTGGACCATTCTACCAGCGAGGATGAGAGCGAGGATGAGAGTGATGAAGACAGCGAGGATGAGGGCGATGAAGACAGCGGGGACAAGGGCAATAAAGACAGCGAAAATGAGGGCGATCGGGACGGAATCGAGGAATCCTAGGCCTGGAGGCATCGATCTGGTAGGCTGATTACCTCCTAACGAGGTAGCCACTGGGCCAGCAATACGATAGAGAAACCTACTGTCCCCGACGAATCCTAGACATCGCGCAATCCGTCTCACGCATCGGTCACGCATTGAATCTACACGCGACAACTTTTAGAATTGCCGTGGTGCAGGGAATGGCGAAGAATAGAGCCCGGTTGACTGTTCCGACTACTTGAGGGTCGGATCCTCTACGTCGACTTCGAACACCTTCGCCCTTCACGGCTGTGTGGACGACGCCCACTGGTCCTAACACTTCGCAGCCACATACTTGCGAGTGTAGCTGCGGTCTCATGTTTCTCTATGTGCCAACTGTCAACAGGTGACCATGCTATTGCAGGCAGTCTGTTAATTTCATGTGTCAGCTGGCAGCAGGTGCCTGTGTAACACTCAGGTAAACCAGCAAACGGGTAGCAAACCGCAGAGGGATCTCGCATTATGAAATGAAGCTAGTTCTCTCCCTCTCTCTCTTTATCGAACCTAACTTCTTCTTCATCAAACCTAACTTCTTCTTCATCGAACCTAACTTTTTCTTCATCGAACCTAACTTCTTCTTCATCGAACCTGACTTCTTCTTCATCGAACCTGAGTTCCTTTTCGTCGATCCTAACTTCCCCTCGAACTTAAGTTCCTTTTTATCGATCCCAACTTCTTCATCGAACCCGAGTTCCTTCTCATCGAACCTAACTTCCTCTTCATCGAATCCGAATTCCTTTTCATTGAACCTGACTTCCTCTTCATCGAACCCGAGTTCCTTTTCATCGAACCCGAGTTCCTTTTCATCGAACCCGAGTTCCTTTTCATCGAACCTTATTTCATATCCGATCCCAAAGAAAGCACATCCACGTCAACAATGGCTCAAAGAGACTTCTTGACTTTGTTGATACCATTCCTTCCGAAAAGCTGGAAAACTTCCCGCTCAGTGCGACCAACATCTGCAACCAGCCAGTTTCGGACGGACAAAATTTCCGCCTCAATAAACAAGGAGTAAGTTCTTCAGATGAGTCGTTCTAATTCTTTCAACCTGGGCGCTGAATATGGTTCTGCCATGGACGTCATTTAAGTCAGAGGGTTTGCGTCTCTGTTGCCATGGAAGGATAGGTTGGATATCCTCCAGTTAGCCGCCTGGTCCGTCTCTGAAGCGATCAGGGCTTGACATCATTCACCCCGACGAGATGCAATACCTACATGTGTACAAATCTCATTGCTAACTTGTTCTGTACAGAAAACCGTGGATGGTTACCACAACCTTCAAATTCAGGCCAATAAGCAGGCCAAGGCGACGTCGGTGAGGAGCAAGGCTCCTAAGACCTTCGCGACCGTTCTTGTCTTGGAGGGGTCGGAACCGGCGGTCACGCCCGACGAGGTCAGGGCCGCCTTTAAGGAATCGGCCAAGAAGAATTCCATAATCAGACTCGGGAAGAAGCCCGAGAGCGAGGAGGAAGATCAGGAAGCCTCGGCTTCGAAGGGGAAGATGATGAAGAAGGGAAAGAAGTCCCAAAAGTAGGGTCCGCAACATGCTCAAGGTACTGTGGTAGTGGTGCCGACGGGTTGAATTTCTGACCCTACCGAGATTACAAAAGCCCGAGTTTTCCAGAGAAATCCAAGCAACACGCCTGTTCCATTCTTGATTTTGACGTACTGCTCCCGGGACCGGATGTGATGAGCACCCCGTGGAGAATGATGAGTCCATTGTTTCAAGTTTCAACCGGGCATCCAAGCCCACGCATCTCCCGGTATCACTACCCGGCAGTGCTCAAGAAGCGTCGAGAGAAAGATGAACCACAACCTCCAGATCCAGTCCAACAAGGAGGCCAAGGCCACATCAATCGCTGATTTGGCCCCCGACACGATGGCAACGGTCCTTGTTTTGGAGGGTTCCGATCCGGCGGTGACCCCGGATGAAGTCAGACAAGGCTTCAAGGACTCGTGGGACGAGGAGATTGTCGTCCGGCTCGGAAACAAGGCCGAGGACGACGACGATGACGACGACGACGACGAGGAAGCGAAAAAGCCTAAGAAGGCAAAGAAGACAAAGAAGAACAAGAAAAACTGTAAGAAGAATAAAAGGTAGGAGCTGGGAGGCTGGACCATGGTCGAGCGCTCCTGTTCGAGCTCGCGACTGCATCAGCGACTCCATTAGGGAGCCTGTTCTCATCAATCCAACCCCTATTCCATCAATCTTGAACCCCCTTCCATCTATGCCTTCTTTCTCTAATAAGGAACACCTTGGCACTTTAACCTCCATAAGATGCCCCGCCACTTGAAAGCCGTCCCGCCTCACTGGGCTGCTCATAGCGATGTGGCGGGTTGTCAGTCCTGCGAGGCTGCGCGGTCCATGTTGAGCGCCCGGAAGGCGGCGGCGACCGGCTTGATGTTTGTGCTGCTGGGCGCTGTGGACATTGTCGTGATGAGGTCGGTGACGCAGGTGTAGACTTGTACGGCGGGCGCGCCGGGGATCAGGTCCGACATAGTGGCTCGACGACGTAGCCGCTAATGGCGTTATAGAAAATGTCGTCGATGTTGGGGTTTGCAGCCGTGCAGCCGGATGAGGCGGTCACGGATCCAGGGGAAGGCAGGCGGGCGGCACCGCAGCTGCGTCGCTGTCACGATGCGGTGCGTGCCAAAGGTCGGTGAGGTCTGCGGTGGACGGGTGGTAACTGATTGTGGCCGAGAAGAAGCCGTTGAGCGAGGCAGTGGAATCTCAGTTCTCCTTCGAGGGGCCGGGATGCATGCAGGTTCTTAGGTCATTATGGTAGACGCAATGCTGTTTTGGGTGGTTTGATGAACAAGAGAACATTGTTCACGGGATGAACCCCGATACTTTGTGTTCTCCAACCCTCATTTAGGATGAGCAAGTAGTCTTACAGCTTCAGAGAAAACTCGTCAAGATCCTTCAGGTCAAACACATTCCCAACTCTCCAACTAACATCTCCATCTCCGCCGTCCTTGTTCTTCCACCGCCATCTCTGATGGCTCTGCCAGTTCTCCTCAATGACTTTCTTCACCCACAGTCCCATAACCGGCAACATCTTGAAGGCGTGCCCCGAATCACCCGTAACGACCATCAAGCCCTTCTTGCCCGGCACGTAGTCAATAACATAGTCCGAGTCAGTGGTATCAGCCACCCAGCACATCTTCTTGTCGACGAGCGGCCGCTGGGCGAGTTCAGGCAGCGTTTCGCGGAGAAGCCTACGCACGGCGTTTTCGTCGTGGCGAGGGATGTACGACGAGTCCGCAGGCGGCAGCGAGATGCTCCCCTCGCCAAAGTTTGTGATTCCGCCTCCCGAAGGACACAGCTTGAGCAGATTCGTCCGCGGGTCGGGCTCGAAGAAGAAGCCCAGGTCGCGGGCGTACGTGACTGGAATCCCTTTGAGCCGCGCGGCCTCCATCGGCGTCAGCTGAACATGTGCCACGCTCCAGGCCTTCGCGGTGATTTGGGAGGCAATGTTCGGCAAGAGGCTCGCGACGGATGCGCCGAGAGTCAGGATCACAATATCCGCGTCGTAGCGTCTGCCAGAAGCGGTCGTGACACCGCGACAGTGCGACCCCTCGTAGACGAGACTCGCAGCCGCGTCTCCCAGCTCAAAGACGACGCCTCGGTCGCAGCAGGCCGCGTAGGTGGCTTTGAGGGCGTCGGCAGAGTGCGCGTACCCGGCGAGACGATTGAAGTAGCCTCGCCATTCCATCGGGCCGGTAAATACTGGCGCGACCGACTTGATGTCCCGTCGGCTCTCGAGCGGGCTGATCTGGCCCGCGAAGGCGGGATGCTGGGAGATGGACGAGAGCGATTTGGCGAGCGTCTTCTTCGCCTTTTCGGGGGCCGAGGGGGAGTTGGCGAGGAGGTATCCGACTTCGTGGTAGTAGGGTGCAAAGAGGGGATTTTCCCTCCATTCCTTCATCGCTTTCTGCCCAATGTCAGGATCCGATAAGTGCATGTGAATTGATCAATTGACTTACCAAGGCCAATTCCGCATACCACGGATCCTCGTACTCGGCGCGAATGATCTTGTTGAGATCATTGCCTGCCGAATCTTCCGGCGGCATGTATGCGCTCTTCTCCAGGACGGCAACGTTCTTGTAGCCCCCTTTGGCGAGGTGATAGGCCGTCGAAAGGCCAAAAGTGCCACCGCCGACGATGAGGATGCGTTTGCCTGCCATGACGCTCGCAATGGCTGCTTGTAGAGTGGGTGCGGAAGAACAAGGACGCGAACAAAAGGGCTGAGTTTCAGAACCCCCCCAAGATAACTGCCCAGCTCATGTCATCGTGCATGCCCGATGATAGGAGCAGCAGCAACGGGCAGCGCTGATAATACTGGAAACAAGCTTCCCCAACACCAAGAGTCGGCCGATTGCGGGGGAGGGGCCGCCGATCTCCGTGCAGCACTTCATCCGACCATTACCTCGGAGCGGAGTCCAATTCAGTCCCAATTTCTCCTTTGGCGATATCATGCCTCGATTGGAAGTTTATCCTCTTATTCTTAGGGTGATCGACTAACATCTGGATCAGCCACGATTGCTCCGACATCCAGGCATCGAGGAAAAGCGCATCTACGACCCCGACATTCACATATCATTCACGTTGCAAATTCCAGAAATTTCGTCTCATAGAACCCGCCGACGTCTCATAGAGCCTCCACGCCCATAGCAGGGCCATCCGACGATGAGAATCCCCAGGCTATGGCGGGCTGTTGCCCACCCACGAAGAGGTCAGGAGCCTCGACGGGCGGCGTCCAAAGCTCGAGAGGACTGCAGATGCGGAAACGAGAACAACAGCCCGATAGCCTCATGATACCATTTCCAAGGACTTTCTCGTGGCTGAGATGAAACGCTTAGCCGTTTATCTCTATCTGTACTCCTCGACGAGCCACCTCGGTCCTCGGGATCCTTGCATTCTGAGGCTGATTTCAATCACGGGTCCTACTACTCATCTGAAAAGTGGCATTCAGGACTAAGTGTCTTGTGGCCGTTGTTCATGGTCTCCACGGTGGGTGGTCCTCTTGCCTCGACTGGTGCCTGGGGGTGTGACATGGCAAGCTGGCGAAGAAAACACTTGCTAGGCAGTAATGTATCGATGAGGCCACGAGTGACTTCTGTCGGAACTTGGCAGCATATGTGGTCACAATCTTGGGTAGGCCATCAAGTCAAGACAATACCTAGCCAAGGTGATCAGTGTGTGGCAGTTCTCCTGCAGCCAACAGCTACTCGCCGAATAGGAGATGGTTTTGTCAGGTTGAGAGAACTCGGAATATGGCCCTATTGATATGCGATGGGATAATGGACAGATATGCTGTTAAAGGTCTTTAATGTCGGGATTCATTGTACAGAATTACTTGCCGCGTGACAGGGCTCGTCTTGAAATTCATAGTCATCCAAGGTAGGTACAATATCGAACAGCCATCGTTACCCGCCACTATAATATTTGAAGTTTTATCAGACTCAACTCCGGTTGCCATAAAAATACGCGCATCTCGCTTCTCGCAATGCCACTTCCCGTCCGGAAAGTGGGACGGGCGACCAAAGTCGATCCGCGTAAGGTGAGGCATCTTGAGATGCAGGTTTCAATTGATCGGCTTCATTAGAGGAACTTACCTTACGATGCAGATGAAAGCAAAGCTTCCGCCCAAGTGATTAGAGTCATGAGACAGAATGACTTGGGATGACAGGAAAACATGGAAAAATGTTGGTGGTTCCAGTCTTTGAGAAGTTTAGGGTAAGGTCTGTACCAACGGTGCATTCATCACGACCATGCCATGAGGTCACTGACAAAGAAGGAATCATCAAAATGCAAGGTAGTAAGGGGTTGACGGTTTGATATAGAAATTCGGTGCCCGGCATGGCCGGAGTCGAAGAAAATGAGGGGAATTACAGAACTGAGAATCTTACGAGACTGCATTCTGGACACGATGTCGTAAGGTCGGGGCTGATCAGCAGGAATGCTTTTACATCCAGCAATCGCTTATGCCCGAATTACGATATCCCCAGTGCCGAAGCGAAAAGACAACATGTCAAGTCCGGTGCGGTGAGTCAGATGGCCTCCTGGATACGAGGTAACTCGCCTTCCTGTCCTCTCAGACGATTCTGCGCTGCTGGCACCAACGGATGTCGCGCGGATCGGAGCCTCGGAGCAACTCGCCCTCGACCTGGAGTCCTGGACCTAGTTCATGAGCATCTACGAGAGCAATCATCAATGTGGGCTCCCCGTGAAGACCCAGGGAAGAGACCTGGACACATGGTCTTCTGATCAAATTAGGAAGTGGCCGAGAGGGAAAATGTCTTTAATTGATGCTTAAAAGAAGCCACCGCATAGGCCTGGGGAAGGATGCAGGTCAGTGCCTAGCGCGTGGTCTGGGGTTGCTTGGCGGTGATGGGGATACGAAAATGCGAGATACGAGGGGACGAATGGACAAGACTCGAGAGAGCAATGGGGTGGGCGAGATGTCTCTGACGAGGTGAAGACTGTGAAGTGAGGGCATCACGACCACATCGGCAGTGCGACGGTGTGTGGGTGCAAGTGGATAGGGTCGAGCAACGCAGACGTAACAGCGCCGTCTCTGTAAGCGATTAATGATACGAATATTTGGCAAGGCGAGTCATTTGTGCAAGGCCTTTTCTCTTGTCCACGCGTACCGCAGACGGGCTTGAGCGATTAAGGGTTCCGATGACGAGGCCCCCCCACATTCCGTTTTATAGTGGGACGATGAGAGAGAGCGACGGGACGGGAGCGAGGGAGTCGATGATGGAAGGTTTGGAGGGGAGATGAATACGACATGCTGCAGTATTTTCAATCATTTGGTTTATCTGCCTGCCTCATGTCTGAATCCCAGCCGTCTCATCCTGCAGCACGCCGGCGAATCAGTGTTACCGCGTCGTACTCTGAAGCCGCCCATCATCAACACCAAAATTAATTCCCAAGCTTGGTCGCGCGACCCATTTCCCTTTCGGCTCGCGCCCGGTAGGGCACACTTCACCTCCTCCAGGCTTGCGTGGCTCACACTCGTCGGTGGATCTCGTTTCGCTGCCGAAACCCGAGGGCAAGCTTAACGTGCGGCCTGCTTCCGGTTAAGCTTAGTTTGAGATGACGAGGGCTTCAACGAGGACGACGTCTTCTTCCCCCCGTTGGAGGATTCCCCTCCGTCTGCGCATGGATGCCCGTCAGCCTCTCGGATGGGCCCGAGGGGACCCCGTTCGCGATAGTCTTGTAGACGCGTGGCCCTGCGACGTACGTCGCTCGACTCCGGCGTCTTGGTTCCTTTGACCATTTGGCCACTTGACGAGTCTGACATCGTAACACTTCGCCCGACTGTTGTATATAACATGTCGTGCAGGACGCACACGGGTAGCCGCAATGAACACCACTTACCCCTACTCCCAAGTCAATTCTCATCATGCTGCGTATACTTGAAGCCTCGTTGATGGCCTCCCTCGTGGGACTGTCTCGCCAATCTGCCCTCCCTCGCACAACCGACGACAACCTCGCTCCCTTAAAGTTCAACTCGAACGGCACCTTTCAGATCGCCGTCTTCTCGGACCTTCACTTTGGCCAATGTTCGTCTTCCTTCCTCTTCTTCACCAAGCAGCGCCGCTAACACCGAGCAGACCAATCCAGCACCGGCCCAGAGCAAGACCGCAACTCGGTCCGGGTCATCGGCGACGTGCTCGACTACGACCCGCCGGACCTGGTGGTGCTCAACGGCGACCTCATCAACGGGGACACGACGGTCAAGGAGAACAGCACCCACTACGTCGACCAGATCGTCGCCCCCATCGTCGAGCGCAACCTGACGTGGGCGTCGACGTACGGCAACCACGACCACAACTACAACCTCAACGGCGAGTACCTGTTTGAGCGCGAGCACACCTTTTCCGGCTGCCGCACCCAGAACATGGTCAACGCGTCAAAGGCCGGCGTCACAAACTACTACCTCCCCGTCTACGCCGCCAACTGCACCACTTCCGCGACGGCAAGTTGCACGCCCGAGCTGATCCTGTGGTTCTTTGACAGCCGCGGCGGCTACTACTACCAGGGCGAGGCGCAGCCCAACTGGGTCGACACGAGCGTCGTCGAGTGGTTCAACGAGACCAACGCGGCCCTCGTCGACAAGTACGACCGGGTGATTCCGTCGCTGGCCTTTGTGCACATCCCCGTCAACGCCTCGTGGGCGCTGCAGGTCGAGGCCGGCGTGCGCCCGCACTACCAGCCGGGCATCAACGACGAGGAGCCCGTCGCGCAGCAGGGCGCCGGCTGGTGTCCGGACGCAGATGTTGAGAAGACGTGCACCTACGGCGACCAGGACGTGCCCTTCATGGAGGCGCTCGTGTCCATCCCCGGCATCATCGGGGTCTTCTCCGGGCACGACCACGGCAACACGTGGTGCTACAAGTGGGATTCCCTGGTCGACGGCATGGACATTGCCGGCAACGGCATCAACCTGTGCTACAACCAGCACGGCGGCTACGGCGGCTACGGCGACTGGATCCGCGGCGCGCGCGAGATCGTCGTGAGCCAGAGCCTGCTGAAGGACTTTGCCGTGGACACGCACATCCGGCTGGAGTCGGGGGACGTGGTGGGTGCCGTGTCGCTGAACTCGACGTACAATGAGGATTACTACCCTGCGACGCCGAATACGTTGACGTATATGAAGGGGACGGCCGAGTCGGAGTCGGTGGCGTCGGCGGCGAGGGCTGGGGGGTGGACGGGTTTGGTTGGAGGTGTTGCGTGGTTGGGGCTGGCGGTCTTGCTTCTCGGATAACACGGCGACTCACTTCCAAGACACGAGTGCGAGGAGAACAGGACATGAGGGTTGGTGGTGCGACAACGTCATTGGCCACACAAAACAGTTCAGGCCATCGTCAGCGTCATCACTGCGCAGCCACGAAAAATGATGGAGCGGAAGCGAGCGAAAGGAGTTTGGAAGGAAGGGAATGGGAACGACGAGGATATCCTCCCCTGGGTCGGGCGTTCTGATTGGGCTCGGGAGTAACGAACATCATAGACATTTGCTGGGATACCCCAACGGCGTTTTTAGGTTTATTGGATTAGAAGGAAATATTTATTGATGAACATTCTGAAATGCAGAGAAGAGATGCGAAATTTATTACGCCGAAAGTACAGTTGCACTCGGATCGGATTCTGTCTGTATCGCTCCTCAATCCATCCGTCGTTCACGATGCAAGCCAAGAAAAATCGGTTACTCTTCCACTGTCTCTAGAATAGTTCAAAATCCATTTCTAAGCCTCGACATTATGCCGTGCCAGCAGATACTACCAGTACGTTAGTACCTTTGTCGCTTTGCAAGCTGGAGGTTTCCCTTGACACGGCGCCGCGCATTGCCGCCTCCCTAATGATAGTACACTTGGCGACTCTACCGCAGGGATTGCATCTGAGCTTGTCATTGTTTCTGAAAACATATCAGAATTTGAATCGCTTACTGATTGCCGATTAGCTGTATTTCATTGGTCAGCGAGGGGCAAGAGATCAGAGGCGAAGTTGCGAGCAGCGATGGCATTTCACCGTCTCGCGCGACACTTCCTCGCACCCAACCGACTCGAGAGCAATTGGGCGCACGACGTGCCTTAGGAATTGCGCATAATAAATTCTCATTCTCTTCAGTCATCATGATTGGATGCGAATGTCTTCTCAGCCGTAGTCACTATAGACTCACCTGCACTCCAAGCCAGCTCTTGGACGAATCAATCGCTGCCAATACCTCCGGGCTCTTATTCGCTATTTTACTTCCAGTAAGAATACCCATTTGCTTTTTTATCAGCCTGATATCCTAAAACTTTTCCGCGTTTCTGTGAGGAAGGCGCATGCAGTGTTCGCGCCTTCCTGCGAACAGCAAACAAGATCACGATTCCTGATGTCCTTAGGCTCCAACTTCCAATTCACCTCCTTCATCTCTCGCCGTCTTCACCCTTCATTCCTTCTTATCCGCCTCAACAATCCGGCTTCTCAAGTTATCGCTCCTTCTCGAATCATCAACCAAGCTCGCCGTCGCGCGACGCACCATGAGCGACTCCGACAGCAGCTCCGAAGCCACCGATGACGAGGCGCCCAGGGTGACCTTGGATTCCATTGTCTCTCCCTACCAGGTTACCACCTCGATCAAATCCACCTACACACGATGGAACATGGTCGAAGCATTCCGCGAGCTCGTCCAGAACTGGTGAGAATACGTTTGTTGAACGTCATGGGTGCACTAAATTAACGTCTTCTCTTAGGCGAGATGCCATCATTACCACGTTCAACTTGAAGGAAGATGATTTCGAGGTCAGACGCGAAGAGAACATCTTGAGCCAATACACAGAGATTGTGTACGCTGCATTCAAGAAGGGGTGGTTCACACGCTATGGCTATATTCGATTCATTGACCAGCCCGGTCGTTGTTACGTCGAGATCACGAACCGGCAGGCGACTCTCCAGCCATGGCATCTTGATATGGGCGGCACTACAAAGGCGAACTGCTCCAATCAAGCTGGAACGCGCGGGGAGGGGCTCAAAATGGCTCTGCTGGTATTGCTGCGCGATTCTCAATATTATCCCGTCTGCTGCTTTTCAGGGGGGTTCTCGTGGGATTTCAACTTCAACGAACAAGGCAACCTAACAGCACATTTGACTCGATTGTCTCACAAAAGACTCGTGAAACTGTCAAACTCGGGCTTACTTTCTGGACCTCATCCCCATCCTACCGAAGACGTCCAATTCTTCATTGGCGAAGCACCGCCCTGGCGGTATCTGAGGCGAGATCAGCATGGCAACCACGCAACAAGAAGCTCCGTCCGTCGAGAAGATTTCGAAAACTAGTGCACTTCGGCTCTCTTCTTGAATGATATCGATCGCAACATTGATGATTGTGGCATTCTGGCTACCTCCCATGGTGATTTGCTCACTCACCCAAAGCTCCTTGGCAACTTATATCTCAAAGGTCTCTTGCTGAGCAAGCCAGCCGGCAGTACATCCGCCAGTCTCACTGGAAAGCCGTTACGTTTTGGCTACAACTTCAAGAATGCCCAGACAAATCGAGATCGCCTATTTCTAGGATCAGCTAGAAGGGAAAGCAAGGCCATTCAGAAGATTTGGGATGCCGCACTGTCTACCGAGCCATCCCTCGTCAAGCACTTACACGACATGCTCATGTTGAGCACGAAGAAGTATGGGGATGTTTCGAATCTCGACAAGGCAATGCCAGTACGAACAGTCAGCCGTCTCGAGGAACATCTGAGGTCAGATACCAGCAAATGGTACTATTCTGTTGCAGAGAAAGCTCAGGTGCGTTCCACATCCCGTTTTGGGGCCTCTCAGATTCCTAACACATGGTAGAATCCCCGACTTTCCAAAATCATTGAGGGTTTTGGCAGGGAGGGTGTAATGCTCCCGAGAACATACTCGAACCTCCTGGACCTGATTGGATTCGAGTCAATGACCAGGAAGGAGCAGCTAAAGCGGCGGCTCGGTTTCAACAACGAACATTCAGCCCAATCGTTCTTTGGCAACCAAGTACAGCAACTACTTGAAGCATGCCTCGAAGGCTGTGGGGCAGCCAGAAACACGATGGTCCAATTCGTGGACAACGATCAACCAGGCGTCGATTCGATGTTTTACTGTTCCTTGATGGGCGATGATGATCAGTATCTCCGGGTCAGCAAGGCCAGGGCGCGTGGGGCTTCTGGCGTCAAGATCGACGCTACATGGCTGCAGAAGCAGCAAGCAGTCAAGAAACTTGACTTACCTCGATATCTATCAGAGGCAGACGTCGTATTCTACACCGTCAAGTTCTTATTCGAAGATGTCTTGGACGAGTTGATGAGTACTGAGACGATCTCAAAGAAGATTGAGGCTGAAGGTGCGGGGGCCGCAAGTCAAACAGATGATTCGGACACTTCTGAGGAAGTGCTTGAGGTTCCGAAAGGAGTCGATGAGTTCAGGCGCTGGCAAAGAAGAGAGATGAACCGAGCCACTCAGCGGCTTGTCGAATACTTCAGGGTTGCGTCCTTCCTCTCCTTGAAGGTATCTACCGTCCGCAATGAGTTGATACTTGGGTGGAGAGGAATCCCGCTGGGGTCGCTTACCGTGCAGCTGCATCGAGCGTCTACCTGCTCTGCTTTGCGTAGAAGGCGACGCTCAGGCAAATGTGAGTTCATCTTGGATCGATATTGCTACTGTGAAACAGCTCTAATCTGTGACTACATAGTCCATCCCGAACCGTCTTGCATTCAACATCCCGCCCAACGCGATCGAGATGCAGGCATTTCAGATTGCAGGTCACAAATATGCTCAACCGCACAGGAATCATGCTCCTTTGGTGGACTCATTGAGGGCGTAGTCTACTTTGCTCTTGTTTTTGATGACGCCGATCCTTATTCGATAACTGTCGTTTCAAACTGTTGCAAACCTTCGTCCTCTCCCACGGGGCGGCCCCCTTCAGCAGAGGACTCGTACAGTAAGTCACCGAGGACAATATAAAGCCTACGCGTCAGTGCTAACAAAATATCTACAGCCAGGGGAGAACTCGTCTCGGCGATCGACCTCAACCGACCACGCGAATGGTACGAGGCGACCAACGGGGCGAACAAAAAGGCCATCCTCGGCATTCCCAGGGACGATCCGGAGGACAACGCGAGGAATTCGAGTCAGGCGAGCTTGAGAGCCACGCCGAACAAACGGCGTCGAACTGGGTAGGGGCTCCTAGTTCCAGGGTTTGGCTTCACGGAGGCCAACTACCGGCATTTTTTTTGGTTGCGGGGTGCGAGGGTATGGAGAAGCTGGAGCTCATTGGTGATTGCGCAACAGACGAAGACACATTGCTGCCTCAGGCGGGCACGAGACTACGGAAATGGCATCTGGTTTTTTATGGTGAAAGTCGGTTCATATTGATGCTATCAGTTCGCTAAACATGAAGCAGATAGAAAATGTTCAATCTGCACTGATTCCTCAGTACGTTCCCCCCAGTTGATGACCAAAGGCGATGCTCGACAGGCCACAGCGGCTTCCAGGACACTCGTTATTCGCAGTATGTGCTAGAAAGCCACAGGTTAGCAGAAATCAACTCGACTTTGGGGGCTCAGAGCTTACCGAAGGCGTGAGTGTCAACAAGACACTCGCCTCCACGCGTGGTCGCAAACAACTCGCGTCGAACAGGCAGTCGTGTTGAGCAAACGCGTGTCGGCGGCAGTCTTTGTTCGTCGGCGTCGGTCGAACATCATCGACCAGTTGGCCCAGGTTCGTTCACTCCGAAATCGCCCAGTGTCGACTGCCAGGTGCAGGCCCGCGACGCCAGCACCGACACGTCGTCGAGTATTCACGGCAGGGAGTGGCGGAAGATATCCTGCGAGGGACGCGCCTTCTCGACATAGTTGACCTCTTCGACATGGCTGTCGACAATCTCCTTGCCGGCCTTCTTCTGCAGCTTGTTCGTCTGGGGACGATCCTCGTAGGGCATGCAGAAGAGGAAGCGGAGGAACTTGCGCAGGGGGCTGGCTTTCATGGTTGGTGTGGGGTTGGCTTGGTGAGAGGGCAAGCAGAGGAGACAGGCGGATTTGTCGCGTGCCCGAGTTGTGGGAGGGTGTGATGGAGATGTTTGTTGTGGTGGTTGGCGGGTCAGCCTTGGGGTTTTTGGTGGTGGTGGTTCAAGCTGTGTGATCTGGGGAAGCGGATCTTGTTTTGGGCTTATATCTGGGGTTGTGGGAGAATGATGTTTGTTGAAGAATGGCTGTGGAAGAATCTTTGTGGAAGAATGCTTGTGGAAGAATGTTTGTGGAAGGGTGGTGTTTGTGGGAGGTTGTGGCTGTGGGATATAAACGTGTGTGGAGGAGGGAAAGGAGAGAAGGCAACTGGACAGTCAAGCACGGCAACGTCACATTGGCACCTGGCAACACTTGCGTGGCAGTTTCAGTGAACACCCTTATGGCACTTTCAGTGTTCCTTTGTTCAAAAAAGTTGTCATTTCACCTCCAGCTGCCACCACCCGCCAAGGGACGTGCAACTGACAAACAGCTGCAAGCTCACAAAGGCAGGTCCCGTCGTCACTCTCACAACCTAGTTACAATACAACGCACAGCTCCCCTACCTCCCCCTCTCCGTCAGCTCCTCCCCCATCTCGTCCGGGATCCTAAACGTCTCCCCCGTCTCCAGGTCCCGCGCCCAGTGCTGCGGCGGCAACACGACGGGGTCCGGGTCCTTGATGGGCTGCACCCACGTCTTGTGCTCGTGCAGGTGCAGCGAGCGCGTGCGCCGCACCTGCGTCACCTCGTGCACGTGGGGGCGCACCTCTTCGTGCACGACGGGCGGGTTGAGGTGCGTCGTGAGGTCAAAGTCGCTGTCCGGGTGCGGCACGAACGAGTCGCGCTGGGCGGCCCGGGCCATGGCGCCGGATAGGGGCTCGACGCTGAGGTTGTCGGTCGAGTAGAAGGAGGACGTGCCCGAGTACCGCGCCGTGTTGTCGTAGGGCGCGTTGGGGGGGCATAGGTGGTCGTGTTGTTCCGGCGTGTCGGGCGTTTGCTCCGTGTACAAAGAGGGCGAGTGTGTTTGGGGGACCATCCTGATCGTCTCTGGGTGAGGTTGGTCTCCCTGCGCTGAGGATCCTAGTCCGCGGTGTTCACTGTATCCCGGGCCCGTCATCCACGCTGTTTGCCCATCGTCACTTGTCGATTCAGCGACGGTGTCGTCGGCGGCCACGTCTACCAGGGGAGACCTCATAGGTCGCTGAGGCGGAGGCGGGGGATTGGCGTTTGCTTCCGCCGCGGCATCCTTTTCCCGACTTTCTTTGGGACCACGCGTGTTTGTCTCGGCCACGGAGGCGGCTTTGCGCTTGAGGAGGCTCTTTCCCCTCTTGAGGATGCTTTTGAAGCGGTTCACCATTTGCGCGGTTCAGGGACCTGTGAGCATGTTAGCACGACTGTCTGTACCCGGGACTCATAGCAAACCGTTCAACACTCACTTTACCAAGGCAGGATGATGAAACAGGGTTTTACCCCGGCCCATCGTGTTCCCGACGACAAGACTTGACGATGATCCTCGGATGACAATCCAGGCCGCAACGAGCCTAGACGCCCAAGCCACGCAACCTTTTCCACCCTCCCGGAAACGGTCGATTGGCAAATGTTTCTCCGGGAGCCATCATCGGCAACTCTCACAGATGTGCATCTGCAGCGCGTTCCCGCTTAGCCCTGGCGATCCAATGCTTGTTCCGCTTCCGGGGACGTCGGCTTGTATGACGAGTATATTCGGCACCAAAAAAAGAAAGTCGCCGGCTCGCCCACGGTTTGTCTTCCAATGGGGTTAGCACGGCGGGCGGGAAAGGGAATCTTGGTCTCTGGGGTCCTATACCGATTCAGCTGAGACATGCAGGGCGGATCCGGGCATCTGCGCGCACCATGTCTCTCGCCCACTGAACCGGAAGCTCCCCTCCAGGACGGAAACGATGCGGTAGGCATTGTGTCATTGCAGCGGCGTGCCCGGCTAGCCGTGGCGACGGGCTGAGAGGCGTGGCGAAGGGCGTGGCGTGGCGTTTGGATACTGGTAGCTGGCTTGCTTGGCCTCGAGTGATCAGAAGCAAATTAAAGGCAAGAGACATTTGACGTGAGCCTTTATGTGGAATTTGGCCCTGGTGATGATCTGGCGCGACGGTGCGGATCGAGCCATGTATGACGAGGAAGAGTCTCTCGGCGCTTACTTCATGACGTAGGTGTTGATGGAGAGGTGAAGAGGGCATGGCATCACCGTTTGTCGGGTATATAACCGTGGACGAGTGTGTATCAATATCGTCTCAAGCATCTGAGTATCAATCTCATCTCAAAGCATCCGAGCATCATCTCACTCAACTCACATCCTCACCTACACAACCACCAGCACATCTCACTCAACCCAATCTTCACCTACACCACCACCACCATGGAAAAGGCAAAGCAGGCAGTCCAGAGCTTCGTCTCCCGCGACGGCAAGCACAAGACCACCGTCGACCGCGAGACCAAGCCCGGCATCACCGAAGAGGTGGTCAAGCCTCACCAGCACGAACAGGTTACCACGGCCGTCGACCGCGAGGTCCATCAGGACCACCACCAGACCATTGTGCAGCCCATCGAGGCCAAGGAGACGCTGTGAGTCTGAACACAACAAGATCGTCTCCTCAGGGTTGCTAACACACACAGTCCCGAGGAGCATCACCACAACATGCTCCCCGTCGAGCACAAGACGTTCAACCACGGAAACGAGGGTGACACGCGCGACACGCTCGACCGCGAAGGGGCAAAGTTCCACGACTCGAGCGTCACGCACTCGACGACGCACTCGACGACGCACTCGACCAGCGCCGCGCCCGTGGCCGCCGGCGAGCGCACCCATCACCACGTGCACCACCACGTGCAGCCCGTGGTGCAAAAGGAGACGGTGCAGCCGCACGTGGTGCACACGACGGTTCCCGTCCACGAGACGCACCACGCCGCCCCCATTCACCACGAGGCCACGGTGCTGCCCGTCAAGTCGATGGAGGAGTACGCGCAGGGGAGGAAGGGCGGGTTGGGCGAGGGGAGTGCCATGGAGAGGGTGGGTGAGTTTGAGGGGTGTCCGACGCTCAAGGATGAGAACCTGAGGACTGATCCGGATGCGAGCCGGGCTCTTCACGGGAGATAGATTGGTTCATGATCATTGACCAGGGAGGGATTCCAGAATGAATTGAATATTTACAGTCAAGTTTGCCGCAATGCGCCCCGAGTCCATGCTCAGGGGTATCTCCAACGCAGCCCAAGAAGTAAACCACCACCAGCAGCCAGTGCCACCACCCAGTGCCAACACCGTTTAAACGTACGTCTTCAGCAGCGAGTTGTAGTACGAATATCCCGTCCCGCTCGTCGGCTCAAAGCTGTACATGTAGTCACCCCACCACGGCCCAGCCGCCCACCACAGCGCACCCATCCACACGTCGTCGTTTTCCTTGAGGTAGTCGAGCAGGCCCGTGACGGCCGTCAGGCACTGGCTGTTCGCACCACCAGCAAACTCGCCAATGATGCCGACCTTGCCGTTGGTGCGCAGCCAGCTGGTGGCGGCCTTGACGCGCTCGGCGCCAATCGTCGTCGATACGCACGTCGTCGACGTGCCCGAGCTGTCCGAGTCGAGGTACTGGTGCATCTCGTAGACGATCTTGTCCTGCGGGTCGGTCAGGGCCTTCATGTTGTCGTTGGTGTCGGCCCACGACCACGCGCCCGACCAGGCGTTGCCCTCGACGAAGATGTACTGCGACGTGGCCCCCGCGGCGCGGATGCCGTCGATGGCGGCCTGGTTGAGGTTGAGCACGAGCGTCTGGTCCATGCCGTTGTACTCGTTGTTGGTATCAAAAATCACCTTGCTGTTGCTCTTGAACTGCGTCGCCACGTTGGTCCACCACGTCTGGAAGGCGTCCGTGTCGGTGATGATGCTGCCCGAGTAGCGCCCGTAGTTGTGCGGGTCGAGCACCGCGTAGGCGCCCGCCGAGGTGATGTGGTTGACCACGGCCGTGAGGTTCCCGAGGTAGGCCGCGTCGAGGGAGCCGGTGAGGGAGCTGGTGGTGAGGCGCTCCATGCGGAAGCCCACGCGGAACGTGTTGTAGCCTTGGTTAAGGAGGGTCTGGGGGGGTTAGTTACTTGTTCATCATCCAGAGGGCACCCTGTCTTACGTCAATCGTCGACGTGCTGGGGAAAATGTAGTTGGTCCCGTACGTCCCCGGCAGCACCGTCTCGCCAAACTCGGCGCCCGACTCGTTGACGCCGAACCACCACATGCTCGTCGACGACGACGACGTCGACGTGGCCGCGGCCGCGCTGGACGACTTGGTCACCGTCGACAGCGTCGTCGCCTTGGTCGTGGTCGTAGTCGCCGCCTTGGCCGTGGTGGTCGCCGCCTTGGTCGTGCTCGTCACCTTGGCCGTAGTAGTCGTCAACTTGACCGTAGTCGTCGCCTTGGTAGAAGTAGTCGTCGTCTTGACCGTGGCCGCAGTCGAAGACTTGTCCGACGACGGTATACACTGGCTGTAGTAGGGATTCGAGTAGGTGCAAGTATACCCGCTCACGCACGTCGTCGACCCGGTCCAGTTCTGGCCGCCGCATTGGCCATAGGCGCTGCTCTGGGCGAGCGCCGGGCCGGCCAGGGCGAGGAGAGAAGCAAAGTTGCGCATCTTTTAAAGAGAGTGTGTGTGTGTTTTGAAGGAGTGATCTACACTTGTCTTGGAGAAGAGAATGGGCTTCGAGTGAAGGGTGCGACGGGCTCCTCCTATATATATGCCTTTTGCACATTTTGCATCTCGTCTATCGACAGTCGTACGGTCCATGGCAGCTAGAGTGAGACCATCGCGAGAGTTTCTCCGAATCTGCTGGATGCACACAAGTCATCGGCTCAGCGGCCAGGGCATGGAACACTTCGGAGGCACGAGCCCGGGATAATCCCCCCCGAACCGGACGGGACAAAGCAATCTACGTCCGACGTCAGCAGGCCTGTCGGACTCCTTGCCTAGGAGCTGGTAGGAGCGGACGAAATTCATGGAAGCCGTTCTCGACCTCCTGAGATGGCGCGATGCGACGTAGAAGCCCACGATCGGAGGGCAAAGCTCCGTGGTCCCACGATTTTCTTCGTCAGGGGTGTTTGTCGGGGGCGCGGCCGCGTTGCCGACCGACTCCAATCTGAAACGCCGTCATTTCTTTGTCGGGGGGGGATTATAAGGCTGACGCGGATAAAGGGGTCATCACCCATGTTTGGCTCTGGAGGCGACCGGAAATGGAAACGACGCGGGCTCGGTCGATGAGGCCACGGAGAGCATGGTTCCTGTCCTTAATAAGAAGAGGGTGCGTGGGTGTGATACCGCGTGGAGAGAGTGAGGGTATTCCCGCTGCCATGTGGTCCCCCGTCCCGAAGGGCCGGGACTCCGTAGTTTTGCATACATTATAGGGTGCTATAGTGTGCGTTGTTCCTGAGAAGACGTGGTCATACGTGAGAGGAAATCGTCCGCGTTTGTCCCTATGTTGGAACGGTTAGATGTTCCGCCACCGTTCTGGCATGATGGGAGTCATTTATTCCCTCCGATTCCACCACTACCCAAAAGACAAGTCGAGGTCGGAGGCATAGTACCTTGAGGTTAGATGCGTACCTTTGGTCTCGTGACTATGGGCAAATGTGCCAGCACCGCCTGAGCTCCGTCCATCTGCCGACTCGGACGGGAGCTAGCTTCGCGGGATAAGCTACGGAGCATAGCCGATGGGAGGTGTTTGGAGCGTGTAGGATGAGGCTGCTTGTGTAAAGTGACGGATGAAAATATCTAGAAGTCGAGTGATTGCACCCAATAATTACAAACCTGCAGGATTGCACCACTTGTGCTCTCTCCATGACCCCGCAACGAGCCATTTACACTCCTCCACAACACCATCACCATCAATCACCACCGCCAAAATGCCTCCATTCCTCAACCTCAATACAACCCTCTCCTCCCTCCCTGCCCCTCCCCAAAACACCCGTCCTCGTCGTCCTTAGCAACGACCCAACCGGCACCCAAATCTGCCACGAGGTCGCCATCCTCACTGTATGCGACGGAGGGTACTTTGTTTGAGGTTGTCACGGGGTGGTCTATGGAGAGTATGAAGACGGGAGCGTCAGGATGAGGATAAGTCAGGACTTCTGCTCGCGTCTAGGGTAACCTCGACGCCGGACACGGAGATGAATGAGTCGCCGCATCCGGTCCACCGCCTCTTCTTTTGCCAGTCAGTTTCATCCTCCGGAGTCCGGAACTTGATTTAATCTCCGTGTCCCGGGTTTAACCCCCCCGTTACCTCCGCCGTGTCTGCCTCGACCGTCACATTCCACGGCAGCATCTTGACTTCCATCTGCCGTCTCTCAAGTTCCTCAATGTCTTGGCCACACGTCATCTCTACTCGTTCCCTTTTCAAGTAATCCTGCTCACCCCCCCCCCCCCCCCCCCCCCCCCCCCCCCACCCNNCCCCCCCCCCCCCCCCCCCCCCCCGCGACCATGGACGACTTCGTCGTGAGCCGCGAGTCGCACCCTCAACCCACCACCACCACCACCACCAGCCAAGCCATGGACCCCAAGCCACGAGCCTGCGCAAACTGCGCCCGCTTGAAAATGAAGTGTCAGTGGCCGGCGTCGGGCTCGGCGAGACCCGAGCGCGCCGCCTGCGTGAGGTCGGTCCCCGGCGGCTTTTGTTGTTTCCGATGTACACGACGGCTAACCTGGTCACATTTGTCGGGCGCAGGTGCGGGAGGATGAAGCTGTCATGTCACGTCCCCGAAGCCGTGCCGCGAAAGAAGCGAGGAAAGTCTACGTGCGTTGTCCCTCGTCTCTTCTCGTCTCGTCCTTCTCTGCTAACCATGTCCAGACGAGTCGCCCAGCTGGAGAAGAAACTCGACGGCATCGTCGAGCTCCTCGCGGCAAACCACAACATGCCGCCCAAGGGCCCGTCGCCCCTGACCCCGGAGAGCCCCAAGTCCACTCAGCACCAGTCCGCCCAGCACCTCCAGAGCCGGCCTCGCCCCCGGCATCCCCAGCCGGACACCCCCTCCCTCGGGCCCCCCAAGGACCCCTACCCCTACAACGGCGGCCCGGAGCCGGCCTCCACCCGCCCGGACCCGGACCCGACCACCGCCGCCGACGTCCTCCTCGCCGACGTCCCCTTCGACGAGGCCCCCTGCCTCGAGCTCCTCCCCGGCTTCCGCATCTCGCAGGCGCAGGCCGCCGCCGCCCTCGACACGTACCGCACCGACTACGTGCCGGTGCACCCCTTCGTCCCGCTCCCATCGTCCCTCACCGCCGGCGAGCTGTACGCGCAGTCGCGCCTCCTCTTCTGGACCGTCATGTCCGTCGTGGTGCCCACCCCAGGCAGCGTGCAGCGCGACGTGAGGGCGTGGTTCCGCCGGCAGCTGGCCGAGCGCGTCGTGATCCGGCAGGAGAAGCGGCTGGACATTTTGCAGGCCATTCTCATACACCTCGGCTGGTGGGTTTCTTCTTGTCTGGTAACACATGTCAAAAACACGCTGACGTCGTAGGAACGACTTTCCCTTTTACATGGAACCCCAAGCCACGCCCGTGCTGCAAATGGCGGCCTCCTTGGTCATTGATCTCCGGCTCGACCGGTCGCCGTCGTCGTGCCACGTCGCGCAGAGGACACTCCTCGGAGACGCATGGCAGACGGTGAACAAGGCGCACTGGGAACCCAAGCTCAAGTTCACGCACTCGCTCGAAGACAAGCGGGCAGTGCTGGCATACTACCACCTCTCATCACTGTACGTCTCCCAAAGCACCCCTCCCCTCACCACCTCCATCCTAACCTCCCTCCCCCCAGACTCGCCGTCCTCTTCCGAAGAGGCGTCCCCTTCCCCTGGAGCAACTTCCTCGCGCAGTGCGGCGACGCGCTGCTCGAGGCGGGCGAGTACGAGTCGGACCGGTACCTCGTGGCGCTCATCCGCATGCACCACATTGCCGAGCGGGCGTGCTCCGTCATGCGCGCCGTCGACTTCCAGGACCAGGTGTCGATTGTGTTCCGCGCGCCGCTCGACATGGCCCTCAACCACGCGCGGCGCGAGCTGGACGCCTTTGTGAAGAACCAGCCCGACGCGGTGAGGGAGAATAGTGAGTACGCCCACCTAGACCCTTGCACGAAGCCCGTCTGACTGTATAGAAATGTTCTGGTCGCACTACTACGTCCTCCTCATCCGCCTCTACGAGCCCGTCCTCATGATGAAGCCCCCGGCCCTCTCCGACCCGGACAGCCTCACGACGGAACCGTTCCAGCGCGCCTCGGCCCTCTGGAAGCTCGTCGACGCCCTGGCCGGCTTCTACCACCACCAGTTCTCCATGCCCCCCGAGTCGCTCGCCGCCCTGCCCGTCACGGCGGGGGGGTTCATCGCCTTCAGCGCCGTCACGGCGTCGCGGCTGCTCTTCGCCGAGTCGTCGCCCGACTGGGACCCGAGCCCCGCGCGGCGCCGGCTCGACTTCCCGGAGCTGCTGCGGCGGCTGGGCGGGCTGTACGAGGAGGCCGACGCGGCGGCCACGCGGGCGGGGCGGCGGCAGCGCATCCTCGACGACGGCACGAGCATCTTCCTCAAGTACAGCTACAAGGCGCGCTGGATCCGGCAGTGGGTGATTTCGAAGCTGCCGGCGGATGAGCAGTCGGTTCTGGCGGCGCCGGCAGCAGCAGCAGCAGCAGCAGCGGCAGCAGCAGCAGCACCGAGTGCGGCGACGGGCCTGCAGGCGACGGGGAGCATGGAGGCGACGGCGCGGCAGGGACAGGCCGAGGCCGAGGGCTTGCCGGACTGGACGACGGAATTCCAGTTTGACGAGAATTTCTGGCAGGAGTTGATGTTGATGTACGACGGGGACTTGACGGATGTTCCGCTGACGAATGCGATGCCGGTGGGGTGAGGGTACCTATGCATTAATATTAATAAAAATTCATCTTGACTCTTACCCATCTTGTCTATTGGCCTTCGCATCCGGAACCTCCGACTCCGACTCCCATTCCCGACCGGGGAGTGGGAGTCTCCCCGTTTCGCGCCGGCCCGTTTTGGTTGGCGGGTCAAGCCGGGTTGCCCCTCCCAAGTCCTAACGGGCCGTCATCTTGAGATTATCTCTTCTTCTTATTCCCAACCAACAAGAGACGCGTCTCACAGCAATAGTCCTGTTCTTCGACAAGTACCCTGTCACTCAATCCCATAACCCCCTCTCGACAATGGCACTCAAACCTCTCCGTGACTGGATCTACCTGGCCATCATTGCGACCCAGCTCTTTGGCATGCTCAGTACGTCTCGCTCCTAGCCATTGGCATCTCGTCAGGCTTCACCATTCCCTAACACCTCCAGCCCTCGACCTCGTCCCCTTCTACCCCAAATCCCTCTACGCGTCCCCCTCGGCCCCCCTCCACTTCCTCGCCTCCCTCCGCTCCGCCTACGCCACCGCCTCGGGCGACCCCTTCTTCTCCCCGACCTACCGCGAACCCGCCTGGTTCCGCGGCTTCCTCGGCCTCGAGGCCCTCGTGCAGCTGCCCCTGGCCGCCTTCCTCGTCGCCCGCCTCTCCTCCGCGAAGCCCTCGTCGGGCCCCGCCGAGCTGGCCGGCCTCGCCTTTGGCTGCTTCACCGCCATGGGCTCGCTGGCCTGCTGCTTCGAGCTGGCCGACATGGGTCCCGACGTGGTCGACGAGGAGCTCAAGGCGAATCTGCTCTACGGGACCTACATGCCCTTTCTCGTCATTCGTGAGTAAAACATTCCCCTGCGTCGATTCTCTCTAACACGCCCGAGCCGCCGTCATGGCCGCCGACATGTACGTGCGGCTTCTCGCCCGCGTGCAGGCCGAACCCGCCAAGTCGAAGAAGCAGTAGAACATGATCAACTTGTTGCTACAAAAGGCACGGTATATAGCAGACATGGTATACAGGCTACACGCGACGGAGCTCATCCCTCTCGTCGGACACAATACCCAAGACAAACAGCTTCCAGCTTCCAGCTTCTAGCTTCGTGCCATAGAACTCCAAAGACCCCCCCGACCAGACTCCCTAAAATGCAAGGCCAGGTGACCTCCTAGTCTATTCGCTTCGAGTGCTGCTTCGAGTACCCCCAGCCGTTGCCCACACCACCACCACCACCATTCAGCCCGTAGCCCAGGGGCGTGGCACCGCCGAGGGCGCGGCCCCTGAGCCGCCTCGGCAGCACCACGCCGAGCGTGTACATGCCGGCGCACAGCAGGCCGGCGACAAACGACACCAGGCTGTAGAAGACGGTGCTCGCGTAGATGTGCCCCCCCAGGCCCTGCCAGTCGACGCGCCCCTCCGTCTTGGGCAGCGCCGGCGTCGGGAACCAGCGCACCGACAGGCTCAGCGGCAGCGGGTCGCCGATGATGAGCTTGCGGGTGAAGGAGCCCCTCATGTGGCTCAGCGGGCTGGTGCTGTAGGCGACGCCCGAGTCGAGCACGCCGCTGTCGTGCGGGCGCAGGTGGTGCTTGGGGGTGCTGTGCAGCAGCACGTTCATGTGCGTGCTGACGTGCATGTGGCTCTTCTCGAGCGTGCCGGCGAGGGCGAAGACGAGCGGCACGTACTCGCGGGGGGGAAGCTTCTCGCCGACGATTTCGATGTGCGGCGCGGGGCGCGAGGCCAGACGGCAGCTCAGGGGCGCGTCGCTGTGGATGTAGAACTCGAGGAGGTGGAAGAAGGGGTCGTCGACGACGGGGATGGTGCAGTTGACCTCGCCCTCGGTGCCGTAGTAGAACTCGAGCGAGCGGTCGGTTTCGTTGCACACGGGGAAGGGGATCCACTTGATTTCGTGCTTGTCGTTTTCGATGTGTTCGCCTGTTTCTCTGGTGGGATGTGAGCTGGGAATTTCGAGCCGTGGTCGAAGGGGCTTACGAGCTGCGGCTCATGCACTCGACGGGAATGGCCTGGCCGTAGAGGTACGAAGGAAGCGCATCCTCGTGGTCGGCGGCAACGAGGGGCGCCAGCGACAGCGACAGCGCGCCCAGGGCGAGCGAGAGTCCTGAAGGGATCATGACGACGAGGAGCGGCGGATGCGAAGGTGGTGAAGACGGAGGGGAGGCGTGACCATTGGATGCTATTCGCAGAATGACTAATAGAGGAGCGACCAGGTCCACGACATGACGACAGCCCACGTTTCAGTGCCGGTGCGGCGACAATTGGGCGGCGATGATTGCGGGTGGTCGGGTGTGTCTTCGTTTCTTTGAGGGAGCAGGGAGAGCTTGTGGAGGCCACCCTGGGGACGTTGAAGCCACATCATTGGATCACGTGGGGGACTTCAGGGGGAGACGTCAAGGAAATGTTGAATAGGGGCATGCGTGACTGTGTCTACACTCGAGGTCAAATGAAGGATGCATTTGGTGTTTTTTTTAATGACTATTGTTATGCGGTGATGTCAATGTTCAGTCCGAGCTGCGAATAAATTATATCCTAAGTAGGTACCTCTATGCATGTAACCCAGACCACCAAGCTTCGACTTCATACCGCCTCTGCCTTGTTCAATGAATGCATCATTCCAAGTTTTATCAGAAATATGCACCAAATAGTCTCTACATCTATTCCTACTTCTCAACCCTCCCGCTCATACAAATCACAGCAAACTCAACATGCCACCCCTCCCCCCCATACTTCCCCTCCAAGTACCTCCTCACCCGCTCCCTCACCTCCTCGGCCGAGTGCCTCTCGCGCGTCTCCCCATCCCACCAGCCGTCCATGACCCACGCCAGCATTGTCGAAAAGGTCTGCACAAACTCCTCGGCGCTCCCGACGCGATACCGGCCCCGCGTGAGCGTCACCTCCACGTCGGCGAACCCCTCCTCCCCGAGGTGCCGCTCGATCCACGCCGGGTCCGTCCAGTCGCCGTCCGAGTGCCGCTGCATGTCGATGGCGGCCGGGAAGGGCGCCGGGAAGGGCAGCGCCGCAAAGGCGGACCGGAGGTCGGGGATCCAAAAGGTCGAGTCCTTGTGGAACGTTGTCGCCCCGAAGATGCCGCCCGGCTTGAGGATGCGCTTGCAGTCTTCCGATGTGTTAGTCAGAATGCGATGCTCAGGGTGAAGCCAACGTACCGGCTAGGACGGCGTCTGGGCCGGGGATGAGATGGAGGCCGAGGCCAATGCCAACATGGGTAAAAGAGTTGTCTGGAAGCCCGGTATTCTGTCACCAGTCAGTCCCCTCCGTCTCAACACAACACCGCATCACCAACACACCTTGGCATCCAACACGGCCGTCCTCGTATTCGCCCACCCCTCCCGCTCAACCCTCCTCTCCACCATCCCAACCATCTCCTCGGACAAGTCGGCGCACAGCACCGAGCTCCCCTCGAGCACGGCCCGGGGCACCCTCGCCTGCACCTCCTGCGCGAGCACCCCCGTCCCGCACGCCGCGTCCAGCAGCGCAAACGCCTCCGTCGTCGCCTCGGTCAGGCCCAGCCGGCCCAGGAGCGGGCCCATCAGCGGCCGCATGGCGCCCCGCGACGCCGCCAGGAAGCCCTCTTCGTGCGCGGAGATGCCCTTGAAGAGGTTGGCCAGGGCGGCGTTGCCGGACGTGAGGCTGGGTGTGGCCATGGCGGCATGTGCAGGACTCGCCGAGGTTGGTAAAGGCTTTTTGTTTCAAGAGGGGAACTTGTCGGGGGCTTGACGGTTGGCTGGTCCCTTTGATGCACATGTGTGTCGCACAGAGGGGATTATATATCCATGGATAAGTTTCCGAAATGTCGCCGCCCCCGACACCGGCGAGTTTCCGGCTTCAAACCCAACCGGTTGATTCCTAATCAACACACCCATGAGCCAAGATGCACTCAGGCTATACTTGCACATTCAAATGCCCGTGAGGCTCCTCGGGGACATACGTACCTTGGCTCGTCCGGCTGACCTAACCCCCCTCCTACATAAGCCTCAGGGGTCCGAACTTGCTGACACGGGGAACCCGGACCTTGAAGGGAACGGTCTACTAGGCAATCACTTTCAACGAAGACGTGCAGATTACGCAATGACGGTTCCTTGTTGAACCCTAGGCATACCGGCCTAATCTATCCAGCCGCTCTCTCTATCCAAGTCTATCCCATCTATCCCCAGTCCGGGAAACGTTCAATGACCACCATTACAATCCCGGGGACCATATATTCCCTTCTACATACACATGTAGTAGCCATCCAACGAGGACTTTCCCAAGGCTTCTCAAAGCCCCAGCCCAGAAACGGGGCAGGCAAAACAGCCGGTCGATGAACGAGGGGCTCTCGCACCCAAGGACATTGTGTAGAGTGCTGTGCATAGACGGCTCCGTAGTCCGAAAGATGTCGGAAGTCGGCCGCCATGACGGTTTTTTTTTTTTTTTTCTTCTTCGTAAAGTTCCGTGCCAGCCAACGGAAGACCTGACTGACACGGCGACCAGGCCCGGCGAGACGAGGCTCGTCGGGGAGACTGGTCGGAAACGTGGGCACCTGACGAGAGGGGTTTGTTGTCGTAGGCTCGTCAGGAAGAGGCTCTCGCTCCGAGGAACGAGGCCAACGTAGATTGATGCTATTCGACGTTGTTGTATTCGTTGCGTCGTCGGTGCATTCGTATTAGTTTGTAGATGTCGCTCGCGGAGCTTAGAGGGGAGTAGTTGCGTGAAAACCAGCTCACTCGAAAGGAGGGGGAGTAGACGCCGAGGGAGTCATTGCGAAGCAGTATCAAAACGAAAGATGTCCAAGCAGCTCGAGCAGAGCAGTGAAGGAAAGACAACAAACGAGGGGTCAACCCCCAAAAGGCGCTGCCAACCCAAGGTAAAAATGCCTCCATCGTCGGGTTCCCCCGTCTCTTTATAAGTCAGACCTCTCGGCTCGGCAAGCCACGTCTCTCGCCAGCCAAGTCGGACTGCAGACGGTAATTTCACCCTGTTCCGAAGGCCGGCGCCATGCAGTCCCCCGTTGTCGGGCGTCCACGCCCGCTCAGTGGTCGATTCCGGTCCAAAAGTGAGGCGGACAAACGAAACGCGCAAGCCTCACTTTCTTCACCAGCCCCTCCTCCACCAACACACCTCAGCTGCGGATGCATCCTCGAGGGGAAACGAGTGAAGCCACGTTCAGCATTTCCGTTGGGGGCCTCAGATACGAGGAGTCAGGCTCAAGCCTGTACATAATATTGGTTTGTCGTCAGCTCCCTGACGGGCAACGGAAGCCGGGCGATTGTCCTGAGGTTGCAAACGAGGCATACACGGAGAAGGGCCTTCGTCGTCTACCCCCCCTGAAGACAAGAGTAATACGGATTACATACACTCGGCCTCCGATTGCCTCCATCATCACATTTCTAATCCGATTCGTAAAGATTACCGTTACGCAAAAAGTAAAGCGAGCGAGCACGCACCATCGAGGCTGAAAGAGACGCCCTTGAGTTCAGCTGGCAAGCATCGTCGTGAGCTCTGCACTCCGTGGTGAGCGTTCTCATTCATCCCTCTTGTTTTCCTAAAACTTCTAAAAAAAGATCAGCTACTCTATGCAGGAGAAGCTTCTCCATGAAACCCCCTTTGTACACACAATCGACTTGATTACAACGCAATAGACCGTCCTTGTACAACGCACGACCGTGCCATGGCGCCTGTAACATATTCATTCCCTCGACCCTATAGCGTCGTTGACAAACACGCCACATCGAGCCCCCCTCCCGTTTCCCTCCCACGCCCGGCTTGCCCTCCAACTCGGGCTCGTTCAAGAATATCTGAGGCTTCCTGTGGGCACTCGCTGGGCTAGCCCGTCCACCTCGCGTTTCAACGTCTTGAGCACCCGTCGGATGTTCGCGAGGTCCGCTCCTCCCGGGTTGCTACCTTGGCCAGGCGGTGGTAGCGCAGCATCGCATCTCTTGAGGAGCTCTATCACCAAGGGGCCAATCATACTGCCCTTGCCGCCGCCGCCTCGTCGACGGATTTCCGCAGCCCAGTCGTTCACCACGAAGACGATCAATTCGATGATGCGGTTACGCACAGATCCGCTGAAGCCATAGTCTTGCGTGTCAAACACGTTCTCCAGCACACGAAGGATCATGTCATGAGACACACCCAGTGTCAGGAACAACTGGACCGGCCAGGTCGGGTCGGCGCCGACGGTGGCGTCCTGCTGAAATGCCACCGCATATCTGCACAGCTCCGGGAGGAGCGTCTGGATAGGGAAGATGAAGCTGTCGAGTGATGTCCGGTGAGCAATATTCTGAATCTTGCTCGACACCGACTCGTAGGGAAGTGGCGGCGGCGCCTCGGTGGCAGCCCTCGCGTCCTCTTGGCGATAGCCCGTCTCGTCGTGGGTCTGCTGGATCAGGTTGTTCCATGTGCCCGAAATTGTCATATGGTTTCGGTAGTCGGCGGCATGGTAAATGAGCAGACACAGGTCGTAGTACCCGGCCTGGTCGGCGTAGTCGTTGAATAGCTGTTCATCGCGGTTAGCACGCCGTCAAGGTAGCAGCCTGGTCGCCTTACCTCTGACAGGTCCTGAATCTGGCCCTGGAGTGCTTCCTTGATTTCCTCCTTCCTGTCTGGGTCGATGCGGTCATCCGCAGTGAGCCGATCCAACAGATCATCCTGGATGTGGGCAATCTCCAGCAACTCGGTGACCGAGTGGTTCAGGAGCTGCTGCTGCTGACGGCTCACGCCTGGAGTGTTCACGTTTGCGTTCGCCTTAGCCAGACTCAGCAGCCTGATTCGGTCCTTGATGCCAATGGGGAAGTCCGAGTTGGCGAGCTGTGCCTGAACCTCGGCAGCGTCGAAGAACCGACTGCGGTTCGTGTAGAAGCGGCAGAGCAGGTCGGCGTGCGCCACGTTGGTGCCTGCGAGACGCTGCAAAAAGGTAATGACGTGGGGGGAGTCAATCGCCAAGATTCGATCCGTCCATCCCTGCTGAATGTACCACTCGTAGAGGTCGAAGTGGAAAACCTCGTCGTCGTTGTTGTTGACGACTTCGTACGCCTCCAGTCTCTTTGTGGCAATCAACGTCAAGCGACCATCAACCATCTCGGGCTCGCTGCTAGAGGCAGCATCAAGCTGGCTCAGAGCGTCATGAATCATGTCGTAGCATCGCTTCCTGTCGTTGAAAGCATTCGCCCTGGGGTCGCCCGAGGGCTTACCATCGTTGATCCATGACAGAGCAGTGTTGCCTCGGTCCTTCTCGCGAGCAACGATGAGGCAGAGCTGAATGGCCCCTGCGTAGTATTTGAGGCCGATGTATTGCGTCACGGCGCCTTGGAGGTTAGCAAAGGTCAAGCTTCCGGCCACTCTCTCAAACAGCCTCAAGCTCTCGTGGAGCAGGTTTCGTGATTGAGTGGCATTGTCCGTCTGGTCCGAAGCCCGCTTCAGCTGCTCCTGTGCCTTGAAGATGACCACATCGTCTGGGCTGCAGAAGCTGCCACACCGCCTCCGCAAAGCGTCTGCCACAGTCTCGACATTGGAACCGCTCTCGATATTGCGGTTGACAATCGCCTTGACGAGGAGCTTGGCAAGATCCTTGCCGTCAGCCTGGGAGAATAGCTTCTCATAAGTCAGGTCCTTGAGTTGCTTGCGGGCCGTTTCGTCCAGTCGCGTGAAGATGTCGGCCACGCGCTCGTCAAAGAGCATCAGAACGAATGAAATACCCTCCGAGATGCTCTCCATCAGCTTTTGCAGCGCGTGCAACGCCTGGTGTTCGGCTTGGAGAGCGACCTCCTCCTGGCGACTCGACACGTGCTGCAAGTCGGATGGGCCGGAAAGGCCCTGAATCAAGCCGCGATTGGCATCCAGAAATCGCCTCAGCCGTTCCAGGTTCTCTTGAACGGTGCTCAACTTGGAAGTAGCGATAGTCGAGGTGATGACAATGGCACCAGTCGGGGACGTGCCCTGCTTGATGACGGGAGACTTCCAGAGCTTGCGGATTAGGCGGGCGAGATAGAGAGCCAGGGCGTCATGTCGAGAGGACAATCTCACAGAGTCGGTCGTAAGAGAGGTACCATCCGTTTCCGTAATGGTAGGCTGTCCACCAAACTCGACAAAGGCGGCCCTCGCGCGGTCTTCTGTCGCCTGGTCGATCGCTCGTGCGGCGCCTGGCCTCGAGTCGCCGCCATGACCACAGGCCACGGCCAGAGCGGTTGATACAGTTTCCACGCGGCCATATATATGGATAAATCGACGACACACAGACTCGTATCCTTCATCTCCGACAGCACCTCTAATGGCGGATGCGAAAATATCCACAAACCTTCGTCGGCGGATAATGTGAACGCCCGTGTTGGTGAGCACGGCGAACTCGCTGGGAGGGTCGTCAAACTGCACGGCCAGCTCGTTTCCAAAGCCAAGAGGCTGACCGGCCGCAGAGAAAGGCTTCGTAATCAATCCAACCGCTTCGGCTCGGCTGCCAATGTCGATCCAGCTTGCATTCTCAAAGTACTTCAGGGGCACCGTTGGTGAGGTTTCCTTGATACGCCCGGTTTCGGGCCCCGAGACAAAGAGCAAGTCGTCATTGCTATCATTGCTGACAAAATCCAAGAAATATCCAGGAGAAAATCGAGTACCTTGACGACTGGAGGTCAACATGGGAGATTCCAGGTCGGTGAAGTTCTCGCCGCCAGAGAAGCCAGACCGTTTGGCGTTTTGGCTAGGAGGGAATTTGATAAATTGCACCTGCATGCTCTGTGGCGCCATGTTGGACTGGGAGCCGTAGAGATAACTGGACGCGTTGGTTGCGCTGAAGAAGAGGCGACAACCAGTGCTGGTGAGAGCCATCAAGTGAAGCTTGGTCGCTTCCTGCTTGGGGATTGGGCTGATGGCAACAATCGTCGCCCGGTCGTTGAGAAGCTTCGATTGGCTAATCATGTGCGCAATGTCTCGAAGACAGTGGACCTTTTCCTTCTCAATGACCATCTTAAGTCGATCGGGAGCCTCCATGTGATAGGTGCGAATGGTCGATCTGCTCGAGAGCGTGTAAACCAGGTTGCGAGAGTCGTCGATGACAATGTCGACAAGACGCTCAGGTCGCTTTGCCGACCAGAAGCCTCCCTGTAGAGTGACGACGGAGGACCAACCAGGGTTCGTGTGGTTTAGTTTGCCGCATCGATTCGAAAACCATTTTTCCTCGGATTGGTAATACAGCTCGTTAATATCAATGTCGTTACTTCCCCCAAAGAAAATGCGTCCGTTGGCAGATCCCGCGATGACCCGGACATCGGTGCCTCGCAGGGGCAGGTTCATCTTTGTCTGGTACAGACCAACCGACTTTGTGCCCGAGGGTGTGTCGGTCGCGGACACGCCTAACAGGGTGATCTCTGCGGCAGTGGCCACGACCAAGATGTGTGTGATGGTGTTGACGAAGATGCCCGGCTTCGGAGGCACCAGGGCGACGGCGTGAATGGTGTGAGGCTGGTCCTCGAAACCAATCAGCTCGGGGTCTGGATGTGTGTAGTCCCACAGGAAAAGCGAGTTATCGATGACAACCCAGGCGTGGTTGATCTCGGCAAAGAGGCCCATGAGCGTTTGCAGCTCGCCAGCATTGTAGTGATCAAACACCTGGTTGGGAATCGGGTACATCTGGGTCTTGTGGAATGGCGCGGTGGGAGAATCGGTCGTCTCGACGTCGTATTCAGAGGATGCGCCCTCTATCGCGTTGTCAGTGGAATTCCATCATTCGTCTCGCGTAACTCACGTCTGCAGTATGAGTCCAGTTCCGGAAAGCGCTCGTCCGCCTGCAAGAAGGTGTTTATGGCTTTGGCGGCCTTGACCACGGGAGGCACATTCTCGGACCGCGGCGGAGGCACCAACGTCGGCACCAAGAGACCATCCTTGGTCATCTTTGACGTAGTAGCAACGACAGACGTGCTTCGAGATGTCGTGGGCGCCGACGACTTTGGCACCGCCGTGTTCTGGGAGCTGGAGTCGGTCGCCGGGAACAGCTGTCGACGGACGGGATCAGAGCTGGCCTGGAACCTCGACGCAACCGCAGGCGTGTTCAGAAAGGCGCCAGGAACCATCCGCACGGGCGTGGCCTGAGGAAACGACATGACGGCCAGCAAATCGACCCTCGCCGGGGCCTAGAGCGCAGCTCCCAATCCGATCAAGCAGGGAGCGCCAACGGGCGAATTCGTGTAAAGGACGCGAAGGGGACGTGTTGTCGCGATCGCAAGTAGCGGACCCAGAGTGTCGCGTCGCAAGGCGAGTCTCGTCGAAGCTGGAATCCGTCAGGTCGTCGTGCAGCTCGGGGTGGGTGGTTGTAGGGGCGGAGATGCAGGCAGTAAACAATTTCAGATGAGCGAGAGCTTGGAGAGGCTGGAGATGGTAGAGCACGGATTTTTCGCGACGGGACCGGGGCCTTCTGGCCTTTGGGCGCTAGGACCATTTCGGGTGCAAGGCTGGCAAACCGCATCGGACAAAGAGCGGACGGACAAAACAAGTTTAATCACATAAGGTCGGTCTGTGGAAGGATTGCGTTAGTGAGGCGATCTATCGGGCTTATAAAACTCATTGCGCTGGTTTCGCTGCCGTCGTCGCGAGTGAGGCCGAGCTACGGATAGAGTACCTACGTGGCGGGCATGACCAAGCTTGTCGCACTGGACGAAAACTCCAAGGTGAAATCTCACCAGACGGTGTGGTTTTGTTTCTATTTTTATTTCATTAGGTAGGCTCAAGAAACAGGCCCTTCTTCCTCAGCCTCTTAAGCGATGCTTATTCGTCTTGAATAGTATCTACTACAGTACACGCAAGAGCTCAACTCAAGCTCCAAGCTTCCATCTCATCACGCGAAACAACGGCCATAAACATTACTGGTCGCGCATTTTGCTTCGTAACCCAATGCTAGTGGTCCATATCTTACACCGTTTCGTCAACACCACGTTCGCCACCATCCACCCCATTTTATTGCTCAGTGCTGACCAGTTACTGCGACTTGGCCAGCCGGGCCTGCTTCTTAAGGGCCCTCTTTCGGATGTCGACATGCATGTTCTTGTTCTGCCAGATGGTAGCACGGCCAAAGAAGCCCACAGTGTTCTCGACGACCCAGAGCATAATGGCGTGGCTGTACCAGGGAGTGTAGGTGCTGGGCGCAGTCTGGAAGCCTCCCAGGCCAATCTTTCCAAGCGCAGCCTTGACGAATGGACGGGGGGTGGGGACGAGAAGATTGGGTCGGCGAATCTTGCTCATGGCAGTGGTGACGAGGTGGCTTAGGACGAGGTAAACGTCGACGTTGTCGTTGGCAAGCTCCGAGGCCAGGGCAGCGCTCCAGTGCTGGAGGAATGCCTTGCTGCCAGAGTAGGTGGCAAGAAGAGGCGTGGGCGTCCAGCCGCCAAATGAGCCCATGGTCAGGATGAGGCCGGACTTGCGCTGCTTCAGGATAGGGGCCACGATCTGGGTGACCTTGAGCGTGCCCAGGCAGTTGACGGTGATGATGTTCTGGAGTTCGTTCTTGGGTGTTTCGAGGAAAGGGACGGGGATGCTGTGGCTCTGGCCGACATTGTTGATCAGGACACCGACGTCGAGGGGTTTGACAAGCTCCTCGAGTCGTGCGTAGTCGGCCTCGTCGTCTCGGGTAAAGTCCATGGCGAGGATCTTGACGTCGATGTTCTTTGCGGCAAATCGGTGCTTGATCTCGGCAGCCAACGTGGCCAGCTTGGATTCGGTTCGAGAAACGAGAACGAGGTTGAAGCCCTTGGAGGCAAGCTGCAGCGCATACTCCTTGCCGAGGCCGTCGGATGCGCCGGTCACGACAGCCCAGGTGCCGGGCTTTCCATATTTTCGAAGCTACAACATTCACCTTGTCAGTGTTTCAAGGTTTTCTTCATCGAGAGGAGCTCCAACGCACGTTGGTCCCTGGAAGGACGAAACTGAGCAGGAGTTGGAGGGAGCTCCAAAGCTTGCGGACAACGGAGAGGACGCCGAGGCCGGCGATGGTCCACTGGACACTTGTCGGTAGGCGCTGAAAGGTGTCAACGACGGTATCCATGGTGGAAAAGGCCGTTAAGTAAGTAGGTGTGTTAGGTTCAAAAGGTCCAGGTAAGTTGTCTCGCCGATTTTATGATTTATTCAACTTGACCCCTCGACACCCCTTACGCTTGTTGGGAAGGTCCTCGGGCCAAGATGGCCCAAGCTTACCGTAACTTATCTCCCGGCCCACCGTTTTTTTTTTCCACCCGCCATCAGTTGGGTACGAATACGCGCCTGCGTCACAGCTGAAATGCCGATGGAGAAGTCGCCGCCGTTCAAGATTGTCCCCGTCTGCACTTCCTGACGACAGAAGCCTCATTCCTGCTCCAACAACTCCAATTGACCTCTTTCCACTTCGATAAACCGAACTCCTCGCTCCTTCACATCACAATGGACGTCCTCAAGTCGATCCTCCCCGAGGCAAAGGGAATCCTCCCATACTACATGATCATCGTAAGCACCAGTCCCACACCAACTCAACAGAATCTCCCTCCCTTCATTGGACTGTCTTGTTCACCGTTTCCAAGCTCTCCATCACCTCAATCGGCAACTCACTGCAGTCCTACGCGACCCTCCACTTCTCCCGCCGAGTCTACAACGGTCGATTCATCCGCAATCCCAAGCTCCCTCCCAAGACCGACAAGTTCGAGCCCGAAGACTCGACCAAGAAGCTCATCCCCGCCCACAACGACCCCAAGGCTACCGACCAGCTGACGCCCCTCGCCGGCCGCCTCTTCGGTACTTGGACGCTCATCACTTGCATCGTTCGCTGCTACGCTGCCTACAACCTACACATCGGCCCCGTCTATACCATCGCCTACTGGACCTACATTGTGGCCCTTGGTCACTTTGCCAGCGAGCTCTTCGTTTTTAAGAGCATGACCTTTGGTCTCCCTCAGATTTTCCCTTTTACGCTAGCCACCCTGTCTTTGATCTGGATGCCCCTGGTCCGCGACCACTACGTCGAGTTCAACTAAGAAATACACGACAGGGTCTATGCAGGAAACCGAAATATGTTGGGATAAGTTGGATGAGTAGACATCATTGAGCAAAAAACGCAGTTGGCCATCCTCTAGTCTATCACATGCCTATATATACAACTCTATTCGGTAAGACTCTTCCTGTACAGCTCTCCTCCACAGTTGCGCAGTCGAACCGTGGCTTGCTCCGGTGTGATATCTCGCTGGGGCTCAGCCATGAGCTCATATCCAACCAAGAACTTCTTCACTGTGGCAGACCGCAGCAGCGGAGGGTAAAAGTGCATATGGAAGTAGGCATTTTCGACCTCCTCCGCTGTGCCATCCAGTGGAGCTTGGTGAAGACCGGAACTATAGGGGAAGCTGCACTCAAAGAGGTTGTCGTACCGCCGGGTCACCTCTTGAATCGCATCCGCGAAGAGCAGTCGTTCCTCGTCCTTGAAGTCAATGAGAGATCGGATATGCCGCTTGGGGAGAATCAGCACTTCGAATGGCCAAACGGCCCACCAGGGACAGACGATGACAAAGGCCTCGTTCTGCCAGACGACGCGCTCCCCCTTCTCCAGCTCCAACTTGACGTAGTCTTCCAGCAGGTGGCGTCCGTCGTGGTCGGCGCGGTACTTTGTCATCTGGACAAGCTCCTTTCCGGGTTCCTCGGGCATGGTCGACGTCGTCCAGACCTGGCAGTGAGGGTGGGGGTTTGAGCAGCCCATGGCGGCGCCCTTGTTCTCGAATATTTGCATGTATCGGTAATCCTCGCCTGGGACGGGAGCAGCTTCCTTGGGCATGGAAATGGTGAGGTTTTCGGCCTCGGCCGCGAGAGGGTTCAACTTGGAAATGTGGTTGGCGTAAATGCGAGTCCAGTGCTCGATAATGGGCACAATCTCCTTGCCCGTCATGTCGGCCAAGGTCACATGGTGCTTTGGGGAGAAGGTGAGAACGTAGCAGACGCCTTTTACACCTTGAGCTTTGAGGAGGAGAGATTCCAGATCTGGAACGGTTAGCTGGGCGTGCTGCATTGGTGACCAGTGCCGAAAGATACCATTTGATGAGGACTCGGGCTCATAGTCGGGTTGCTGCTCCTTGACGGCGCTGTAGTCGTTGACGAAAGCAAAAGTCTGCTCATAGTCGGGGTTCGAATCACCGGCAGCGCGGGAATTGGTTGGACACAGGTAGCACTAGCTAAGCATCAGTCATCTCCGTTCAACGTGAGTGAGAGAGTAAACTGACCTTGGGATCATATTCGGGGAGTTGGCTTGCGACGGCGGCTTCCTGCGCTCCCCTGCATCATGTCAGCTTCAAGCGTCCTCCCCGATGTCCGATGGTCCGGTAATCTCACTGCCAAGGCCTCTTTGTTCGATGAGGGGATACCAAAAGCCACGAATCGGTCAGAGGGTTGTATCTCCGGTGGGAGATGTCATCGAGAATTTGTTCAGGCATGGCGGCTGAAGATTGGGTGACGTGAGTTGAGAATCAAGTGGATAGCGTAGAATCGGTGAGACGAGAGGTGAGGGGAGCTGATAAAGGAGGGGTTCCTTGTCACAGAGCTTTGATGCGCCCACTTCGCAGCAGCACAGTGTTCTCAATATGACGATACTTCAAATAGGACATGTACGAGATGAAAGCATTTCAGTTCAGAAAAGAAGACGCAGGTAAATGCCAGCGGATAAATAGCTCTTATGAACCGTCGTTTGGATGGTGCGCTTATAGGCAATGGCCTTCCACCTACGGCAACAGCACGTTGCCAGATGGAGCCGTCCGGCCATGTTCTCGCCGAAGAAACGTCCGAGAATGCGTGAATAACGTGGAGACACCGCCACCTCCCGCTAGTCTATAGTATAGCTGAGAGTTGACCATTGACAGACTTGGTCCAGTGTTGGCTTGTCGATTTACCGGGCGATAACTCGGGGATACTCCCAAATTGCTGTTGATCCAAGGTCCAAAGTTGAGAATATGTTTGCAACCAACCCCATGTCTCCAGCCCTCCACTGGTCTAAGTCCTCGTACCAGACAGTAAACAAGGCCAGCGATTATACTATCCGAAGACTCGTGCTCTATACAATCATGATATTTCAAGAGATACATCGGCCTCGCAGTGCCTGAAGCCGGACCTGGGTTCGTAGCTTCATCTGCACCAAGAACGATTGCGGGGTGATACCTAGCTCGACACGTTGCGGGGCGGCGGTTCCAGGTTGCTGCATCGTCAAGAGCATCCAGGAACCGCCGAATATGGAGCCAAGGAGGGGATGTTATTAGAGAGAAAAAATGCAACTTATCTCGAACGACTGATGGAAGATACCCGAAACATCAGGGTCAATTATCCGGGCAGAATTTTGATTCTCCCCCTTGTGGCTGAGACACTTTTCAATGTGGCGGTGCAGATCACGTGCTGGCTCACCTCCCGCTGGCTGCAGTCCAGCTGAGCCCGAACAAATGCCTTGGTCAAAGCGTGGGGCCATCAAAGGCAGGAACCCCGAAACCCATTGTCTTTTGCGCCTGCCCGGCTCCGGCCTTCCCACCTGGAGACGCACCTCACGTCTGTTGCGGGCTCCATTCTAGGCCGTGAGGCGCCCAAACATTCAACCTCACCCGACCGACGGCCCATCACGACTTCATCAACCACCACGCCGCATCGCCCATATCCATCAATTTTCGCGTCGCATCATCTCACACAACACTTGCGCACTCCGATTAGGTAGCTTTCCCGCCTCCGTCGCGCCCCTAGCCGTCCCTTCCTCGGTGGTGCGACTCGAACAGGGGGCCGTCATCGACCTCCCCGCCTGCCAGATATATCGCCCAGTATGGGCGTTATTCGCAAGAAGACCATCACCAGAGGTGGTGAAGGAGGTGTCAAGTACGTTTGCGACGTTTGCCTCTCCGATATCACATCAACTGTAAGTCGCTTTGCGCCTCGACACTCGCCCCCAAAGTGTTCAATGTTCCTCGGCAAATCTTCGGCCATATCTTGCGCAATCCAGATGAAGCCATCTAATATGTTGTGATATCACTTAGGTTCGTATAAGATGTGCCGACCCAGCGTGTAGCGATTTCGACCTTTGCGTCTCGTGTTTTGCAAAAGGCGAAGCTCGCAACGCCCACGACCCCGCCACGCATGCCTACCGCGTTATCGAACAGAATTCCTTCCCCATATTCGATCGCAATTGGGGCGCCGACGAAGAACTGCTCCTCCTCGAGGGTGCGGAAATATATGGTCTCGGTTCTTGGGCCAATATTGCCGATCACATCGGAGGTTTCCGTGACAAAGACGAAGTCCGCGATCATTACCTCAACACATACGTCAATTCATCCAAATTTCCCCTTCCAAAACGCTGCAGTCCCGACGACTGCATACTTGCCAATGAGATTCCTCGAGAAGAGTTTCAGTCGCGTAAGAAAAGGCGGATAGAGGAGAGAAGGGAAGCCGCCAAGAATGCGCCGGCCTTGCCACCCAAAACAAAACCCACGGCTAGTGTGCCGAGCTGTCACGAGATTCAGGGGTATATGCCTGGTCGTCTCGAGTTTGAGACGGAATATGCAAACGAGGCCGAAGAGGCCGTGCAGCTGATGCAGTTCGACCCTGGCGACGGCTTGAATCCTCGGACGGGCGAGTTGGAACCCGAGATGGAGCTGAAGCTGACTGTCATGGACATTTACAACTGTCGGTTGACGCAACGTGTGGATCGCAAAAAGGTTATCTTTGAGCATAATCTCTTGGGCTACAGAGAGAACACAAAGATTGAGAAGAAGCGGACCAAGGAAGAAAAGGACCTCCTTCAGAAAGCGAAGCCATTTGCGCGCATGATGAACCACAAGGACTTTGAGGAACTCAGCCAAGGTCTTCAGGACGAGCTCAACCTGCGCCAGGCTATCGCGCAACTACAAGAGTGGCGAGGTTACCGCATCGGGGATCTCAAGAGCGGCGAGAAGTACGAGCAGGAGAAGGCGGCGCGAATCCAAAAGTCGATACCGATGGGCTCCATGGATCGCGACCGTTTGGCGTCGGCCCAGCGCTCAAAGGCGCCGCCGCCTCCGGATCCCCCGAGCGGCGCGGCTCTGCTCGTTGTGCCGGAGTTGCCTGCGGGCTTCAGGTCGGCGGCGGCTACGAATGGCGAGGTCAATGGCGACAGCAAACCTCTCATCAACGGCCACGCAAATGGCGTGAATGGGATCAATGGCCACGGGCCGCCCAGACATAAATACATCGCTCCACCCCTTTCTGGAGTGTCGTCTTTGCATCTAACACAAGACAACGCGCCAGACCTCCACCTGCTAACGCCTGAAGAGACCAAGCTGTGTGAGACGATTCGATTACAGCCCAAACCTTACTTGATGATCAAGGAGCAGATCCTCAAGGAAGCGCTCAAGACCAACGGAACACTTAAGAAGAAGCAGGCCAAGGAGATTTGCAGGCTAGATTCCCAAAAAGGCGGTAGGATATTTGACTTTTTTGTCAATTCAGGATGGGTAGGCAAAGCGTGAGAGCGAGGAGAGCGTGAGGAGAGCATGAACAAGGACCTGGACGGATGTGACGAATACCCTGCGAGGAGTTCAATGGATGGGACTGGCTTATTGTTTAGCACAAATTCGAGAAGTGTATGCGGTAGAATACTTAGGTATATGAGCCCTGCGGTGGTTCGGAATAGACACGCGTCGAGACAACAGCATGATGGATTGTGCAAGCTCAGGGGACGGATTACCCCGCGACTGCTCTTCAGGACCCCACCAAAGTTTCCAGGTGGATCACCATCTTCCTCGAGCACTTAATCCTCGAAGCTGATTCATTCCATTGTCGGTAAACAAAGCCCTTGCTACCACAAGTCCTTCTATGCGGCAGTCTTACAGGTTCGGGATTCCGGTTCTGAAATACATTCGCGCCATGACTACAATTGCCTCACTCGGTCGAGTCTCGGCCAAGTCGCTCTCGGCGAGGATCCTTGAGGAGCAGGACGCCAAGGACCCGACCTATGGCATTGTCGACGTCCGCGACGACGGTAAGATCGTGATGCCTCCCCGACACTTTGCCAGTTTGGTTGTTTCTACGGAGGGAGGGGGAAGGCAGACGGACATGCTGACCTCGACCCAGACTACATCGGCGGCCACATCAAGGGCTGCATCAACGTCCCCGCGCACACGCTCGACGCCATGATGGCGACGCTCGTCCGGCGGCTCAAGGACAAGAAGACGGTCGTGTTCCACTGCGCGCTGAGCCAGCAGCGCGGGCCCGGGGCGGCGCTCAAGTACCTGCGCGAGCGGGACGGGCTGCTGAGGGCCATGGGCGAGGACGCCAAGGGTGAGGAGCAGGAGGTGGTGGTGCTGGATCGCGGGTTCTTGGGGTGGCAGGAGGTCTATGGGGGAGACGAGAGGTTGACGGAGGGGTATAGGAAGGAGTTGTGGGAGAATTATTAGAGGCAGGCTGGCGACCAAATTTTGAGACCGAGTATGATGGAAGGAACTCCAGCATCGACCACACGTGGTTTCCTTTCAAGATAAGAAGAAATCACCTGTCTGGTACCTCTGGGCACCTGATAAATATTTCACGACATCTCGTCGTCGCAGCCAAAGTCAACTTTACATCCTCGTCAACCGCCTTACCCTGCATCATTTGCCATGCATCCAATGCTCAACAAGGGGCCACCCCTGCCGTGCCGCTTGAGGCTCTCGGTATGACGCACAAAGAGCTGCAAGCAGTTACCAATGGCGGCCGAGTGATGGAGAGAAGGCAGGCAGCCAGTGGGGAATGAAGGGATGGATTGATTGTCATTTTGACGCTCGGCATTGGATGCACAAGGCACTCGGTTGGGTTTGGCGTCTGCCGTCCACATGCCGCCGCTTTTTTTGGTGCTGTTCACCTGCCAGGTCTGGAATCTTTTTGTCCGTCATCGGGCTCTCTGTTCATCCTTTCATCTCCCTTCCATCTTCCCCTCCCCTGTCCTCCCTCCTCTTTCCGCCAAACCGCACAATTGGACAAGGGCATCAGCTTCTTGCCGCACTGCACCCTCTCCCATCGAGAATATCGCCGCCTCGTCGCTTTCCATCTGAAGACTGACCCCACCATCAACCCCGCCGCTTCGCATTCGCAGTCGCAGACATGGGCTCGCAGCCAGATCAGGCTCAGGATGGCCAGGTAGACATTACCAGTACGTCACACAGCTCCAGTTACCACGCGCGCATTGCTCACGGCCAGTGTAGACCTGGGTTTCACGCCCGTCGTCAAGGTGGATGGCGATTGGACCGTCGACAAGGTTGTTGAGAAGATTCCCGGACCTGTCCCCGTTGAGGGCTCGCCCAGCCCTGTGCCCTTTTTCCACATGCTCGAGCGACTCAAGACGACGAAGCGCGAAGGATGGCGCCGATTTGGAATCGATCGGTGCGTTACCCACTGCTTACAAGTTCCAGACCTCTTGTTGACAAGATCAAAGAGGAGAATCCATTTCCGACCACATGTACCGCATGTCCATGATTTCCATGTTCGCCCCGCCGGCGCTGGCCCCTCGACTCGACCTGCCCAAGTGCATCAAGATGTCTCTGATCCACGACATGGCCGAGCTGCTGGTCGGCGACATTACGCCAGTCGATGAAGTCCCCAAGCCCGAAAAGAGCCGTCGCGAAGCCGAGACGATGGACTACTTGACCAAGAACCTCTTGCGCAACGTGGCTGGCGGTGCTACGGGCGAAGAGATGCGCGCTATCTGGCAGGAGTACGAGGATTCCAAGACGCTGGACAGCCACTTCGTGCACGATGTGGACAAGATTGAGCTGCTGCTGCAGATGATTGAGTACGAGAGGCGTGGCGAAGGCAAGGTCGATTTGGGAGAGTTTGTCTATGTGTCGACGCGAATCGCCCTACCCGAGATGAAGGCTTGGTCAGATGAGATTCTCAAGGAGCGAGAGGTGTTTTGGGGTGCCAAAGAGCACGTCCAAGGAGAGAAGGGGGTCGAGGGAGGAGTGAGCAAGGAGCATCTGGGACAAGTTGACGAATACTACGCCCGGGACTGAAGCTAGATGGCATCGATGAGGTTTGTCGAGGGCATTTGGTTAAGGAATGGGGCATGGCTGCGTTGTACCCGTAGACTTGGGAGTCATTACACGGAAATGGGACATGGCAGGCTGGGACATGGGAGGGCTGGATGGGCACATGATGCTACGAAGAACTTAGACGGAGGCTCGTGAGGCGGCATGTATGCGAGTCAATCATGACACTCGGGAAACGTGGGTATTAGCGACAGTGAAGGTGTATCGAATGATTATAAGTGCGTATGTACTGTATGATTGCTGTGGGGTTTAAGATTGTCGTGGTTTGAGCCAGATGAGATGAAGGTGCCCCTGCTCATTGCCCGGAGCAACCATCCAAGTCGTTCGGTGGACAACAAAGAAAAGCAACAAAGGAGCAAACGAGCGACGGTTTTCAGCGCAAGAAAGAAAAAGTCCCGCCTAAAGCTGCAAGGGCGCTTGCAACAACTGCACCCACTGAACGAATTGACGATCAGGTGGGCCACTAAGAGTAACGAAGCACCCTCGTCGCCCCAACCAAAGGTTGAGAAGCTTCAGGATTTGCAGCGGTGAGAGCGGAAGAGAGAGACAAGCTGGGGCCTCTAATCAACGGCTAGCCCATGGCATCAATCGTGGGTGGAAGCGGGAGCGGCCCTGCCTTGTTAGCCGCCCGCCCGCTCGTTCGTCAATCTTTCTCTTGCATCTCTCCAAAGCACAACTGAACGTTGACAGTAATCGCGGGGAGTTCCCGTGTCAATCAGCACAGCCATTGGAGCGGCTTGTTCAACGTTGTCTGCGCCGACGTCACCGATCACATAATAAGGGCTTGTTGCCTTCCCCCCCCTCCTTCGTTCGCTTCTCCTCAGCCAAAAACGCCCGCCTCAGGTTCAAACAGGCGACACACCCAACGCTCGCAAGGCAACACTCTCAGCCATCGACCAACCACCATCATTGTCCCGCCACCGTCACAAGCGCCCTAAGGGAAACGGGCTGCTCACGTTGCACATCACGCCTTTGGGGCCTTGCCCATCTATTTTCCCACTCTTCGACTCACGCGCCCCAACTGGCCTTTTTTTTTTGCGATTCAATCCGACGACTTTGCCTCGAACTCCCATCGATCCGATCACGAGACGATACGCTCGCACGTTGGCTTACATCGCAAAGTCATCTCAGAACGAAGGGCTCCAGACAGAGCGACCCCGGAACCGCTCGACCCTGACATGTGTCTCGGCTCTGGCTGAGCTCTTGTCTCGCTCTCCACAACGACGGTTCCTTCGAAAGCGACCGACCCAGCCCCATCGCATTCCCATCTCCCCCGGGACGCCATGAATGCCCCTTCGCATTTCCACATGCCCGGCGCCTTTCACGCCGAGGGCGTCCACCCGGGCCTTTTTCGCCCCCCCATCTCCCCCAGCTCCAGCGTCAGCTACGGCCGTGCCTCGTCGCGCACGACGGCCACGGCCTCGTCGTCGGACACGCAGGCGCGGCGCAAGCGCCATCGCGACGAGATTTCGCGGTCGCAGGAGATGCCGCCCGTCGACGACGACGGCTTCTACGAAACGCCCGCCGGCCCCTGCCGCCCGGAGCGCCGACACTACCTCCTCGCCGGCCAGCTCGATAGCCCGACCGGCGGGCCCGAGGGGAGCTTGATGGACGAGAGCATGTACTCGGACTCGGACTATCGCAGGAAGCTCGGGTCGAAGCGAACCTGCGACGAGGTCGACCGCAACATGGGCGGTCCTACACCCCTCTTCCACTTCCCCAACGAGCCCAAGCCCAGCCAGGGCTGGGGGAGCATCGCCTTCTCGACCATCGGCGGCGTCGTCGGCAAGGTGTGGGAGTTTTGCAAGTCGGGTGCCTTTAGGGGATTCAAAGCCGGCGGAGGTAGGGCCTTTCGCGTCGAGGGCGGGCGAATCCAGGAGATCCATTCGCTCAACGAGAAGATGGACGAGGACCACCCGGTGCCCGGCGACTACCCTCGGATGAACCCCCAGCACCAGTATTGGCAGGCCGAGGCGTACCAGGCCGAGCCGGAGGAGCGCATGCCCAGCGGGGCATCGACGCCGACGGGACCGGCGACCAAGCGCAGGCACACGGATCATCGGGACGACCTGGGACGGAATTGGGTCATGGTCGGCGACGGGAGGTCCAACTTTGAGGCGAAGACGCCCCAGCAGCGGCGGCCGCAGCGACCGGCTCCTCGATCGCGAAACTCGGGCCCGTCCATGACGACGGGTCGCCGGATCAACAGTCCCGCTTCGCGGCCGACGTCCCGCCTCGCCTCGACGCCCACGCCCACCCACCGCCGACAGGCAAGCCGGCCGTCGAGCCGCCTCTCGCACGCGCCATCGCCGCCGGTCCTGTCGCCGCGTCAACCGTCGACGGCGTCTACGGCGTCGTTTTCCCTGGTCGCTCCGCCGCGCTCCCCCTCGCCGACTAAGATCCCCCAGCCTAACAACTCGCGGCGTCGACACACGATGGCGCCGTCGCCGTCGCCGAGCGTGCTCGGGCACCGTCGCTCGCAGAGCAACGCGTCGACGGCGTCGGGGCGGACGCCCGTGGAAGACAGCCCGCGGCTGGACGCCGAGGCCAAGCACCTCGCGGCCCGTCGCAAGATGGAGGAGCGCGACGCCGACGTGCGGATGGCGACGCTCAACAAGCAGCTGCAGGACATGATTCGGCAAGGGCGGGAGGCGCTGGGGACGACGATAGAGGTTGAGGGAAACTGGGAAGACGACATCTATTAGGTTCCTGTGGTCCCGGTCCCTGGTGTCTGCCTGTTGATACCCTCTTTCTTCATCACTACATACGCCTTTTTTTTTTACTATTTTTCTTTTTAAATTTGGACAGCACCGGGACGGGGCTCACGGAACGATTTTGATGCGGATACTGGACGGGGAGTTTGACGGCATGGTATTGGGTGGTGTTTATGGAGGATTCTTCTGATACTGACCGGGCGGTCGGGGAACCCGGGGAGATGCTTTTTCAAGGTTTCTTTCAACAGGGCTCATTTTGTGACATGGCACCCGGTTGGTTAGCTTCTGACACAAATATGTATATGCACAATTTCAATTCTCTCTCGATTCGCTCAGATGTCTTGCTGGGCATGAACACAGCCTGTCATTTCAATATGTGTCAAACTCGTAGCAACGACAACATTCGTAAGCCTGTGACGCAGTCCCGACGAGGAGCTTGGACTCTTTTTGCGTGTGTTTTCTCGTCCCAGGTAGGCCAGTTTGCAAGGCGCATGGGATCTCGGGCGGTCGCATGAGAGCACGCGACACGAAGGCTCGTTTTGGGGAGGGGGGGGGGGGGGGGGGGTGGAGAGTGCCAAGATGCGGAAGTCGGGGGAGCTGGGAGCCGGCTCGTCGACTTGAGGGGAGGGGGTTGGGGTTTTCGGGTCGGGGCGTTTTGGGAGGCGAGGTTGCAACGCCTTTTTTGACGTGAAGGTGGCTGATTGGATCTGTGGTTGTTTGTGAGGTGGAAGTGAAGAAGTCGACAGGATTTGATGACCTACCTAGATAAAATGCATACCGGTAGCCCGTCTTCCAACGACAGCAATAATGGCCCCCGACCCGAAAATACGAATACCACCAACCCCATCCGCACCACTGGAACCAAACTCCCCGAGAAGAAGTGGCCTGTGTGTCTTTTCTGCAAAACGGGCCCACGGCTGCCGCCTGACGACAACCGCGAGTCGACCGACGGCCCGGCGAGGTGTGTGGTATGGTGGTACGACTCTATTCCCCCCCCCAACTCCCCGAGCGCGCGTGGGAACAAGTGATTGACTCCCCGACAGGAGAGGACGACAGGAGAGGGGACCTTGTCTCGCCCCCCGCCCCGACGAACCGATACCCGCTCCAGCGCGTCCCGCTCGATTCAAGTCCCCGAACCCAGCTGCGACGAACCTCCGCCGACATCCGTGAGACGATGCAAAATTGGCCACTCCGGCGGCCGACTGAGAGGCTTCGTTCTCTTGGGATGCCGTGTCCGTGGACCGTCAGCCGTGAGCCGTTGGGAAGGGAGTCCAGACCAGAAAGAAAAAAATGCGTAGCCGTCCCGTGTATCCACTGATGAACCCATCATCCCTCCTCGACCTTTCTTCTCCCCGAACCCCCCCCCCCCCCCCCCCCCCCCCCCCCACCCCCCCCTCCACACCCCCCCCCCCCCCCCCCCCCCCCTCCCCCCCCCCCCACCC
>WMHX01000263.1:0-90289 GCA_013420875.1 Thelonectria rubi
TGTTGTGTTGTTTTCTTCCTAGGACCTGATTTTCCCCCTTCAAACTATTAGTCTTAATATCTAATAATACTTGCGCCTAAAAGGCCTTAGCTTTTAAGCTAAATAGTAGACTCCTTACTTAAAGTGCTAAGGCCTTAGGCATCCTAATATTTATAGTAATCGCTAAGCAGAAGAGCATTATAAGAATTAGCTTAGCTAGGATTATCTTAAGGCTAGATATTAAAACTTTTTTATTAAAGCAATCATTATTAGGATATAATATTCCTAGTGGATCTAAGGGGTATAATTTAGAGGTCTACTATTTACTAAAGTAGTTAAAATGATTAGGCTTTAGGTTATATTCCTCCCTATAATTTAAATCTAATAATATCTACTTAATCCCTACTAACCCTTATATTAATAAGAGCGCTAACTAATTGAGCTAAATATTAAGGGACTCTAGCCTATAGTTTCAGCCGGGCTCTTGCATAGACCCTAGCTTAATAGTATCTAGTTATATTGCAAGCTAATCGGCAGAGCTTATATCTATACTGATAGAGCAAGTAGAATTAGTGCGGCTAGAGTTATTTATAATGCAAAAGATAATCTCAAGCCTATTAGCTAAGCTAGGACACAGCCAAGCTTAAAGCGCATTGCCAGATAGGAGCATTCAGCGCACCCCAGAAACCAGGGATAGAACTAAGGGGCCTGCCGGCGACTATAGCGACGATAATAGCCACAGCACCAGCCATAGCCATAGCCACAGCTATAGTGAAGGCGATAGCAATAACGATAATAATAATGATAGTAATGCTAATAGAGATAGCAATAGTAATGGCAATAGTAATAGTGCCTGCAATGCCAGTGAGTTCACTATAGGAAGCCCTGAAGGCATATAATATAGAAGTATATAATATTATAGGTGGATAAAGGAAAAGGAGGACCTCCTTAGGCGACTAAAGAATATAGGCATATTATTAGATTTTTAGATTGTATATAAATTAAATTGCTTAGAAAATAGAGTAAAGTAATATTAAGGTATTATATTAGGAAAGAAAAAGGGCTAAGTTTAATAAGGAAAAATTAAGAAGTTTATTTTATAAGTCTTATTATAGCTTATTATTATATCTTGCTATCTTACTTATTAATTACTTTTGAGATTTATTATTACTTTAAGCTTCTTAAAGCTAGTGCGTTATTCTTTTAATGCAGTTTCTAGCTGCCTTAAGGTTAATAAGACTGACATTAGCCAATCTAACTATACTAGCAGTAGGCACCTATCTTCCAAAGAGTACCCTATTACTTTAAGGTAGAGTAAATTATATAGCTTAATATAGCGATTTATAAGGAGCATCTAGCTGCGCGGTTATAACGCCTTGCAAGAAAATAATAACGCACTTTTCAGATAGTGCATTAATATTTATAAATGCCCTTTAATATATATATTATTATTACTATAAATAAGTTAGAGATTGGAATAAGATTGCTCTATATTTTTATAATAAGCCTTATTTATTAGTTCTTCTCTATCTTATAGCCTATTTCTTTTATTCCCTTTAATTATATAATAAAAGAGACCTAGGGCGCATTATAGTTTATTCTGGATCTTTATTATATGGAAGTTAGGCTGGCTTAACTTAGCTACTTAAGGAGAAGTGAGGACTTACAGTCGCCCAAGCAGTACTGCATAAGCCGCTCTATCTTTAGTAATATCTAGTAGTCCTAGCGACTTTCTTTCTAAACCTAAATCTAGGTGGAAATATAATAGTTCGATAAGATCTATAGTATTTTATGGCTATTAAGATATATATTAGTTACTTTATTTAGTAATAAGGAATAAGAAATATATAATATAGGTAATACTTAACCTCCTCCTTATTAAGAGATCTAATCTTAATTCTTAATTAGAGTATCTTAATTTGCATTTAACTTTATTAATAAAGGTAATAAATAAATAAGAGAAAGGAATTAAAATAAAGGCTAGTAGAATTCATAATAATTTAAATCCTATATTTACTTTTAAATATACTTTCTGCCCTTATTCTCTATTAATTATCTTTTAAGTCCTAATAATTAATCTATTTCTCCCCTAATCCTGCCTATTTAACCTTTACTTGCTAATTACCCTATAGGGTAAGCCTTACTCTTAAAATACTTTAAATCTTATTTAAAATAATAATTAATTTAAAGTTAGCCTAAATAAAATAAGATATTTCCGCTTAATAGAATAAATACTTAATAATTATAAGTTTTCCCAGTTTATATATATAGACTAAGCAGTATATATAGCTAATAGTATTTTAAGTAATAATTTAGCTATAAGCCTAATAGATAGTAGCCTTAGTATTAATATAAAAGGCATAATCTTTATTCTATCTAAACTATTAAACTATATATTAAGCCCTCTTATATTTAGCCTTTATGCAATAATTATAAAGGAGCTATAAGGATTTATTAATTAAAGGGTTTAAATAGATTAATAATACCTATAAATAGGGATTTTAAATAATATAGCTTTAGACTTAAATTAAGATCCTTATAATATTACCTATATTATTTCTATATCTAGTTCTTAATTTAATTTATATTAGCTATATAAGTTTTAGTATTATTAGTTCTAGAGCGGGAGGAAGAGCCTATTTAAGTTAAGTATCTTATTAAGAGGTTAAAAAGGAGAGAGTTAGTTAAGCGAAAGTTTGGGGGGAGGGCTAGATTAAATATACATTCTATAACTAGGCTACATATAATCGCAAGGCAATCTATATTGCCAGTTAGATATAACCCCATTATATAGCCTCTTTCGAGACCGTATAGAAGGTTATAGCCTTATAGGAGACTATTAGCACTAAGGCATTAAGTAGGGGACCTAAGAATGTATATCCTTAACTGATAGTAGGTCCTAGGCTAGAAGAAATTAGAGGGGGGAGGCACTAGGTTTAAAGAAGTAGGTGCTAGATTAAGGGAAGTATATCTTATTAGTTAGGGCAAGTGTTAAGGGTCGCTTAGTCTGGTTACGAGCTGATCGAGCAGGCGAGCGAGAAAGGAGGGGAGGGGGCAGGGAGGGGTTTAAATATATAGGTCAGTGGTCGCCTATATTGCAAGGGCCGCCCTAGGCTGGAGGGAGAAAGCCCGGGATTTAAAGAAGCATCCTAACCTCGATCCCGCCATTATTCAGGATATCGCTATTAGCGTTGTGCTCTTAGAGCTCAGCAGCTTCAAGACCGCTCGCATAGCATATTAGACTATATAATAAGTAAGCATAAAGGGCATCTTAGGGTCAGCAAAAGTTCTAATATTACTATTATAGATTACTGCAGTAGCTATAGTTGCATATACCTAACTATTATATTATAAGAGACCTTACTAAGATTATAAGTTGCTTAATATTAATAACTAGCAACTCTATTGGCCTAAAAGACTAGCTCTTATGAGTTGGCTAGCGAAAAGGGGCCTACTGGGATAAATTATAGCTAAAATTATAGCCAATAAAGCCAGATTGCTAGCACCTCTCTATAATTATGCGCGCACTAAGTTATTCCAACCTATCTCTATATAAGAAGAGTTAGTTAGTTAAAGTCTCAGCTTCTAAGTTATAATATTAACCCGCATCTAACCGACTAACTCATATTAACTTTAGAAGTATTAGCTATAATAGTAGGCATTAGTAAGGCATTCTTCTAAGGTAGTTCCCGCTCTTAAGGGCTATAATAGTATTAAGTAACCCCTATAAGGCATCCTTTATTAAAAAGCCCCTTTTTATTAAATTAAAGTAGCAGCTTATACCTAGCTGACCTATTTTACTGGCCTAATACTATTACTAATATAAGTCTAGCTTATATAGGTTAATAAGGGAGGTTAGTAAAAAAGACTTAGGGGGTAGATTATATAGATATCTATAGCTGGCTAAAGGCGAAACCACTAGCCTTTCCTTAAATAGTTATTATATCTATATAATTAAAGTAAAGGCTTAATTAATAAGGTTTTCCTTAGCTTATTCTCCGCTAAAAGGAATTATATAGGTAGTCTAAAATGCAGCTATTAACTGCCTAAAGCCTAAGGCTATCTTCTAAAGTAATTAGCAAGCTATAGTGATTACCTGCCTTAGCAATTATATATTAGCTGCTAGAGAGCGGGAATAACTTAAAGCTTATATTACTAATTAGTCCTTTAAGAGTAAACTAATTAACTCTTAGGCTGGCTAAGATATTATATTGCCTCCTTACCCTTAGGCTATATATTAAATATCCATGCTATTATGTAATATTAGCTAGATAAGGCTTATAGTTTAACTAAAGAGGGGTTTAAGAGCAGGGCCCTTATATATAATAGCACCCTAAGTAGTAAGGATATTATTATTAATAGGCTCGGGGATAGCAATATAGCTATAAGATAAGGCTTAATTATACTATTAGCGCTACCTTACTATATTAAGTAGTATTGCTATATCTAAATCCTTTTTATATTAAGCAAATATATCTCTTTATATCTTTATGCTATTTAGCTAGGTATAGCTATAATAAATTCATAATACTACCCTATTACTTATAATCCTTCCCTCTTATTACCTCTTAAGCTTTATCTTCTAAATTTATAACCTATTAATAATATCTTCTCTAATTTTAGGCAATAGTCCCTCTCTATATAAGCGTCCTAAGAGGAAGCTATTAAAATATATATTTCTTAAAAAATATAATACTAGTCTTTTAATAAACGCTCCTATAAATATAAATCTAATTACTCTTAAGAATAGTAGTAAATTAGCTCTCTATTAAGTGCTATAAGAAATCTTCTAACTAAAAGTGCAGATTATATTATGCCTATTTAGGACTCTTACTATTACTATTAGTCTCCTGGGGGCAAATATAATAGTAATTAGGGAAGAACTTAGGCCCCTATACTATCTCCTAAGGACCCTAAGACCCTAATTAAAATAAATAGTCCTATATATTATAGAGGTTTTAATTCAGCTCTCTAACCTAAGCCCCTTTAGGGTCCCTATTATAGCACCAGTCTAGCTCGGAAGCATTAGGAAAGCTATAAGGCAATAAAATCAATCTAACCTACTAGAATGCCTTGATAGTTAGAAAGGATTAAAAATAAATAGTCTGAGAGGTCTAAAAGGGGTAATAATACCTTAAGAATTTCATCTAGGCCGCTAAGAATACTAACTATAGGCCACACCCTCCAGATTTATAAAATAGAGCTAAGGCTTCTAGAGGAGCAGAATATAAGGCATTTAGAGGCAAGGCAAGGAAATTTATTGTAAAAGAAGAACTAGATGTCTTAACTGGAAGTTTAATAATAGGGGAGAGTGTTAGAAGAATAGGCAATCTTATCTCTAGTTGGATGCATATTTAACCTCACTATCTATATTAAAGGCAGCTGGAAACCCCATTACCTGCAACTCCTATAATATATGTTTTAAAGGCGTGGCCAAGTGTAAGGGCGCTGCGATAAGGGCATCTGGACTATCTAACAAACTCTAGCATATTTAAGATATTCTTGAATCCAAATGATCAATCCTGGGGTTTTATAGAAGGTTTAGTAGAACCGGATAAAACTACTGCATCTAGTCCAGCGGGGTAGATAATCCTGCATTCTCAATCCTACTATTATTTATTAGGTTAAAAATATATATATTTCTTATACAATTATTAGAAAGTAATAAGCGCAAAAGCTTAAATTAATAATAATATATACCTAATTAGTAGGAAGAGTTATATAGCTCTACTTGCTATTCTCCTCTATAGAATAGGAATCTTAGGCATTATGCTACCTTAATAGTAATAGGATATAATAGAGTGCAATTTATCTCCCTTTACTTAACTAGAGGTTAAACCACTTTATACTATGCATATAGATAAATGCTTCCTTCTGCTTATTATTAATTATTTCCCTTTAAGCTATTTTATTTATAATATTAAGGTACTCTAGATAGTTGCGATTAAATCTAAAATAAATAAAGCGCAAGAATATATTAATTATTATAATAAGGAAGATACTATAAAAGAGAATTAATATTAGCTTTATTAGAAAGAAGTTAATTAAGGGTTTTACTTATCCTATAATAACTGCTAGTTTCCTTTCTATAAGATAATAGCCTCGCTAAGATACTAAGCTAAGTTCTTATTTAATATAATGGGATTATATCTCTCTATTTTCTTATTAAAATAAATATACTTAAAGGCCCTCTTTACCTTAAGTAAAGCTAGATATAAGTGCTCTATTCCCTATCCATACTTTAGCCGCTATATTCTATAAATACCTTTATTATCTTCAGTACCTATAAGAATCTCTCTAGTAATATATATATTTATTATTATGCATTCCACTTATGCTTGCATCTCAGTATTAGCGACCGGGCCGGCTAAATGCTATAAGAGATAAAGATTAAGCGCGTACTGGAGGAAATAGGTAATGAGATAAACTATTACTTCCTCGGGCTTGCTCTATTATGCCTTATATTCATCCTTATTAATAGCATCATTTATATCCGCCTTAAACTCAGACGAGGAGTAACGAATAGGTAAAGAGGACCCGGGAATCGCACTTATAGAACTAATATAGTCCTCTCGCTTAACTTATTTCCTTTCGTATTAAGGGTATACTCTTACCTAATTAGCGAGATTGGGATAAGCTGCCTATATAAGTGCAACCCAGAAAAACCCATTTAATAACTGCATAAACTGGGATTCTAGTTTTATATAGAGGTCTTATGGGTTTTCTCTAGTAAGAGCCTTAGCCCGGCTATAGTTAAGTTTCTATTAGGGATAGAATTAATCCTATTTGTATATAGGGTATTAGTTATTATAATTAGATTTAAGAACTAGTAAAAGGGCTATATTTAGGCAGATAAGAAGTTAATATATAATAAGATAGTGAAAGTTCTAGCTATTAGTAGAGTTCTGCAGTTCCTTTATGCTAAATTATGAAATAACTTATATATCTCTATACTATTTAGATAAAGTCCTTAAGTCCTTAGGAGTTTGCGCTAAGTATATCTTATACTCTATATTAAGCTAAAATAAAATAGATAGTATAAAAATAAATATAATACTGTAAAAGAAGGAAAATAGTTTAATTTTTCCTAAAGCGTAAGACTATATAGACTATAGATAGGTAAATATTGCAATATTATATAATAGAGGACTTATAATGCAAGTGGCTAAGTTATGGCTAAAATCATAGTAAGATAAGTATATAACTATTAGCAAGCACTAGATCATATAATAAGGCCTCTGCCTAAATGGCCCAAAAAAAAACAGATTAAACCTTATTATATATAACCTTTAATTAATTAATCCGCTTGCTTGCCTAAAATAGCAGTATTTGCACTGCAATAAGTGCAAATACCTTCTTCACTTATACCCAACTCCAGGCCAAAATGAAAATCCAAAGATACTATTCTTCCAGAATATTAATTAAAGCATTATTATTATTGCCTCTCTAAGTCCCTAGCGCTATTAGGGCTAAATTTCTCTCCTATGCCTCCTTTTTAGCCCTCTATGCTATTATCGATTAATAGTATTATTTAGGAAAATAGCCAAAGTCGTCTATATGTCCCGCCCTTATATTAGACTTTATAATACCTATAGCTCCTGGGCTGTTAGTTTGCTCTCGAGAGAGCTAGATAATAGCTAAATAGGAGATCAGGTTTGCAATGAACATATAAGTCGAACTAAAGCTGCTGCGCTAAGGATAATATAATATACAGGCAGGAGCAGAAGCGTAGTGAATCCCTAAAATTATTGACCGAGGCGGCTATTCGTATGGCAGCAGACTATCTGCGTTATGCGCACATAACCGCATTCAAGACTCTCGCGATTTAAGACCTTCTTAAAGACTATAGTATCCACTAATGCATCAAGTAAATGTCCCTTAAGATCCCCTGCAATAATGAATACCTACTAATTAAATTAATTCATCATTTAGCTCTAATTTATTCTTCTCCTTTAATTAGCATTATATTGCCACTCTCTAGACTGATGGAACCTTCTTATGCTCCTTATCTCATTCTGCTGCTCCTACTCTTGCCTACCTAGACCTTAGGGCCGTAAGCTCGCGCCGCAATAAGTCAATTAAGATTTTAAGTTGCAATAGAGTGAACCCGCCTATCGCCAATCTTTAACGGAAGCAGCAACTCCTTCTCAGACCATCCATTAAAGTAGAAGATCTATATATTATAGCGGTTCTAATTTCCCTAGCTTAATAAAGGCAGTACTAATAAGATATAGGCTTAATGGACAGGGCTATAAGTTTAGAAATGCCTATTAGATATACTCTTCCCCTTAAGTCTATACTAACCTCTCCAGCCTTCTCCCAGGCAATAACATCCTAAGAGACCTTAATGTACTTTAAGGTATGCCCCTAAGACTATTTATCTAATATCTAGCTAAATAAATGCTTTAAGGTCCATCTTCTCGCTCTCCCCACAATAGATATATAAACCCTTTACTTTTATATAGCTTATATATTCTCTACCTTCCTTAATTAATTTAATATACTATCTTAATATACCCTAAGCAATCTAGTTATCATTTTATATTACTAGATTTTATTTGCTTTACTAGTAAAGGTAATAAGAGTAATAGATATTGCTCTCTCTTTTATATATAGGGAGATATAATATCTTGGAAGGGAGCTAATAGAAATTATATATAAATAGATTAGAAATAATAGTTATATTGCATTATTAGCAGTTAATAGTTAGCTAATATATTGCGCTGAGGCAATAAGTCATACTGTCCTATTTGCATTCTATTTAGGCAATTAATGGTTAGTTAATATAAACTAGATTGGACCTTAGGATAGAGTAGCCTCAGCTTGAATATCTTCTTGCGTTATTCGTTATTTAAGGAGCTATAATGTGATTGCATAGAACCCCGCATTTAGGGGCCTGAGCTATTGCACGATTTCCAGTTAATAGCAGTCTATTTTAAATGGGAGGCCTTAATGATAGTTATATGCTACTGTCACTTAAGCTATAAGTGCCGTTCCTTTTGAAGCTGCTCTCATAGATGCTTAATATTAAGGTCTTCCATAGGAGCGGATAAATATTAAGCGGGAGGGCAAATATAGCTATTAATAAGTTAGTTTTATTTTAAAGCTTTAATTAAACTACCTAAAAAATATTAAAGCAGTAAGATAGCAGTTTAAGATATTGCATTATTAATAAAGGTTATATATAGCTACAGTAATACCATATAGGGTACTTCTCTACTATACTGCTCAAGCTATAGATAATTAAGCTCGAATTGTTAGGGTTCTGCCTAGGCGGAAGATTACTGCAATAAAATGCATTATATATAGTGGCTCTCTTAAGGTATTGCGAACCCCATATGAGGGCATTTTCTAGTAACGCGAGTCTCCACTTTATAGAAGTATCCAAATATCTATAGCATAATGCAGAGCACTTTTCGCTTTAGTCGTCCAGCATGCCAAGTAGCACCATAGGCGGCAGGCATATAGCTACATGCAAAGAAGAATTAATAAAATACTGAAGGGTTAGTGCGATCTTATAACTAATATTATAAAGTATGCCCTTGGAAATATTAGGCTAGTCGCGTACTGCAAGAGGAAGAAGCCCTCTATAGGTCGCATAGCATAATATGCAACCTAGTTATCCCATACTGAGTAACTATTATCTATGCGAAAATATATGGTTTATAATTGCATTACACTTTAGGCAGCTATTATATTCTCTTAAATAATTTATCCCTATTAGGGCTAATTAGTAGTATATAGGGCAATTAAATTGGAGGTAAATTAATTTAAATTGCGCCTTAAATGCTAATATAATTCTAAGAGCGATTGAACTATTCTTAACCCACTTCTAAATTAAGTTTGCTGATTTAATTATTGCCTAAAGGTTAGTTTCAATTAATATCATAATAAAACGCCAGCCTCCCTATATGCAATCCTTAGTCCGCAGAAGTAATAGATAGGGAATAATCCCACTAATGCTAAAAGCAGCATTCCTAAGGCCAGAGGCTCTCCTTTATTCGAAATATTTTAATAAAAACCAAGCGCCTGCATTAAGGCAAAACTTCTTTAGATATTAAGGATCGCCCTAAGCACGCAATAGATATTATTTGAGGGCTGGGATTATAATAGTATGAAAGGCCGGTTGGAAGTACTACTCGCTAAGCTCGATAAAGAGGTACTTCTGCACTATATAGAGCTCATTAAAGGCCAGAAGTTTAATATAAGTAAGCTATTTTTAGCAGGGCAGTATTAGATATATTTTAAGATGGTCGCTAAGGATAGAAGTCTTATTATTATTTGTGTTTAATTGCCTTAATACCTAGAGACTTAACTTATAATTAGTAAAGGTAATAAACTATACTTAATTATATATGAGGTTTCTATAATGCAATTCGTGCAATAGAAACTCCTAATAGTGGTTATACTTAATATTTATGCCTATAAGGGTCCCGGATTATAATTCGCTATTACTATAAATACTATTTATATGCTTTTAGAAGGGTTCTATAGGAATATATTATATAATATTGTGCTTAATCTTTGTAATTTGTCGGTAAGTATATCTCCCTTTGCTTACTTTCTATATGCTAATATATATACTATATTTCAAAATATATAAAGTTTCTAATCGCATTCTAAGATGCTATAGATTGCAAATTAAGAGCATATTATAACTTAATAGATAATAGTTTAAGTATTACTAGTAATTTTAATATATTTTAAGATTAGTTCCATCTCCTTAATCATAGAGAAGGGTGAGCCTATCATCAGTAAGTTATCCACTACTGCAGCTAAGGGCTTTATTTTATAAGGACCTTTCTCGAATGCTATTAACTATTTCACTGCCCTTAGAGAGGCTGCCTTCTGCAGGGCTTCATCCTATAATGAAACTCTAAATGGAGACTTATTGCATTTCTATAGACTTAGTGCCTTGGTTTTTATTAATATTATATAGACTATAATATTATTTCAGTTATTTTAGGCATAATATCCCCTTAATTATATAGATCTTAGCATGTAAAACATTTTAGTTAATAATAACTTTAATTTCCTGGCTATTATTAATTAGGAGTTCGCTTAAACTGCCCCTTAATAGGTTAATTACTATCTAATGCCTTTTCTGCTATTATAGCTAGATAGGAAGATTAAATATATCCTTAATAATCCCTAGCATATTGCGCATAAGAATATATCGCAGTAGGCCTTCGCTAGATAACTATATTCTGAGAAGTTCCTGGAAGTTAAGATAATACTTAGTAAGGAAGGATAAGACCTTAGAGGGATATTTATTAAGACCTTATAGAGTCTATCATTATGGGTTTATGCTTGCTTCTCTAGGCTTAGTGGCTAGCTAGAATAAGATATAGACCTTATTTATAAGATAGTGCAACTAGCATTTAGGCTTGGTGTTAATAGGATAAAAAGGTATTTAGAGTATATAATATGTAAGTTAGTAGGATACTAAAGTACTGAAGGTAGTAATAGGGGATGCCCCTAGATTTAAATATATAGGCCTATAATAATCTAATAATTATTATTTTCAGTTCTTCTTAACTGCACTGGCGTGAATATCTTCCTTCTGCATTTCTAGCTATTGCCCCTCCTATTTAAAGTATGCCCTAACTCTTTCGGTCTGTAGTTCCTCTACCAGTTTAATCGAGTTCTTAGGAGGGATAAGCTTTAGCTAGCCCTTTAATTGATCTTTTATGGTATAGGAATATATAATTAGGGATCTATAGTCTATTTTGAAAGTAAGCTATGCATTTATAATGATACTAGGGGATATTAGTAAAGATTAGCAATAAATAAAGATAATTTATAATCCACTAGTTCTAAAGTTAACTAGTATGCCTAGATAACCTGCTCGTTCTAACCTAATAGCTGTAACTTTAAATATATAGTTTGCTGCGCGAATACTGCTTAAGATCTCTAATGGGATCTTATGCGAACCTTAGTAATATACCCCTTTAGATCCATCCTTCTAGAGCTAAATAATAAGAATATCTGCCCTCGCGCTGCCCCTCCTGAGTTGGAAGATATAGCCTTAGTCTTTTTAGATTCTTTAGTAGTCGCTAAAAGCATATTAATTAAAAGAGGACTTAAGAACAAAATGAATGTATTGCTAGATATTAGAAAGATATTGTGGAATTTTCTTAATTTTAATTAATTATATTATAAAGTATAGTATTGCAATAGAATTCCAGGCTGGCTGCAGAGGAGGGTGAGAACTGAGACTTACTCCTCTCTATCTCTAAGATGCGTAGGCCTATAGTAGGCTTATATATAAAATAAAAGCCATCTTCTTTAATAGCTTTAATTGCGTCCTTAATATGGAATAGTATTAATGCCATTTAAAATGTACTTTAATTTAAGCGATAAATTAAGTGCTTAAAGTCTATTAAGGAGAAGCTTTATATAGTAGAGAGGGGTTAGGTTAATACACTAGAAAAGCGAGTATTACGTTTTTAGGCATACTTATGGCTTATGTCCCTATATAGTGTTTATTTATAACTATACTTTCTAGGCATCTGCCCGGAAGATCTCGGACTTAGGTCCCTTAGGGAGAAAGGTTGCCTTGTAGGCAGTAAAGCCCCTAACAGACCTTATTTCCTGGGATATATCCTTTATCCCTTTATAGTAATATAAGGTATAAAATTATAACCACCCTACCAGTTCTAAAATATAATTATTCCTCCTTACTTATCCCGCAATATTAGCTCCTACATTATATCTAAATTATCACATTTTAAGCCAAGCTTCTTAATTTGGATATCCCACTAAGTATTTATGTAGAAATTATGCCTTCTTCTAATAACTAAATTCAATACTTGAACTGCAGTGCTGTCTATAGTTAGGGCCAGTCTCACACTTATAGTAACTAAAGAGATATTTAGAGGTATGCTTATAGAAAGGCTAGCTTGCTTCCTATTTTATTACTAACTTCAAGTAGCATTTATTAGATTAAAGCCTTATAATATGGCCGTGATAGTTTTAGGCGAGTTTTGCTATAGTATTGTTAACTTATAGTAGCTTAGGAAGGGCAGGCCGAGCTCTAGGGTTATTTCCATTAAGCCTTTATAACTTCACTAACTAAATAAGATATAAGACTGCCAGTAGCTTTTCTATTCTTATCCCTTACTATTATACCTTTAATTATTGCCTAAATAACCCTAATATTGAATTTCCTTCATAATATAGGGAAAGTGGAAGAGATACTGGGGGGACTATAAATGATCTCTAGAATAAAGCATACTAGCATATATCGGACCAAAAAAAAATCATAGGAGCATCCACTTATTACTATTTGCAATCCTATTTATAGCTACCTAAGTAAATACCTAGCTATTATTAATTGCAGATACATTTACATTAATATTAGCAAATGCCTACTTACTATTATTTATTACTAAGGAAGTAAATGCCCACTTATTATTTATAGATGTATTTATAGTTATATTAGTAAATGCCTATTTGCTATTAATATTAGTTCTAATAGGATAGGGCAAATTACTATCTTTTAAGTCTATTATTATGGCCACTTTATTATATACTGACTTAATTGTCCTTAATCCTATAAGCCTAATATCTTATGATAGTCTCTCTAGTCTATTGCTTATTGTCCCAGTATGATCAAGCTAGTAAGATAGATCTAAAGATGCATTAAGCCCTAAAGTAGTAATAGGCATATTCTTAATTATCTTTTATATTAGCTCTAAATCTAAATCTACTATTGCTTATTATTATTTTTTATAAGTATTATAGAGATCTTGCGATTAAGCTAAATCCTTGCTAACCTTTTTATTAAGATACTTTATTCTTTGCTGCATTATAATATATCTTAGATCGGCTGGGTCCATACTGCAATCATGCCTTGCGTATTAATATACCTTTATAAGGGGTTATCTGCAGACTAGATATACCTTATTGCACTTAATATCTAAAGCGCACCTTAGTAAGCTAATAAATATAAAAGGAGAAACATATGCTTTTGGAAGTACTGCAAAAGATTCGCTTAGGTTATATATAGCGCATCCCATTTGCATCCATTAAATGGGCATAGAAGGGAGTTTAGCTGGAGGGAAATATCCTGCGCATCTAGCTCTCTAGAGCAGCTATTAGCATCTTCTTTCCTATTATTAGAATTTTCTAATTAAGCTAAATACATTTAGCACTATTCTAATTTAGCAATAAGGAGCCATTCTTAAGACTGCTCGATTAGCTCTAACTGCTAAACTAAGGCCTGCACTACTAATGTAATATTCTTTAATATAGTTAAGCAGCTCCTAATTTAATAAGAATAGGACAAGATAGGTCTAGTATTGATAGTATTGGGTATACTTATTCGCTATAATTGCAAGGTGAACTAGCTGCTAAAGGCATAATAGAGCAGGCTTTAGCGATAAGTGGCGCCTTAAATAAAAATATTTTAATGTGCCTACTAATAGCACTTAAGAAAGATATCGCTAGTCTTAATTAAGTAAGAAACCACCCTATATTAGATAGGTATATCAAACTAGATATAATGCTTAAGGCCTAATAAGGCCATTTAAACCTATTAAATCCCCCTACTTTATGCAATTGCTCGCTAGGAATATTCTTAAGGTATTATTCTATTAACCTCCTCTAGCTACTAATTATACTGAGTATGATAACTTTATGCGAAGCTTGCTAGGGCAAAGGCATTAAAGATGGCAGTATATGTATAGATTATAAGGGCAAGGGCAAAATTAAATAAACCTCCTTAATCTAGTATTATAATACGTTAGTCCTAAGGGCAATAGATAAAGTATATTAGAATATAGAGCATTATCCTTCCTAAATATAAAAATTAACCTAAAGGATTAACTTATTTAATATACTATATATATTAATATCGCTAGGTAATAGATAGAACTTATAATAAATAAATTATATATTTAATATAAGATAGAGTTATTAGACTTTCTTATTTTACTACCTATAAAATAAAGATATTATAAGGTTATTTTTTATTTATAGCAAATTAAGTATATTATATTCCCTTTAGCTATGCAGTTACTAAGTCTGTCTTATGATTTGTTTCTTAGAGTTGCTATTCAGGACATTAAAACCCTATTAGATAACCCCTAATTTATATGCATAAGATATAGAGCGCCCATATAATGCATTATATTATAAGAATATGGCAAGTAGGTATTAGTTTAATGTCTTAGGTGGGGGCTAATTATATGGATGCCTAAGGCTAATCACTAATCTATAAATATTCTTATTGCATTTATTATATTTTTATAAATACCCTTATAATGTGGATTATGTATCCAGAATAACTATTTTAGCGCTAGGTAAGATTATACTAAGAAAACTGGGGATTTAAATCGGCCTAAGTGGCGTTTATAGCGCCTGAACTATTAATTATAGATTTATAATTACTACTATTTTCACGAAAATCACCATTTTATAATGCCTGCCCATTAAAGGGATTATATACCAAGCCTATTATTCACAAACCGCAACTCCATAATCCCTAAACCCACAATAATAATTATTAGAAAGATATTCGCTAATTAGCTTGCCTATCTCTTTATAATTTATAATAAAGGAACTAATTAAATGCCATTCTACTACTTAAATGTACTAATTAATATATATTTTGCCTTATTTAAAAGGATCTTATAAAATAAGATTAATAAAGATTCAATCTATAGAGATTATGCCTTTTAATTAATAGAAAGCGGCCCTAGTTTATAACTTATAGAAGTCCTTATTGCTTAGATATGCAAATTAGCTTAAATATAACCTAAATAGATATTATCTATATATCCTATAAGGAGTGTGAATGCAGATCGTTTTAAACTAAATTAATTAGTCTAGGGAGAACTCGGAAAGGCTTCCACTCTCAGTTTCATAAGTATATAATATAGGGTCTTTTGGAGGCAGCTATATCTATATATTAAAGTGAGGAGTGGAGATAAACGAGTCTATAGCTAAGCATCTAGTGGCTAATAGTAGCTCCTGATAAGACTTAGCGCTATTAAATATATATTAATAATTATTAAAGGTAATAGATAATAGAGGGTGGTTAAGTTTATACTGGCTTATGGTCCGCCCCTAACGGCTGAATATAAATTAATTATAAGTATATAGAGTATATATAGAGGATTTCAGTTAGAAAGAGAACTAGTGAGCTCTATTTCGTCTAATTGCATAACTATAGTTCCAGTGGCTTGTAGGCTTGCGGCCAGTTAAATAATATACTATTAGGCAATAGCAAAGAACTAATAATAAGAGAGAGCTTAGCGGAATTGCGAATAGCTAATATATCTATAGTGTTAATTGCTTATTTTTATATTTATCTTATTAAACTGAGACTTTAGTAAATAGGCGTATGTATATTATAGTTTGCGGTTAAGTGAATATAGATATTAAATATGTAGTCTAGTTTATTATTATTAAGAGTCCAGATTAAAGGCCTATTATATAGCCATAATTAGGGGTAACTAAATAACTATTCATCCTAATATACATAATAATAAGTAGCCCATATAGATATAGCATTAATACACTAATTAATTTATAATCTATTTGCAATTTATAACCTACTGGAACGCTTTAAATAATATAGTATCCATACTGTAATATGCCCGATCCCAATAGCAAGCCCTAGGCGAGCGGAGGGGGATCAGACCAGCTAGGGCAGGGAGGTTTAGGTTAAGGTAAGTAAGCCTATATTATCTACTCTATAAAATCTAATATATAAAAGAGAATTCTTAATTAGAAAAGCCTAAAACTCTAGAGCCTATTGCTATAAATACCCTTAATAGCAATAATAATATATATTAAGGGAAATAAGAGAACAATAGCTAGGGTTATTTAAGCAGATATCCCTATAAAGGGGAATTAACTCTTAGGGTCAGTAGTATATATATTGAGATAAAGGAGATCTCCTTAGTTATTAATAAGATTGCGCCTTGCTTAAGTAATAATCCACGATTAACCCTCTAAGCGATCCTATGTTCGAATGTTAAGCTGCTAAGTCCTAAGCTGCTCAGTAATACATATATTAGCTTAATAGTTAGTTAAATAGGTATAATAATCTATATACTATTCAATTCTAAGATAAGCTAGCTAAAATTATACTAAAGAAATCTTCTTTTTATTAGTAGATCTTCTTAACCTAAAACGCCTAATTAGACCTTGGCAGTTAGTTTTGGTTTGCCTTAGTGATAATACCTTACTTACTAATTTAGCAATAGCTTAGCTAGCTATCTGCATATAAGCCAGCAACTATTTATATTAAACTAGACGCGAACTAGGTCTTTATATATAAGTGCGAAATATTCGTCTCTTTCTAGCATTTAAAGCCTCTCGTTAGAGTCCCTCTAAAATATCGAAAGTTTTATAACTATTAATTAAAATATAAATAGTAGGAGAAAACTTATCCTCCTAAAGGATATTGCCCTAATTAATACTGTCTTAGTGCTCCTGTGTCTCGGTTAGCTGACATTTTAGAGTTTGATAGTCGCCTAGAGTGTTAAGGAGATAGGGCTAGAGCTTCTAATTATTAATTGCTACCTAAAACCTTTTAAACTTATATTAATTAAGTATATATATTCCTAAAGCGTTATAAATTTTATCTAGAGAATAATTAAAATAAATAAGTGAAATTAAAAATAGGATATATAATAGTACTAAGGCTTAGATTTCTTCCTTAAGCTTGGAAATTAATTGTGATTTAGACTTTAACCTGGTAAATTTCACCTTTAGCTATTAGTAAAGGGATGCTAGAGAAATGTCTAGTTTAAGTTAATATTTATATTTAAGACTATAAGGAATTACTTACTTAAGATTATAAGAAATTTAAATATGCAGTACTTAAAAAGAAAGTATAGTTTATTAATGAACTCTATTAGTTACTTAATTGCAGCTATATCTTTTCTTTAAGTCTAATACCCTAGAAGTTTACTATTAAAAATATAAGGAAGTTATTTATTTGCTTCCTCTTTATTATCTATAAAAGTCACTGCAATATAAATAAACTTTTGCTAGAACTCTAATATATTATAATTATATCCCTCTTATTTGCTAATTGCTAATTATTTAAGTTATTTAAGAATTTTCTCTGGACTATCTAGTCTATATTATCTTCTAGAGGATATCTACTACTTCTTAGTTTTTAGTAATAGGAGAGATAGATATAACTTCCGTTTAATTAGTAGTTTAATTAGTATAGTAGAATAAATAAAAATTAGAGGATTTAGGCGCAATTGCTTACTTGCTGGCTAGTCCCTGCTAGTTAGGACCTTAGTATATTGCGCATTTAATATATTAATATGGTAGATAAGTAAGAGAAAATAGATAATAGTAATCCATAATTGGGAAGAGATTATGGGCTTTAAGCTATACTATATATAAGGGCGTATACTATTTAATATAGACTAGTTTAGTGGACCCCAATAGAGTTCCTTATGAGTTGGGGATGACGCTCTGAGATAAGGGAGGGGTGGCTGATTGAGGTGACCATTTTGCTGCCCCTGTTTTATTGACTCAGTTGAGGTTTCCGCCCGTTAAGGAGTATTCCGGGAATCTGCTTCCCTGTACCTATTATGCCGATAATCTATAAGAAGTGCAAGGCAATTGGGGGCCTTATTCTAGTCTGTAAAGTGTCTGCCTTAAAATTCTAAAATCCTAAGCCTCCTTTTTAAGAGCTAATTATTTTTATAGGTCGTAATGCATATAATACGATTAGCATTTTAAAGCCTCTACTAAGACTTAAGCCATATTAGTAAGAATGCTACTAGCGGTTATTATTATCTTGATTGTGATTGTGCTAGTGGCTATAATACTACTTATTATCGGACTGGTCTAGTGCAGATAAAGACACTAATGCAAGAATTGGCTATTAGTCCATGAGCTAGGGCATCCTTATATCTTTAGTATGAGGTTCTAATTCTATGCTTATAATATAATCTGACTATTAATATAGGTAGGATTGCCTTTCCTAAGGTGACCTTTCCTAAGGTGGCCTTTCCTAAAGTGACCTTTCCTAAGAGGGCCTGGCTAGGGCCTGCCTCCCTTAATAACCTATTTTTAATGCGCTTAGGGCAGACTACTGCTAAGTATAATTTAGACTCTATCTAGATTATATAGATACCTCACTTTAATATTAGCCTTATAATAAAAAAGGAGTCTAAGATCTAGTTTTATAAGAGGGGTATTATTCCCTCTAAAAGGCATATAAATTATAATACTTCCTATTAATATATAATTTAGCTTTATATAATTAATAAAGATAGATTAGTTTAAATTTATTAGGATGAATCTAGTTCTAATATAGAATTTTATGCACTTAATAATAGAAATTAGATTTAATTTAATGCCCTTACTATAACTTAAGATACTTTAAGTGCTATTATTAAATAGCTAGGCAAGATAGTAAGGCTAAAGGTTATATTTAGTACTAATAATCTAAAGTTACTTAGCGGATTAAATTGGAGTTAATACCTCCTAGACCTAATTCCTAGTTTAGTTAGAGAAGCCTGCAATTGGAAATCAGATATCTAGCCCACATTTCCATATTAATTAATACTGAACTTTACTTCTGCACGCCTGCACATTCACCCTTACGTAGCGCCTGCCCCCACCACTCAGCCCCTAAGCCCGCAACTATCCAAAATAAATAGCACAGACAAGACGCACCTTTAGCCGAGAAGAAAGATAAGATTAATAATACTAAAAAAAGGTTATTAGGTATATACTAAGAGGAATTAATGCTAGAAGATAGGTAGATAGAGGATTAGTAGAAGGCAAGAAAGTTATATATTTAGCTATTTAGATATTGCTATACTATTATAATTATAGTAGAGTCCTTTAATTGCCTATCGCAAGGGGACTACTCCTTATAGGAAATATAGCCTAAAATGACTACTTAATATACCACTAGTAATTATTAAACTCTTATTAATAGTGCATTCTAGCTTACTAAGCCTTAATATAATTCTAAGGTCCTAAATATACTCTAGGATATCTTCCTTTAGTATTTTGCCTATTAGGGAATTAAATATAATTAAGTGTAAAGAAAGTATTTAGAAAGTATGCCTAAATCCTCCTTAAGATTAATATGCTTGCTTAGTATAGCTTTATATTTCCCCCCTAGCTTATAGTATAAAAGATTGCAAAGAGAGAAATAAAAGTAGAGAAGGGAGAATTAAGATAAGATAATAGAGAATACTTTAAAAGGTAATAGCTTCTCTAATAAGCTAGAATAGAGAGTAATACCCTAGTATAAGAGCTAGAGGATCTTATTATTAGAGTATTTAGGGATTAAGGTAATTAAGGATTAGGGTATTTAGTGCAGTTATTTTTAGTAATTATTAAAATACTGAATTTATTAGCACTATTTATATAAGTAATAGGTAAGGTTAGCCTACCTCTAGCCCTTAGAAATAGCTATTAGTTTATAATATAGGATAAAAGGGATGGTAGTGGGTTATATAAGGGGAGTTAAGAAGCGGCAATAAGTTATTTAAAGAAATGAACTTAAAGAAATAGGATATTAGAATATTAGGTATAGAGAGAAGGAGGCAGACTAGCTCGGGCTTTAAAGTATTTAGAATAGAAAAGAGACTTTATAATAGTTTAAAATATTACTACTTAAGGCATAAACTATCTGCTATAGTTAATATTTAAGGATATAGAGCTTAAGAAATGAGAAGACTTAGTTAGGGCATGGTCCATACTTATAATAAGATTAACCTCTCTTTTTTAGGGGAATTTATCTCTATATTAATTAATTCTATTAGAGTTTATATTAGCTAATATTGCCACTATATACTTATCTTATATATAATTTAATTTAAGAAAAAATAAACCTATTATTATTAGAGGGATTGCAGAATTTATAGTTAAGCTAGTAAGATAAGGGGTCCTGCACTAACTTAAGGTAAGGGATAGCCTAAGCTCTCTACTTAGGCCCATATCTCTATCCTTACCCCCCTCCCAGATCTCCATAGTGGCCTAAGTATATGCAATCTAGACTATATTATTAATAGTGTAACTCTCTTTATGCCATTGCATTAGCACTAATAGCAGGTCTCTATAGTCTATTCCGCTCCTCTATAATTATCCTATAGCCAAGCTAATTATATTCCCTCTTATTATATCTTATAGTAATTACCTTACTAACTAAAATGCAGTAATTAAGGGAGACTATACTACTAGAGACCTAATTAGGCCAAATTCTAGCTTAATTGCCTATCCCTAATAAAGAAAATAAAATTGCTTAATTCACTTTTATCCTATTAGATATATTTATTAACCTACCTATACCTATAACTTTCTATTATTATTATAATTTTATCTCTAATAATCCTTTATGCCTTTATAATACTATCTTACTCTCTCCTAATATCTTTAATTATTTTAGGTCACTTTATCTTAACTTTTTCTAATCTAAATTATCCTTATTTAACTTCCCTCCTCTTAATTACCCTAACTCTCTTTAACTTACCTCTCCTTAACTTGCCTCTCCTTAACTCGCCTCTCCTTAACTTGCCTCTCCTTAACTCGCCTCTCCTTAACTCGCCTCTCCTTAATCTAGCTGCCCTTATTATGCCTCCCCTGCCCGACTTTATCTGCTTTAATGCAAATTGCCTTAATATTACTATTATTTAGGTAGGCAGCACTATTAATAGTATTATTCTAGATAGAATATTAGCCTCTTATAAAAGTAATATGCTCCTTATTAGAGAAATAGTAGGGGGGGTTCTTAATATATATAAGTTTATTAATATTTAAATTTATAAATTTAATAATAGCTATAATAATCTTATAGATTTTATTATAATTATTAATTTAGTTTATATATTTTAGAAGGTAGTTAATAATTTATATATTTAAGGAATTATAGGAATTTTAAGTATAAATCTTTTAGATAAGATCCTATTAATAATATTATATATTTATATCTTAAAGGCAATAATTCTAATAGTATTAATTTAATTAATAATAGCTATTAGTGCAGATAGTAAAGGGAACTTACTCTCTATAATTAATATAGCTAGTAGTAAGTATGCATAAAATTATAATATTCTATTTATATATAATAAGATTATTTTTATAGCTTACTAGACCTATAAAGTAAATGCAAATTAAATTAATGCTTTTTAAGCCTATTCTAGAGGTATTTTTAGGCAAATAGTAAATTAATAAATAGTATTTACCCTTTTAGCCTTAATGCTATTAATATATAATATCCTTAATATTAATAATATTCCTTTAGACTTTAAGGTCCTATTTATACTAAATATCTATATTTAGATAAATCTTAATATCTCTTAAACTCTTAGCTGCCCTCTAGATAGACTTATCCTTATTAGACTAAATATTAGATATTAGCTTAGGGGATTAGCTTAATTATAGCTAGTAATAGGCATATAAATCCTAATTATATAGAGCAATTATATACTATATGCCTTTATTAGTAATCCTCTATTTAGCTTTAGGATTAGTTCTAGGTGGCTTAACCTATAATAGGCATATATCTTACTAATAATCTATCTAGTTATAGATCTAAATATAGAGGCTATTAAAGAGATATTCTTATGCTAATAGAAATAATTGCCTAAAATTAGTATTCTAATTTACTTAAATTAAGGCCTAGCGAGTAGTAGGATAGGACTTTAGATTAAAAGAAGAATATATAGAAGGGTTTATAGGGTAGGCAGTATTTTCTATAAGGAGAGGAGTAAAGACTTTTAAGAGTAGAGTTTGAAATTTAATAAAGATATAAATTTATCCTAAATTTTCTAATGCCCGCGCTATTATTATCCATAGAAGAGGCCTTAAATCCTAAAAATGAAATCAATAGCCTTTCGCAAAGCTAAAGGGATATATATTCTTTATTTCTTTTATAGAACTAAAGACCCTAATATATAGATACTAAAAATAGGGGAAAAATCTAATTATAGCCGCTTAAGCCTAAGGATTTAGACTCTTAAGCGGTATAATATAGTGCTAAAGATATATATATATATTCCGGTTATTAGGCTAAGATAAAGCATATAAAAGGATAGATCCCCCTCCATTTAGCTCCTACTCTTTAACTTTCTTTAATCCAAGTAAGTCACCTAATATAGTCCCTTTAAAAGACCAGGATTTCTATATAATAACGCTTATACCAGCAATTTCACTATTTATACTTATTACTATCTTTATAGGTAAGTTCTTTTTTTTTTTAGGCCTAAATAAGTACTAATAATCTTAAAGCTATATCCTATAATTATAAAGCTATATCCCAGAGCTAATAAGGTAATAAGAGCCTATTAATAACTAAATTAAATTTAGCAATATTTATAAATAAAGAAGGTTCTATTAATAATAAATACTAAATACTAAATATTTACTTTATTAAAGTGCTTCTAATTAATCCTCCTATTAATAGGGTTTTAGATTATTCTATATATTAGCCTTAAGATTATATTTTTAGATAGGTTAAGAATATTACCCTATTAGACCCTTAAGCAGTAAATATATACTATTTATTTTTTTCTAATATCTTAATATATATTAGCTCTTTTCTTTTATAATAGGGGCTTATAAAGAATAAGAGTAACCTTACTAATATCATTTTAATACTCTTAAATATTATATCTTACTTCTATATATAGTAGAGCTTAAGAGAGAATAAGGAGGGGAATTAGTTTTTATTATATAGATTATTTAGGAATAAATTAATTTATTGCTTAGGGGCATAATTATAATTACTTTTTATATATTATACCTTAATATTAGCTTAAGGGCATTAACTATTCCTATATATCTTATAGAGATTCTCCCTATAATTTATAAATTATTTATACTTATAAAGCTCTTAATAGGCATAAAGGCTATTTGCTATTAAGTATATACCTAGTTTTTATATCTAATTGCATAAATACTAGTAAAGAAGGATATAAGGAAGATTAATAAACCTCTATCTCTGCGGAATTACTTATATAAGAAGAAATAGGACTGCAATCTTAGGGTTTCCTAGAATAAAGTAATAGATTAGAGAGATAGAATGCTAGCTTAGGTTAGATATTATATATTTATATAGTTACTTTAAGAAGAAGTTTAAATATTAAAATTTAATAAGGAGAGAAATATTGAGGGCATTAAGATAAAGTCTGGGCAGGGGGAATTATCCCATATAAATAGAACCGCTTTTCGCCCCCTTATATATCCTAGCTAAAGAGACAACAATATAGAGGGGGCAGAGAGGCAAGGAAATAATACTAATATAAGACGAGAAATAGACTATCTTCCCTACTATTATAGCTTATATATATATCTTATCTTTACCCCCTATTAGTATATAGGCCCTTACTAATAACTTACTATATGCTTAATTACTATATCTATTCTGGCGCTATTAATTAAGAGAGTTATAGCTAGATCTATAAGTATATAACTAAATCTAGAGCTTCTATTTAAATTAAATTCCCTTTTTACTTATAGCTCTTTTAGCATAATATATAGCACTTGTTTATATTAAAAGACTAGATTAATATAAATTGATCTATATTACTTGCTTATTAAATATTTTAAGGAGTATTATATAATTATTAAGAAAATAATAAAAAGTAATTTATAAAATATTTATAATATATATTTTAATTTAATCTATTTGCGCTATTTTAAATCCTCTACCTAGCTAATACTTTATTACTTCCTCTTTATTAATAGCCTCTAACTTAATACTAAATCCCTATTCTCTAATACTAATAAAAGGATATTAACTACCTTAGCCCTAGCACTAATTATATTATTATTATTTATGTTTCTAGTAATAATCTAATTATTTAGTATCTAGCACTAGGCATTTCTAATTATAAGCAGTCTATAACTATAGATATTATTCTACTATAATATCTCCTAATATACTAATTAATATTTAATATTCTAATATTGCTTAATAATATATTTATACCTTTTTAATATATTTAAGCCTAAGAAACTCCTCTTTATATATTTACTAATTAAAATATTAATTAGCTATTATAAAAAGAAAAAGAAAAAAAGATATAAACCTTAATATTTATATTTTCCCTATACTATTATAAGTTATAATAGTAGATGCAGTTATCTGCCTTATTAATCTTAAGGAGGCTAAAGTGGTTATTATATTAGAAGAGGATGAATATATATATTAGGGCCTTCTTACTAGTTTCACTATACCACTTTCTTATTATTTTTAAAGCTATCTAGAAAGATTGCTAAATTATATTGCTCTGGGTTTATATATAGGTAGGGATGCTAAAGCTAATTTAGATATAAGACTATCTTTTTAAAAGGTATAAATAGGTAAGGATAATATCACTATCTAGCTATATACCTTCCTCTAATCTCTTTAATAACTGCATATTAAGCTAGAAGTTATTCTCCTTAATTATAATTTAGTTCGCTTTAAGCTATTTAGCCTTCTTAATTAACCTTTAGAGGTAAGTTTCCCTAACTAGAGGGGCTATATATAGTAATAGTAATTACTCCTTTACTAGCTAGCTATAGAATTAGTTAGGGTAGGTCCTTTTAGTATTAATAAATATCTTAATTTAATCGCTTAGGAGTCTTAATATAATTATTTTATTAGGACTTCCTAAAAGACTTTTAATAAATTTATATACTATATTACTTATTAACTTACTAAGGCCCCTATTAAATATTAATCTAGAATAAATAAATACCTTAATTCCCTATAATAAATTTACTATTTATTTATAAGTAATATACTATAGCTAAGCTTTTTAATAATTAAAGACTACCTCTTATTATATACTAATATATTTTTAACCCAGGCCTATTGCATTTATAAAGATCCTACTCTTTAATTATTAATAAGCCTCTTTATTACCTATTTTAAGGCTATTTAAACTAGAATTCCTATTTCTAATTTCTTTTTTACCCTTAAATTATACTTTTTATAAAGGAAAATAAAGGTTATAATATAATTTAGGGAACCCTATTAGTAATCTGCATCTACTCTTATAATAAAACTTATTAGCTCTAAGTCTAATTTAGACTATTATAGATTAATCTTACTATCCTATATAATAAAAAAACTAAAGATTTTTTAATATACTTTTATTAAATTATATTTAAATATAAAATAATTAACCTAATTATATACCCTTTAGATAAATTTATTAATTAATAGCCTATTAAGCTTTAATTTAGATAATACTAGCCTCTCTAATTTAGAGGACTTATATTAAAATAAATTATTAGGGATAGCCTTAATAGTAAGTAAATTTAGACCTTTATTAATAGTAAACTTCTTAGCTTTTAAGTTAATAATAAACTTAATTTTAGAGATAGTACTTAATTTAATAATATTAATAGGTTTAGAGGTAGCTATAAAGTTAACCTATAGCCTGGCTAGTATAGTATTAAAGATGATCTTAATTTTAGGGGCTATATTAAATTAAATATTTCCCTTAGATTTAATAGCAACCTTAAATTATTTCTAAGGATAAAGACTAGAAATAGCTATAAGCTTAGAGGTTGCATTAAATATAGCGATAATATTAGCCTTAGAAATTGCATTGGCCTTTTTGGGGATAGAATAAGCCTTTAATGCAATCTAAAGACTAATATCTAATGCAATAGCGGCCTTAGTTTTAAGATCCTGGGGCTTAGGGATAACCTTAGAGTTAGCTAGAGCTATAGATGCTAATATAGGCTTAGAGATGAGCTCAGTTTTAGAGCTAATATTATATTAAATAATATTTCTAGAATTAGAACTTATATTAATAGGTTTAAGCTTTAATATAGTTTAAGGACTAGAGGTATATATAGATTAGGAAGTCGCTTTAGATCTAATAGTAACCTTAAAGATAGGACTATTAGTATCTTTTTTAGGAAGTTATTCTAGAGCCCCTTCTTTCTTCTTATAGCTTAAAGTGAGTTTTATTAAGCTCCTATAGGCATTAAGTATAATACTAGCGATTAATAATAGTTAATATCTCTAGGGCCTAGAGAGTTCGCTAATTAAGAATGCTATATCTTTACTAAATAAGTATCCTTCCTTAAGGTAGTATTTAAGTTAATTAATTATGAAATTAATAAGAGTATGGCCCCTTAAGGCCTTAATTGACATTATTATATTATCGCTAGGGGGAGGGGTTAGATCGAGCGTATTAGGGGGGATTTACTTAACCGTATTTAGGGGGGTTTACTTAACTATATTAGGGGGGATTTGCTCAACTATATAGGGGGGGGTAAGTACCTGCCCTATATAAAAATCTTTAATCGGTATAGTAGTTAGGTCTAAGAAACTATATTAACTCTTATTACTAAATAGAGGATCCATAATTAGGAGCTTATTCTATAAGAGTTAAAAAGGAGAGAGAGTAATAAGAAAGGATAAGAATATTAAGAAATAAAGAGAATAATTAATAATAAATAATAAAGAATAAGAATATTAATATAATTATAATTTAAATAGTTATTATTATACCTAGCTTAAGGCTATGCTCTTATTCTATAAAGAGTATAGTTTGATAGGGAAAATAATATAACCACATAATACCACGACCCGTAAGACGGCGTATAGGGTAGGTAGCGGAGGGAGGGAGCGAGACCGGAGGAAAAGAGGGTTTTCTGCAGGAAAACGCCGAAATAGATGCAGCTAGGGCTTGCAGCTAATAGGGATAAAATAGAACCAAATAATCAATTAATAAGAGATAATAATAATACTTCAAATAAGATAAATAAACTTTAATTCTTTAGGGGGAAAATATATATTAAGGGAGTCCTCCTCCTAATAGGGAAATCCTTCCCCTTTTATACTAAAACTAGCTAACTGCAGCTAGGTATATAGACTAGCTAAAAATCTATTAGCTAATAAAAATCCTCTAGGCCCTATAATCATTTATTTCCACTAATTATTATTTTCTATTACTATAAACCTCCCTATAAAGAATAACTTTTATCCTTAAGACCTAAATTCTTTATAATATATTAAAATTAACCTCTCTAATTCTATTATTCCTTTATATTTATTTCTTTAAATAAAGCCCTTAATCTATCTAATTACCTCCCTAAAAGTAAGGTTCTCTTTACTAAAAGAAGCCTAATTATTCCCTTAATTAGATTAATAAGCCTAATTTATTATTAATTAAGCCTAATTTATCTTTAATTAAGTCTAATTTAATTTAATAAGATTAGAATATTCTAATTAGGCACTCTTAATAGCTAGATATTTAGAATATAGGCCTAAAGATATCTAATATAGGGCTTAGGGCTATTAAGCTCTTATAAGATAATAGAGTAGGTATATATTTAGGCATTAAATATTATATTTAAGATAATATAATTAGGGGAAATAAATTAGATAATATAATAGAGGGGGTATAAGGCTAGTAATACTAAGAACTATCTAATCCTTTAGAGTTTATAGGCTTCTATAAGGTTATAGGAGGAGGGGGCATTAGTGCAGGTAGAAGCTTCTAAACTAGAGGAAGTGGCATCTAGTCCTATTTAGGCCGAGAGGGCAATAGTGCAAGTAATCTAAAAGTTACTTAAGTACTGCATTCTAGAGCTTTATTATATAGGGACCTAATAATAGCTCTATTGCTCCTAAAAAACTAGAATATAATAGGGATAAAATAGTTCTTTAGGGTCTTTATAATCCCTATTTATTAGGATATTAAGATTAACTTATTAGGAATATATATAGTAAAAGTCCTAATCTAGCTTAAGAATAGTATAGATTAATTAGGCACTTTATTTAGGTTAAGGGCTAAAAAAGGCTAGGTAGTAGTATCTTATATATTAAGTATTTTAAGATTACTTAATAGCTTAATAAGATTAAAGAGCCTACCCTTCTCTATTATATTAAGGCACTTTAATCTATTAATTATTAATCTATTAATAATAATTAGCTTCTATATAAGCAATTAATTAAGTATTTAGGCAGCCTTTTTCTTTAGTGATTTTTAAGGGGCTATAAGTAATACTAGAGGTTATAATACTACCTATTTCTTTAGGGACTATAATAATATCTTAAGAGGGGGTAAAGTATATAATTTTATAGGTAGAGCTAGCGCTATAATAGGTATATTAATAGCTAGGCCCTAGGGCCCTAGGGCTAGAGTTATATAGCAGGGGAATATAGGGTTAATTAGGCACTCCCTATATAGGAGGTACTATATAAAGCCTATTCTCCTATCCTTATATTCTTTTTAGGCAATTAAAGGCATAATATAGTCTATAATCTATATAGAAAGGGGTAAGGTAAGTAAGGCTTAATCTTAATAAAAGTTAATCTTGCTTATAGAATAGATAATATAATAGCTCTTTTAAGTAAGGGTTATAAAGAATCTATACTAATTAATTAATTAATAACTACCCTAATAAATTAGGTTTATAGCCTTATTATAGGGAGGAATATTAGTAAATTAATACTAAAAGGGGCCTAGGTCTTTTATTAGGTTATATAGCTATAAATACTTTAAGACCCTAAACTGCTAAATGCCTAATTCCTTAAAGGCAGCCTATAGGAATAGCTAATAGATATATTTAAACCCTTACTCTATATTATTAAGCAATATCCAGCTAAGGTTATTTATTAGAGCTAATATCTAATCTCTTAAGGGGAGGCAATTATCCTATACTGCAATATACTATCCTAGATCTTTTACTACTATAGATTATATAGGCATATATCCTTTTGTCGGACTCGTCAGGGGCAATGGCCCGAGTTTATGCGTTCAAGAGGGTGTAAATAGGGTCAGGAATAAAGGTCTTCTTCCCCTTAATGGAAATCGCTAAATTGATTAATTGAAAATGAATGAATATGACTGCTTGTGTAGGTGTGTGTTCTATGTGTGTTCCCTGGAAGCTGCCTGGAGCGGGGTTTCCCCTAAGGACCTGTTCTTTCTTCTAACCGGGCTCGGAAAAGCTCCCCCTCCGTCTGACATACCCCCCCAATAGGAGCCGGCATGGCTTCCGCTGCAATACTTAGGGGCTTCTTGTAGTTTCCTCTTAAGGGGCTCCTAAAGGGAGCCCTTTATGGTTAAAGGCTTAGGAGGCATTAGGGTTAGGATGAGGCTTGCCTAAATTGTTGTGGTTAAAGGCTTAGGAGGTATTGGGCGTGCCTAATATGCCCTTATCCCTAGTCTTTGAGCCTCCTGGCTATCCTTTTGAATTCTTGGGTTAGGTCTGTTATTAATTCCCTTTCTTGGAGGCAGTGCTTAATATCTATGAGCCTGAGCTATTAAATAAAGGCTGTAAAGCTCGTATTAGTAAGCACTTTCGTAAGGCTATTGGCGATTATATTCCCTAAAGGGATATATTTTATCTAGATAGTCTCTTTTTGTGCCTTTTATTATAGCTAGTAGTTATGGATATTAATATGATAAAGCTAGGTATTAAGTTAATTGATTTTCTTTTTTATAAGCTTAATAGTTTATTGGTTATTATAAAGGATCTAGATCCTTTATTTATTATTAACCTTAACCTATAGGGAAGCTAGGAGCTTGCTAATAAATATTCCTTCTTTTATTGCTTATAATAGGGCTAATAGCTTAGCCTTTATAGTTAAAGTTATAATAGTAGCTTATTTTATTGCTTTTTATTTAATAATCCCTTTAAATAGCTTTAAAATATAGGCTTAAAAGCTTTTATAATTAAGGGTATTATTTATAAAAGAGGCATTATTTATAATAATAAAATTATTAGTGCCCCCTAATTAAAAGGTAAATATATAAATTTAAAGGAGATATTTAATAATTTAGTTAGCTGCTTTATAGTATTTAGGGCTTAGGTTTTAAGTAAATTAGGCTAGCTATAAGGCTATAAAGGTAATATTAGGTCTTATAATAATAGTAATATAAAGGATTAATCTAATCTTCTATTAATATAGTTATATTATAATAATTATTATAGTGCCTTTATAAGGGAGAGGTTTGGTCTTCTATATTGGTATAATTAAGGGCCTTATAGTGCCTAAAGGGCTTAGGAGGTTAGCTAGCTTTTATATATAATTAGATTAAGAGAGCTAGATTAGGTAGTTCTTTTAGTCCTAGATAATTTTAATTCTAAGGAACTAATATAGCTTATTCCTACTAGTTAGGTAGTATTAGTTTTAGAGGTATTTAATTAGTTAGTCTATAACCTATTGCTTATCCTTTTAATAGGCTAGGATAATATTATTAATATAGAAGAAGATAATAATCCTATTCTATAATGTATAATAGGGCTCTTCTGGGATAGTCTTAAAGCCTAATTCTTAAAGAGTCCTGCCTAGCTCTTATTACTATAATGCTAGTAATTCCTAGAGGCTATATAGGGCCTTTTGGAGCTTTAGGACTATATTAGGGCGCTTATGCCTTAGGGGCATTATTATAAAGACTTCCTTTTTTAATTAAGTATTTATAAATATATTAATTGTATTAAATTAGATAAGTTTAAGGTTAAAGTATATTATTATTACTATAAGGGTCCTAAAGGACCTTCTAGCTAGAGTTAAGGCATAAGTCTTTTCTATAAGCCCTTAGGTCTATTAATTGCTATATATAATAAGGCAGGCTTTATATTTCTTAAGGAAGTTTATATTATTAAATTTATAGGTATATACTTATATATAATTAAGAATTTAATGCCCCTTAGCCTCTTTCTTTAGGACTTTAACCTATAAGCTTATTTTATAATAATTATATAAGTATTTAGCCTTAATAGCGCTAAATTTAGCTTTATATTAATAGCTTAAAAGCTTATTTTAGTACTATAGTAATAAGGGAAGGTTCTCCTTATATTATAGCTCCTTAGTGTTATTAGTCTGTAAAGGCTATTTAAGCAGCCTATTAAGCCTTACCTGGTTAACCTTCTGGCCCTTAATAGTGCTAAGAGGTCTAATTAGGTAGCCTGTAGTAAATACTGCTGGCTAAAAGCCCTCCTTACCTAATTAGATGGAAGTAGCTCTAGGTCCTAAGTTAGAGTCCTTAGTCCCTTTAATGCATTATATAAAGAGCCTAATTAAGGGAGAAGCCTTTAGGGTTAGATATTAAAATTTAGGGGCCTTTAAGGCCTTTAATTTGCTGCCTTTATTCTTATTAATTCCTATAAGGTTATTCTAAGTAGGAAGGTAGGCTTCTTTATTATTATTATTTTTAAATAGGTCTCCCTCCTTAATATAAATATTATTATTATTAAGGGTAAGGAGGTTAATTATAATATCCTGTACTATTATCTTTAGTTCTAGGCTTAGTAGTTTAAGCTCTATAATTTAATTAAATAAAATAATAATCTTAAACTTCTTAATATAAAGGAAATTATCCTTTAAGGTATTAATTATTCTAGGGAAGACTTTATCCTTATTAAAGATTATATTCCTAATAGAGATAATCTTTTTAATTAAGGGGTTTTAGATCCTATAGATATTAATAAATTAATATTTAATTAGGTAGCTAATAAAGGCATAAGGTTTTAGTTTATATTGCCTCTATTACTTCCTTTAGGCTTCCTTTATTAGGGCATAGGCTTTATATCTATAGACTTAAAGGTAGCTAGCTTATGGTTTCTATATTATTATAACTATCCTGCTATTTTGGGCTAGGTAGGTATTAAGGCATTTATATAGGGACTTTTAGTTAATAGACTGCCTTAGTATTTAGTTATATAAGTAGATTGCGGCTGCTATGATCTCGGTCTAGAGGTCCTTGGGAAGTTATGCCCCTGCTTGTATTGCCTGGGCCTTAGTTTTAATAATAGCACTAGCTTATTTGGCTATTTTATTTTAGGCCTAAATATTTAGGGCTAAAGGTTTGAATTATATGTTTTGCTTAGTTAGGAAGTTTAAAACTCTTAGTTTAGTAGTTATTATTTTATTATTATATTTAAAGATCTAAGGCTTAATCCTATATTAAGTCTTTAGGGAGGAAATAAATATCCTAAGGGCAGTTTAAAGGGTTAATTCCTTTTAATTACTTAAATAGTAAGACTATATATAGCCTAATTATTAATTTATTAGAATTATTATGCTATTATAGTCTTCCTTATTTAGGTATATATAAATAAAGTCTATAGTAATCTAAATTCTAGGCCCTTTATTATAGGTATAGGGAATCTAGGAGACTTGCCTTATTATCTTTCCTTAGGTATAAGTATTATATTCCACTATAATAGGTCCTTAGATTTTAACTCCCTTAGAGGCATTAACTAGCCAGTTTAGGGAGTCCGGACTAATATGCCCTAGCTATAGGTGCTACTTTTAAGGGGTTGATCTGCTTAGATTCTATTAGGTTAATCTATAGGCCGAGAAGGCCTAGTCTAGTAATGATCTAGGTCCTGGGTAGTGCTTTAGGATGAATTAGTTATAATGGTTAAGGAGGTCGTATATTAGGGATCTATATTTAGTCTTAAGGGAGTTATGGCTTAGGCATATATCCTACTATAGGCCTAATTCCTAGAGGCAATATAGGGAGGCTATATTATATATAAATCCCTAATAGTAGGCTATATCTTAAAGAGTTAAGAATTATAATTTTAGGCATTTTAAAGAGGTTAGCTTTAGGGTTATTAATCTATATCCCCTTACTAGTATAGTCTTATCTCCTATAAAGATATAGTCTGCTAGCCTGGCCCTTATATAATCCTTAAGCTAGGACCTAGAGTTAATTATATATAAAATTACCTTTAAGTTTAGGATTATTAAATTCTTTAGGGGGTAAGGTATAGAGCTTAGGGCAATTTACTAAGCTTTTATTAGTCCTATAGAGTGGCCAGGAGGGTTATTAGTGCATTAAAGGGGATTTAAGGCCTTTTTAATATAGTGAAGAAGTTATTTCCCTATTTTATTAGGCTTATCCACTACCTTAAGGTTAATCTTCTTCTTAATCGCTTTAATCTTATTAGTTAGGTTAGAGTTAAGCTTAAGGATTTAAGCTATGGTTATTTAAATAGTTTAGCTAGGGGTCTATCCCTCCTTAGCCTGCTCTAAGAAGGTATATTAATACCCCTTAATAGGGTAAAACTACCTATAAAGGGGGTAAATATGCCTCCTATAGTAGGCTAGGGTGCTTTATAAGTATTATACTAGCTTCTTTAATGCTTTCTTCTTCCCTATATTTTATTTCTTTTATATAGGCTTTTTCTTCTTCTTTAGGCATTATTCTTCTTTATTAAATATTAATTTATTAATATTATTAAATTAATAGCTAGCCGGGAAGCTAGCGCTAGGCTGCAGGCGCTTTATAGGCTTTTGCGCTCTCTAGATCTTAATTTAGGCCTTAATATAATTAGTAATCTCTATATAGTTTAGAGTGTTTATTTTAAACTTAGAGAGCTCTATTATCCTCTAGATAGTTAGGTTAGTCCTTAGGAAGGGCTCTATAAGCCTCTTAAGAGCTAGGAACTAAAGGGTTACTTTCTATATATTTAGGAGGTTAATTTACTTAGCCTTATGCATTATATATTAGAACTTATTAACCTATTTCTTAATATCCCTAAAGGTCTTTACTATAATATAAAAGAACTAGTCCTATTTAAGGGAGGCCTTAATTTTAATAAGCTGCTTATTACTTATATAGGCCTCCTTAAGGGCAATATATTAATCTTTAAGGGTCTTATTAGGGTTATAGTTATTATTAAAGATGCCCTAAGCTATAGTGGTCTATACCTAGTTAATTAGGGAGCTAATTTATATCTCTTAGCGAAAGTAGGCTTATTTAAGAGCTTTATAGCGTTCAAGTTTATTCTTATGGGCATTATTTGCATTCTAACTGGTCTATTCAGGAGGTTCTAGAATCTTAGGGTAAGGGAGCTAGGGGACCTTACTATTGCTCAGTTTGATATATTTCTATAGGTTTAGGGCCTTCACCTTCCCAATAAATTGGAGATTCTAGCTATACTATATCTCTAAGCTGTTAAGAATAACTAGGACCTTATCTATATTAATAGGGGTTATTATAGGGTTATAGTGGCATTATTTTGATATTATTAGGGCGCATTTAGGGGTAGTAGCTCTAATTGTTAATTGTTGGACTTATTAGGGGCAATAGCCCGAGTTTATGCGTTCAAGAGGGTATAAATAGGGTTAGGAATAAAGGTCTTCTTCCCCTTAATGGAAATCGCTAAATTAATTAATTAAAAATGAATGAATATAACTGCTTATATAGGTGTATATTCTATGTGTGTTCCCTGGAAGCTGCCTGGAGCGGGGTTTCCCCTGAGGACCCGTTCTTTCTTCCAACCGGGCTCGGAAAAGCTCCCCCTCCGTCTGACACCTTTAATATAAATATTTATAAGGCTATATTAAGCAGCTAGAGCCTTTAAAGAATACCTAATAAGTAATTAGATATTAAGGAATATATAGATTATTATAATATATTTATAATTCCACCTATCTAGCTAGGTATAAAAGGGGGGGCAAAAGACCTTAAAGTAATAAGGGAGGGCTATATTGCCTAGGACCTACTAGAAAGCTAGGGTAAAGAGCTTATAGTAGAGATTAGCTCCCTATTTCTATATATTAAAATAAGTAATATATCTAGAGCCTTAATTAAAAATATAAAATGCCTAATAAGTATTCTTAAAGTTTACTAGCCTTATTATAAACTATTTATTATAAATAGCAGTCTTTATATATATAAAGGAAATATAACCTAAGTTTTCTCTATAATATAATACTTATTTAATGCCTTTATTTAGGAATATAATTAATAGGTCTAAAGTTATTTAATTAAATAGATAATATTTAATAATCTTTATATTTAGGCAAATAATAAAGGGATTAAGGGCAATAGTAATTAGATCCTCTATACTATACTTAACTATAGTAAGAACTGCCTATAAGGCAGATAATTCCGCCTAATCTTTATTAATAAGGGTGCAGACTATACTCTAAATATCTATATAATATTAGGCCTAACTTATAGTAATAATTTATCTATCTTTATAATATCCCTATAATAGAATATCTATAAAGCTCACTATAATAGCTTCCTAGGAGATATTAAGGTCTAATTAGGAAGTCTATAATAACTATTAAGTATAGAGGTGGATAAATGCGAATTATATATAGATAGTAATTATTAATAATATAGCTATTAAGGACTTATTATATAAATAAAATTAGCTCTTACTTTTACCTTAATAAATAATAAATTATTTAGATTTATTAATTAAATAATAAGATTAATTTAAAAAGTATTAAATATTATTATCTAGATTAGGAGTTTTAATTAAGGTTATTACCTCTAGGGGCTAGAATTAGAGATTATTAATTCCGCAAGCCGTGCAGGTTCTAAGCATCTCTTTTGCTATTTAGGAGGGTAGTAGGGTCAGGAGGTTATTTAATTAAATAATTTGCATACTTGCTAATATATTAGGCAGCTTAAGTAAGGAATAAGGGTTATAATAAGGATATAGGAAGAGGGTTAGTAATATAAGGAAAGTAGGATAAAAGAGAAAAAAGGTAGGAAAGGATTTATTTGCTTAAGTATTTAAGGGTATAAAGAATAAATAAATATTCTAGGTATTTAGGGAATAATTTAGGCCTAAGGCCTTAATATATAGTATATTTAATTATTTACTTACCTATTTATTTAGGCACTAATACTAGGCAATTACTTTTTAGTCCTTTATCCCTAAAATTAATTTAGGTCTTAAGCTTCTTCCTTCTTCTAACCTCTTTAATTTCTTATTTTCCTTCTACTTAACTATCTAATTAGGCATAGCTCCCTCTCTCTTTACTATTTAGGCAATTAAGGGCATTAAGGGGGCTTAGGCTAACCTCCTTAATATTTCTAATTAATTAATTAGCTAGCTTTAGGATATTAAGTTCTATAAATAGACTTAAATATTCTAACTTTATTATAATGCAATTTAGTTATTAATTATTAAAATTAAATTATATTAATTCTAAAATATAAATTCTTCTTTTCTTTTATTACCCCTTTATTCTTACTAATTAGATAATTCCTTAATTTAATAATAAATTTATTATCTAGATTTATTTATAAATAGCCCTTAATTAATTTAAATAGCCTTTATATATTAAGCTAGCTTTATAGAAGATAGAGAAGAAATTAATAAAAGTATTACTTTATAATTAAATTAAATTTATTAATTAGAAGGATTGCATTCTAGAATCCACTATTAAAATTATTAAATTAAAGGCTATAAAGCTCTAGCCTATATATATTCTAATAGATCTCGCTTATAAATATAATTACTTAATCTAAGAGATCTTATATTAGCCTAAGCACTTAAAGGCCCTAATTATAGCCTTTATAAAGTATTAGAACCTAATTATATATTTATATTATATTTAGACTTATTTATCTAATATCTTTACTAATTATAAATATATTCTTACTTTATTCTATATTTATTAATTAATTCTAGGCTTTATAAAGGGGCAATATATTAATTATATCTAGCACTCCTATAATAAATGCAAATAGATTTTATTATATAAATACTAATTAATTACTCCTAATATTAAAGAACTATTTAATTATTTTTAGGGCTCTATTAGGCCTAAAAATCCTAAAACTTATACTATAAGAGTTCTTAATTAGGCTAGCTACCTTTAGATCTTAAAGATAGAGGAGTTAGATAATTTTATATATAGGGATCCTAAAGTAAAGGCAAAAGCAGAAAACTATTAATTATAGGATAAGGAGCTTAACTTCTTCTTATTATAATAATAGCTAGGCTTTAATAGGCTACTAATTTAATAGGTTTTATTAATAATTAGCTTTAAAGGGGGGGTAAAGGGGGCAAATAATATAACTAGTAGGGAATTAGGTTCTTTAGCAATCTAGTCTTAAGCAGCAGTAGACCTTAATCTAGTGCTCCTTAAGTAGGGTGCTAAAATAATAAAGGGTATAAATAGTATATTATTTTCTTTATTCTCTTCTTCCCCTTAATAGTAAGAAATAATACTTAAAACCCTTACTATTAACTACCTCCCTATTATATCTTTTTAGGTCGTAATTATATATTTAATTAATTCCTAATTATATTTATATACTCTATAGCTTCTATTTTACCTATTTAAAGGATAATTATTTTAAATTAAATTAAAAGTATTATTATAAAAAGCATTATTAAGTAATCCTTACCTATATTATTTTTATTATTTAGTTTATATTAGGCATTAATAATATATTTATTCTTAATATCTTCTTCCTAATTAGATAGTTCCTATTATTAGGGCTTCTTATTATAAAAGAGGCATTTTGCAAATTAAGGATTATCTTTATTAATATTAATAGCCCACTACCTATCTTTATCCTTATAGAACCTCTTAAGGTAGTCCCTATAAATAGAAATTAAAAGCTTAGGGCTACCTTAGAGCTAAAGGCAATATACTCTATTGCCTAATTTATAAATTATAATATATAGGCTAATCTATTAGGGCTTAAGCTTAACCTCTTGAGATAAATCTCTAGCTTAGTAGGAATTATAGTAAAGCATAAGGTTATTTATTTAGATAGCTTATTTATATAAGAGCCTTAAATAGTTCTAATTAATATAAGCAGCTAGCTTCTAGTAGTATTCTATAGCCTTCTGCCTTATATCCTCTATATTCTTATCTAGCTATATAATAATCTTTAGCCTTATTTTAACTATTTAATTATATATCTTTATTTTATCTTAATTAATAATTCACTATATTAAGATATCTATTTTAAATAGAAGGATAGGCTCCTATTTATAAATTAAATAAAATAGTAAATAATTATAAGATACTTAAAATATAATGCAATTAATTAGAAGGATATAGCCTAAATTATTAGGCTATATGCTTAAGCATATAGGGTTCTATTTTGCAATAAACTTAATAATTAATTAATGCCTAGTTTTAATAATCCTATTTACCTTTAGGTTATATATTAATATTAAAATAACTTTTGCCCTTAAGGCCTATAAAATAGGTTTAAAATTTTATATTAATTCTAAGCTATTATTCACTATTATTATTAAAATTACTCCCTATCTAGAGATAATACCTTATATAAAGACCTTAATAGCGCTTATATTTAATATAAGGATAGCTATAGCCTCTACCCACCCTATTAGATTGTAATAGGCTTCTAGCAGGTATTTATAGCCTTAGGCTTATAGGAGGTATTAGGCATTTATATAGACCTTAAATATTAATTATTTAGGTTATATTAATATAATATACTCCTTAATCTTAATTATTAAGTATTTTTAGTAGATTTTATAGACTTAAATATAAATAGCTATTTTAATTTATATACTTACCTATTAATATCTCCTCTAAAGGATAATAATAATTAAATTATAGCCCTTATAGCCTAAATTAATATAATAAGATATAATTAATTAGTTCTTAATTATTAAGTTAGATACTATTAGATATAGGGGTCTATAGAATCTATTCTATTTATAGCCTTAGCGCTAGAGGAATCCTCCCTAGATAAAATATTAAGTAGCTTCTCTTTTAATCTAGGCATATTTAATAGCTATTAAGCTAATAGGATATTATATAGTATAAAAAAACTTTCCTAATTATAGCTATTTGCTTTTATACTTAATAGCTAGGTATTATATCTACTTAATATAATTAATCTTTAGGTCTTTAAATTAAAGCTTATTATTAATTAGCCTTAAGTCTTTAAATATAATTAGGCATAAATGTAAATTAATAAAATCCTTAATATTATCCTCTACCTCCTTATCCTTCTAATTAAATAGTCTTACCTATTTTCGCAATAATCTATTAGCAATTAAGTTCTTAATGCCCTTAATATATTAAACTATAAAATTAAAGAGGAGAATATAGCTTAATTACTAAATAATTAAGGCTCTAGAAATATTACTAGTATAATTATTAAGCTAATAAATAAAGACTTATAAATTAATCTTAAGAGTAAATAGTATACTATAAATTATCCCTTATAACCTTTTAATTGCATAAAAGATAGCTTAATACTCCCTCTTTATAGCATTATATTTATATTCTGCATTATTCTATAATCCTAATTTAAATTAAATTGAATATCTCTTCCCTTTAATTACTTATATAAAAATATATCCCTATTTATATAAGCTAGTATTAACTATTAAGATTACCTCCCTAGCTCCTAGACTGCAGTTTAGTATAATTAATATAAATATAGAGATTACCTTATGCTTTAATATCTTTAGTGCTTTTACCTAATTTAATCCCTAAGTAAATTTAGCATTCTTCTTAAGGAATATTATAAGGGGTCTTATAATTAATATAAAGCCTATAATCTAATAATAATAATACCTAATAATACTTAAAAATAAATAGACTTTTATAATAAAATTATAATCTTCTTACTCTATAATCTTAATAATTTTAGACTCTTTTAGGGCTTAGCTATTAATACTATATAAATAGCTTATTATTATAGCTAACCTTTAATAAAACTAAGATTTTAGGATTAATATTATATATCTAGATAGTTCTATATTAAGGAGGGTCTTATTAAGGTTAATTAGATGCTCTAAAATATACTATTTAATGCCAGGCCAGACTAGCTTATCTTTATATATAATCTTAGGTCCCTTAATAATAATATTATCTAGGAAAATATAGTAAATATCTAAAAAGAGGTTAAATAGGATTTAAATAATAATCCTTAAGAATTAAGCAATAAAGTCAATAGCTCTTTATAATAAGGTGCATATTCGCAAGAATTTAATAAGCATTTAGAAAATTATTAGGTCCCTACTTTTCTTATTTAATAATATCTAATTATATCTAGAAAAAAAATTAAAAAATAAAAGTATCTTATATATTACTATATTTATTAAGAATTTATTTATACTTAAGGGTATAAAGCTATTATATATTATATACTTATTAATATAAATAATTAAATTAATTAAATAGATCTTACTATCCTTTTTAGCAATTAGTATAAATAGGTTTTAATAGGCCCTATAGCCCTCCTTAAGTATCCCTCTTTTTATGCAAACCTTTAGGAGCTCTATTACTTTCTGCTTAAGGCTAAGCAGAATAGGAATAGTCCCTAACTGCTAAGCTAAATAGGAAATAACTTTCAGGACTTATAATAGTATAATAATAGGGTTAAATTGCCCGCACTTATTAAAATCCTAAACTAAGGCAGCTTCCTAATTTTAAAGGATCTAGAGGTAAATATCTTACTTTTTAGGTTAAGGTCTTCCTTTACTTAATTAAATAGTTCTTTATATTAATTAAATATAAATTATATTCCTTTCTTTATTATTAAGAATTTTAGGGTAATAATATTATTATATAGTGCATTTTATTTAAGCTTTCCCTCTATATTCTTTTACTTCTTCTCCCTTTAATAAGGGTCTCCTTTTAGTATAGAACTATCTAAGGGTTAATTATTAATAAGGTGGATCTTAATGCCCTTCTGCTTAAAGAGAGTGTTCATGCTCATATAGGGGGTAGCGTAAGGGTAGTAGTCCTCCTCTTTCTTCTTCTTCTTCTTCCTCCTCCTCCTTAATTTAATATTCTATCTTATTTTCTTAAATTTAATATAGGCTATTATTATGCTCTTTATTTATTCCTTTTGTAATTCCTTAATAATTAATTAGATAATAGATTCTAAATCCCCTTAAGATAGGTATTAAATTAATCCTAGATTATTATCTCCTTTTAAGGGGAAGTTACTTAATAGGTCCCTTAGAAGGAGACTTATAATCTATATCTAGATATTATCTTTATGCTTTTTTAAGCGCAAGACTTCCTATTTAATTAACCCTAAACCTAAAATTATAAGGTAGATATTATTTAAATTTATTCTAATTATTATCTAATTAGGGATAATAAAGTAATTAAATAAAAGCTTAGTAATTTAAATAAAAGGCATGCTTAGAATAAATAGGACTATAATTATCTCTAAAGGGGCAATAAATATTTAAATTAGAATATAAATATTACTAAAATATAAAATAATATTATAAAATCTAATTATCCTAACCTTTCCTTTAGAGTAAGATATAATAGAAATTTAATAAGGGGTAATTATTAAATAGCATTTTTCTGCTAGGTTATTTATAATTAGATTACCCTCTAACCCAGAATTAATAAAGGCCTTAATCATTCCTCTATTATAATGCTAGAAATAGACTACTATTTTTAGGGTATTTTATATATACGCTAGGACTTAGGACTTATTAATAAGCGAAATAGGGCATATAATAATCTTTAATTAATTAAATAATTCCTAAAAGAATATAAATTATAAGTAAATAGTAAAATTAATAATATTCTATTATTTATTTCTATTAATATAAAAGTACTATTTAAATAGTAAATTACTAGGCATTAATAAGGTATTAATACTATTTAGGTCCTTAGGAAATATTATATAATTAATATTATATTCTTTTACTATTAAATTATAATAAAATATAATATTAGGAATCTCCTTAATAATTGCAAAATAAATAGCTAAAATGCACTATTATTTCCTAAATTCTGCCTTAATAGTTAGTTTTTCCTACTTAATATACTTAATATTATTAATACTTATTATAATAATATTAAAATCCTTTATTATAAATTTAATAATTTTAAGTATTAATAAGAAAGTATTATATATTAGTATTAAGATCTTCTTATTATAAATCTCATTTAAGACCCTTTAGCTAGCTTTATTATAAATTAAATTATTAATATAAAGGTTCCTAAATCATAATGCCCTCTTAACCTCTTTTTAATTAGCTATTTTATATTAGTTTATAATATAGGGGATAGGAGGGGTACTATCTTTTATAATAATTATCCCTATTATTATTTTAATTAGGAAGGATTAGACTTAAAGTTTATTATCTTTTAAATTAGATATATTATAAATAAAAATAGGGTTTATTCTTAATAAGGGTCCTATAGGTTTAGTAGAATTTGGTTTTAGTAAAGGTCCTATAGGTTTAATAGCCATATTAAATATATTAATTAAATAATTACCTACAAGATTTAGGATATATTAGGCAAATTAATTAAGGCATTTTTATTTAAATAGGGTTAAACCCTATTTATATTCTAGCCAGATAGAGCTTTTAATATTATTAATTTAAGCTTAATACTTTAGGTTAGGCAAGAGATCTAGCTAGTAAACTAGAAGTCTCTTAATATATAATTAAAGGGCTAGGGAGGTATAATATATAATTAAGTATAAAGGAATTAAGGATTTATATTTAATACTTATAAAGTAAGTACCTGCAGAAGAATTATATTTAATATATCCCTTTTAATAATTATTATTATATAGTTTATATTAATTAAGGAAGTGGCTAATATTCTAGTAATATTAGTATAGCCTCTTTATATTAGATTAATATAGGTTTTAGGTTTAGATAGTATAAACCTTTATAATAAGCTTATTATCTAAATAATTAAATAGATCTAGAGTTAGGTATAAATTCTTTATATCCTTAAGGCCTTAAGTATAGAATTTCTATTTCTCTTTTTAAGCTATTATTTATTCCCTTTTATTTTTATAGTTAATAATTAAGGCAAATTAGATTTTAAGGTTATCTATTTTAGCTATTAATAAGTTAATAGCTTCCTTTATAGGGTTAATAGGTTTTATAGGCTAGGGCAGTATTAAGCCTTAAGGTGGGAATTATAATATAGGGGGAGGTCTTAGGATTATATTATAATATTTTAGCTATTAGTATTAATTCTAAAGAGGGGCTAAGTAATCTTTACGGTTATTAATATATAGTTCTATTATAGATTCTTAGTATTAAATAGCTAGCTTAATCTTAATATAGTTTAAAACTAACTTAAAAAGCTCCTTATATAGCTTCTAGCCTAATTAATTAGGGGTTATATAATATTAATAATAAAGTATAATAATAATAGAGTTTAGAATTACCCTATAGAAGGCTTATTTAGCCTTATAGCTACTATCTATTTCCTTAATAGTCTAGGAAATAAAATAATAGTATTATAATATCTATATTTAGAATACTTTAAGGTTATTACTTAATAGGCTATATTAATTTATTCTGTTTAGTTTAAGTATAGCTAATTCTAATTAATTAAGATTGCTACTCTTAAAAGCAGCCCTTAAGCACTTTTTAGTTTTATTTTAAGTATAATTTTTAAGTGCATATTTTATGCATTCTTTAATATATAGCTTAAAATAATATAATTAAAAATACTTAGGCTATTTAATCTTATTATACTCTTAATTTTTAATAGTAAATTTAAATTAAGTAAAATAATCTATAATATTTTAATTATTAAATTAAGCTAAAGGGATATTAAAGCACTAAGTAGCTTTAATACTAAAGGCATCCTTAATTATTATTATAAATCTATTAATAGTAATCTTATTAAATATAATTTAGGTAGGGGGTATTATTATATTAAGGCCTATTTAGGAGCTTTCTAAAGATTTAAAGGCTATATTTAAATAGCTATAGGCTAGGTTTAGGGTAATAATAAATTATAATATAGGAGCAAGATATATAAGTGCCTTTAGGGTTATAAGGTAGGAAGAGGGTCTAGTAAATACTCTTCTAATTTATCTAAATACTAATTATTAAGGCTTAAATATTAATTAATAATCTTAATTATAATTAATTAAATAGTTATTAAGTTATTTTTCTATAAGGGGTTAAGCTAAATATTATAAGGGTATTAACCTTAAGGGTAATTTCCTAAAAGTACTTTTAGGCTAGAGGCCTAAGTCCTTAAGATTAAGCGGTATAATAGCTATAGTGCTCTTAAGCAGTATACTTAAGTCCTTAATCTCTATTACTATAAGGGATAATATACTCTTAAGCTATATATTTAAGTCCTTAATCCTAATTAAATTAAGGGATTACCCTAATTATTTATAAGTAAGTAAGGATCTTAAGGTTAGATTTAATAATTAATTAAATAGAATTATTAATATAATTTAGATTATAAATTAAAATAATATAATAAATAGTTTAAGTATTAATAAGGGATTATTATTATATTAATTCTTCCTTTTATATATATTAGTTTTCTTATTATTATAGCTAGCTGCTTTTTTTAAATATGTAAACTATATAGATATTATCTATAGGCCTATTTTAATTGCTTCCTTAGAAATACTATAGCTTATTACTATATCTCCTATTTCCTAGCTAATTATTACTAGTTAGGGGTTTAGGGCTAAAGTGTCTGCCTGCTTAGGGGTAAGGTTTAGAGCTAATAACTTAATTATATTAATTAGTATTAGTACTTCTAGATAGTTTGCAAAGATAGTAATTAATTAATTAATTATTAAGGGGGTTTCTAGCATAATAAGTATTAATTTAAACCTTTAGTCCTTTAATAATAATTATTACTTATTATAATTTATAAATAAAATTAAATCCTTTACTATTAATAGTATTATTATAAGTAAACCTAAAATAATATTAAATTAAATAATCTTTAATAAATTAAAGCTAAATTTTACTTATTTTTATTAATTATCTAATTAATTAGACTTAATAATTAATATTATATTAATTAGAGGTTATTAGGCAAAAGTGGGAGTTTTTTAGGGTCTTTTAAGGTTACTTATAGGATAATCTTTATAGCTATTTATTACTCTTGCTTTTTGCTCTCTCTTTATATTTAGGTTTTCTAGTAATAGCTTAAAAGTATTATTACTTTTATAATTAATTAATTTTAATTATAAAGGCAGTTTATTTCTTTAGTATAATCTCTAAATTTAATAAGGAAAATAATATAATTATATAATATTATAACCTATAAGATAGTATATAGGGTAGGTAGTGGAAGGAGGGAGCGAGACTAGAGGAAAAGAGGGTTTTCTATAGGAAAACGCTAAAATAGATATAGCTAGGGCTTATAGCTAATAGGGATAAAATAGAATTAAGTGATTAATTAATAAGAGATAATAATAATACTTTAAATAAGATAAATAAACTTTAATTCTTTAGGGGGAAAATATATATTAAGAGAGTCCTCCTTCTAGTAGGGAAATCCTTCCCCCTTTATGCTGAAGCTGGCTAACTGTAGCTAGGCGCATAGACCAGCTAAAAATCCATTAGCCAATAAAAATCCTCTAGGCCCCACAATCGTTCATTTCCGCTAATCGTCATTTTCCACTGCCATAATAGCTTTACCTTGCCAACCTTATATCTAAGTTCCAGAACTTAGCTATAGATGTATAAGCGCTTATTTATTGGCTTGGATTGGGCAGTTTTATTCCCTTTATGATAATAGTTATTAGATATTAGGTATATTATTATCCTATCTGCTTTAGAGGATTCTATATTGGCCCCTTTATAGCAGTAATAACTTAAAGTTCCTTATATTAATTAATTACTAAGGAGCAACTAATTACCCTTAAGGTTAGAGGAGTTAGCTTTAGCTCTAGTGATTCCAGTAAAGCTATTATTACTTTATTTCTACTTAGCTATGCGCATAAGGCCTAAAAAATTCTTAAAGATTAGCTAAAGAAGGGTCTATTAGCCCCTTTATGGCAGTAATAATTTAAAGTTCCTTATATTAGTTAGTCACTAAAGAGCAATTAATTACCCTTAAGGTTAGAGGAATTAGCCTTAGCTCTAGTAATTCTAATAAAGCTATTACTGCCTTATTTCCACCTGGCTATACGCATAAGGCCTAAGAAATTCTTAAAGATTAGCTAAAAAAGGGTCTATTAGCTCTTTCTATAGTAATGACTTAAAAGTTCCTTATATTAATTAGTTATTAAGGAGCAACTAGTTATCCTTAAGGTTAGTAGAGGAATTAGCCTTAGTTTTAGTGATTTTAGTGAAGCTATTATTGCCTTATTTCCGCCTAGCTATATAAATAAGGCCAAAAAGGTATTATTATAAGGGTCTATTAATTAGGTTTATACCCTCATGCCTTATAAGGTTATAGGCATAATATATAACTGCTATTTATAAAGAGCAATACACCTTAGATAGTTATATTATTATAATTTATAGAGACTTTTATATATAATAAGGGCCTAGCACTTTTATAGCGCCTTAGCATTATAATAATATCACTTAAATTCCCTTAATAATTACTTATAAGGAGGCCATATTACTGCCTATATACTATTATATTGCAATTACCTTAACCTTATTATAGTAATTAGATCTAGCTATATAATATATAACTATCTATAAATTATTAAATATCTATTTATTTATTATTTGCACTTAAATATTTTAAATTAATAAATATAGCATTCCACTAATTACTAATTTTTAATAAGGGGGATAGATTAATAAAAGAGGTTAGCTAAAGAAGCCTAGGGGCTAGATAACTCCCTTACTTAAAGTAGATTCCACTATTATATAATAGGGATAGATTTAGTTTAATACAGCCTGAGAATAGCTATAATATAATAAATCAATTTAATTAGGGGGGAAGCGCAATAATATAAATAAGCAACTATTAAAGGAGCATTTCTCCCTATATTATATTTAATTACTTCCTTTATCTATAAAATCTCCCCTCTAGATTCTTACTATTACTTACTATATCTATAATATCTTTATTACTCCCTTACTTTATTTCTAGGGATACCCGCTATATAAACTATTAGCTATATTACTATATGCCAGGCAAGCAAGCTAGGCAGACTAGCAGCTATGGAATTAACTATAGTTTTATATTTAGGGCTTATAATAAGTAAAATACTATACTATTTTTCTTAAGTTTAATTAATATATAAAGGCTATACCTTTTGTAAAGTATGCCTAAAGGAAGTTAGGGCTATAAGGTGTCCTATATGCTATCCAGAAGAGTATATAGGATATAACCTGCAGCCAGAAGATCCCTATATAGCTAAGCAGCTTATTAAGTTAGGCGCAGTAGTTTCTAAGTATAGTCCTTTAGCTCTTTATATAGCAGTAGCAGCTAGCTTAATAGACTTAATTAAGTTCTTAGTGGAAGAGAAGGGTTTTAATATTAATAAGATGCGATTTAAGAGAAACGCTATTTCTTTTGCTATATTATTACCCCTTAATATTAGTATAAGAATAATATACTATCTCTATAGATTAAGCGCTTGCAATATAATTACAATAGATAGAAACTTTAAGGGTTTAGAAGGGCATTTTATAGAGTCCTTACTAGCAATAATACTAGCTACCTCACCCCTCTTTCCAGAAAGCTTTCCTAGGGTCCTAGAAATATATATAATTAGGATCTTAAAGGGTCTAATTAAAAGCATTCTATATAACTGCCTATAATTTCTCTTTAAGTTCTATTAGGCTAGATAACTTAACTAAAGATAGAAAATAGAAATAAGGTTTGCCTAGCTTAACTCTTTAATTAATAATCTAATTATAAAAGGCTATATACTAGATATTATAAATATTTAGAAATTACTATTCTAATGCCTTAGGGGGATCCTAGATAAATTTAAGTTCTTATAATATATTAGGTTTAGTTATTATATATTTAAGGAATTATTATAAAATATTTAGATTAAATAACCTTATTCTCCATAACTAATATAACTATTTCTTATCACTATAGCGCTTAACTATAATATATTACTGCAGATATAGATAATAAGGGGAGATGCAGCCTCTACGCTAGGCTAAGTTTAGTAAGATATACATTCAGAAATATATTAGTAAAAATAGGCCAGCTTTTATATAGTGTCCATAATGCAAGAGATCTCTATCTAATATTACGCTCTTCTCTCGCATTATGCATCTTTATTTTCTTCCAGCTTATTAAAACCACCTATTATAGCTAATTATAAGAGCTTAGAATTAATCTTAATGCGCAAGGAACTTAACTCTATATAAATAAAGTTTTTAGAGCTTTAAGAAGTCATTTAATCATAATGCATAACCTCTAAGCGCACTCGACAATCAGCAGCATAAGCTTTCAGCATTAACCCCCGTAAAGATAATAAGACTAGCAATCTCTTTAATTTAATATTAATAATATTTAAGATAATAAATTCTTTTGCTGCTAAATTCGATATTTTGCAGAGCAATTGCCCATAGGATGACATTATAACCTAGGGTACGCTAGAGAGTTACTTATCTCCTCTAGATCGCTAATAAAGGGATAAAGAGAACTTATCTGCCAAGAGTAAGGAAGAATCACTTATAGCAGATAAGGAAAATATATCTACTATATAACCTTTAATAGCGAATAATAAAGAGATATTATTATATAACTCTTAATTAAAGTCAATAGAACATTTAAGTGCTCCCTTAACTCCAGTAAACCTATAAGATAACATTACTACTAACTGCTTAGAGGCCACACTAGCTAATATCCCCAGGTCACTGCAAATAACTTCCCTAGATAGTAAACTGGCCATAGCAGAGATCTCCCTATTTATTATAAAAGTGAAGGATATAGGGGGGGATATAATATTAATTATTATGCAATAGGTTAATAATCCTAATTACTATAGAAAATTTTCAGTTAAGCTATTAGATTTAATAGATTATAAGAAGAAGGTCTCCCTTAATAGCCCTAAGTACACTTATATTCAGTATTAACCTAACACTGCAAGGGACGGCTATCTGCATCTTTATAAAGGAGATATTTCTAAGATTTTATAGCTGAGTTTTTCCTAAATTCCAAAGCAGAAACCATCTCTAATAGAGATTAAGGATTATCTTAATAAACTACTAGATTATCCACCAGTACATATGATTTTCTACTATAATAAAAATGCAATATCGCTATATAATAGATTTCTCTATCCAGGCAAAGGATTACTAAGGGAGGACCTTATAACTGCAAATAATATATTCTTTTATATTAGTAAGAAAGACTCTATAATACCTATTTACTGTAAGGATTCTAATTTAAGATCTTTAAATATTATTAATATTAGATATAAAGCCTGGATTCTTTTTTATAATATAGATTAGATTAAGGAGTTTATAAAATACTATTAGGACTGGATCGGCTGTAATTAATTACTATACCACCTTAATATTCTAATCTCCCATTAGACGCTCTAGGAAGCAGGTATTAAGTTCGAGATATACTGCACTGGGCCTGGCAAAGGGCTTATTATAGATAAGGGCCAATATTATTATACTATTAATTTAATAGATTATTTCGCTAGGTTAATTAATGTTTTACTTTTAGGGGAGTTAATTAAGCCTATTTCTATTTATTAAGAGTATAGATTATATTCTTAGCATAGAAGACTAAATTATATTAAGGTTAAATGTAAAGATGATCTAGCGCTAGAGGGCCCCCCTAATACTTATTTAAGATATAAGCTACTATCTAAAATAAAATAAATAAATAATATAGCATACTAAAATAAGAGGAGAAAATTAAGTATAATACTATAAAATAGTTTAGTAAATATCTATATATAAATAGCAGCAACTAAGCAGGCTTATTAGACTATTAAGGATATTTATAAGAAGATAAAGGCTATTAAGCCACTATAGATACCTCCTAAACTTAATACTAACCCTATTCCAAACCTATTTATTTTTAAACTTACTACTATAATCTAGAGTTAATATGTAGTCCTAGACCTCTATATTATTATTAAGTCCTGGAGAAACCTAACTAGCTCTTTATACCTAGCTATCTCCTCTAAGAACGAGCCACATATCATACAGTACATAAAATGCCTATAAAAAGCTTTAAGGCATTCCGCCCTTTATAAGCTTTTTATATAAATTAATTAGATTTATTTATATAAATATCTTAAGCAGGAGAAATCTAGGCGTATATAAGTAAAAATGGCAATACTTAATAATCTTATAGAGAAGACCGGGTAGATAAGGGAAAATCTAAAATACTACTAATAATAGGGCAAGAAATAGTTAGAACTTTGCGGTTCTTAGGAAGGTCTTTTATTATTAATTTATCTAACCTAAGGGCATCTTCTAGATATTAAAGCATTATACTATCTAGAACTTATAGGCAGTAAATATACTAAATTATAGAGTCTGCTTTATAATAAATACGCCCAGATAGTCATTTCTACTGCCAGTAAGTTCTAAAAGGCTCTAGATATAGGAAGTAATATTAGATTTAAATAGGAAGGGCAAATAGTGAATTAGGAGGCTTTAAATAATAAGGAGATTATCTTATTATTTTAGGTTATATAACTAGATTATATAGAAATGTAATTCTACCTAACCAATTAAGCATATTTCATCCCCCTTAAGTATTATTAGATATATAGAAAATTAAGTTATGGCCCGAGTTAATATGCTATTTAATTAATTAGATGATCCCCTTAATAGGTTAATGATTCTTGAGGATGCTCTTTGTGACCCTGGGGCCGGTTTTCGGCCCCTTCCCCTCTTTATGAGGCCCGTTATATAACGCAGCTAGCTCTATCTTATGCCCCACCCTAAGGGTAGTCACTATCCTTATTAGTCATTACTATACTAATCTTCTTCTGCAGCTGCGCCTATTTCCCTACCCTATAGCCTATAATAAAGACGCATATTGCTATAAGTATATAATTCTCTCTTATAAAAATTTTCCCTATTATAGAGCTATTAATAGGCAATCCGGCCCCTAATAAAATGGATGGTTTTTATAGTTCTCTATTAAGGAAATGCAAAAGGAGTGTATCGATTTTATAGACCTGACTTTTCTCCCGAGCTAATATAAGGAAGATTATCCAGGAGGAGCATTAGGGATATTAGGCTTATAGGAGATATATAGTAGTAAGTCAAGTAAATAGGAGGGTTAGGCTTAGTTCTTAGTATATTTTGCAATAGCTTCTATGGCTATACTTCCCTAGTAACCTTACTTAATAACCTTCCCTAATGTAACTAGCTTTTCCACTTAAAGACGGCTAAGGATAGTTATGGAACCTTTATAGAACTCCTTCTATGTCCTAATATAGGTTATTATTAGGGCTATTATATTTAATCTGTATTGCTTTATTTAATAGTAAAGTATAATTAGGAATTAGTTTATATTTACCTTTATAAAGTAGTCTGCAGAAAATGCAAAGTGACTCTAAAAGTCTAATAACTTTTATAATGCATTTTCCTGTAATTCCAAGTTCTTTAATACTAGTATATAGTTATTTTTTTGCACTTACTGATATAAGTATATAATATTTAATAGTCTTAATAAGATTGACCTTATTCTCGAATTTAATTAGCTGGAATATAGTGTATAGGAATCCTTAAATTAGTACCTATAACTCCTCTTTAGTATAAGGCTTAATCGCTTATTAAAGTAACTTGCTTGCTAGTGCTGTAAGTACCTCTAGATTGTTCTTAAGATAATTATTTAAATATTAAGTAAATAAACCTATTTAATTCCTAGCCATTTTAAGTAAAATATTATTAAAAGATATATATTAAAAGCCAAGTTCTATAGATAAGCATTAAATATCTATCTATTTTATTTCCAGGTCGCCTTAATAGGTTAATTACTTATTATAATATGTAGGTATATTAAGACCTCCTAGAAATAAAGACCAGTAGGATGTAATGCTTGCGGCTTAAAAGATACGCATCCTGCTCTTGCTGCAAGACTGCTAACCACTTTTGCATCTTCAGAAAGGTGATTTTGGATTTAAGTCCCTGAAATTCAGTAAGGTCTTTTTCTCTATTTATTCTTTATTCATACTAGTATGCCTGCAAGAGATATTTATATTTATCTAGCTGCTTTATCCACCTGCCTTCTTATATGCAACCTAATTTATAATCTAACTAAAGATTTTTTATTAATTCTACAATTAGGCTAAAAGATTCCAAAAGAAGAGAGATATAGTTAAAGCTGGAATATTTAAGCTTATGCTTCTGATCTAGTTTAGTATTAGCATGTATAAGGCCTCTTGCCAGGGAGAGCACTATTTTCTCACCTTTTGAGACACTAGTATATATAGGAATGTCTCCTACTACTATTTCTGCAAGGTTATAAACCAGGCTAATAAGAGCATAAGTCTATTAGTCTAGAGGATTCTATTTATAAATAAGTAGATGCAGTCTAAAAGATAGAGTTAACAAATAGGTGCGAATAGGCCTAGTATAGCGAGACTATAATTATAACTAGCAATACTTTTAGGGTATAATATTGTCCTTAACTATCCAGTGTAAGGTAGATGCTTAAGAATATTTACTAAGGCCATAAAAGGGAGAGGTATATTAGCTATAGATAGAGTATTAATGTTATTATTAGAAGCTAGGCCTTTTGCTTGATTAAATTGATTAGAGCTGGGATTTGAATTTTAGGCCAGAGATCTATATTTTATTAGTTAATTACCTGGGCCAATCTAATTAACAGTCCCGAAGCAGGATACCTAAGCAATCAGTAGGTAATATATATAGAGAATAGATATTTAATGCAAAAGCGAGAAGAGACTTTTGGCGGTTGATGGAGGAAATGAAGTGGCCGACTTGCTATTAATTAAATGGCTAGGGAGCAGTTTTATTACATTTAAGCTTTAAGTTGATCTCATATAATAAAGATATTAAACTTTCTAAAGACCTGCCTGGCCATTTAAGAGCTGGAATAATGACTGTCCTTTGCTATTTAATCAGTTTATCCCTGAGTTATTAGAGGACGCTCTCGCAGGCATATATCGCATCTTAGAGGCATAATCGCTTTTTTATTTGCCTAGTGAATATGCTAATATAATATATTAACTATAAAGAAGATTAAATAGCCTTAGTAAAGTTTAGGACTAGTGTAAGTAAAATCATCCTAGAATGATTATAAAGTAAATTAGATATTAAGGCAGTAAAAGGGTATAAGATATTAGCCTTTATGCTATTTATAGTTTTATAATTAAAAATAAATACTAAAGGCCGGAATAAAGCTATTGCGAAAGTAGGCATAAGTACCCCGCACTCTTATGCTACTAGAATTAATCTTAATTAATTTAGGATTTTAGCTCTTCCTATCCTTTAAGTATAATTTAAAGTTATTATAGTTAATATAATATTTTTAGTAGGTTTATAGCCTGCTTCTGGAATTTTATTTTTTGGCCTTTAGCTAATATTCTATTCTAATAAGTAACCCCAGAAGGGGTTAGCGCTAGATCCTAGATAAAGTGTTGGCCGACCTTGGCATTATTGGAACTAATAGCTCTCTAGCTATGCCTTTGCTATATTTTATAATACTTAGAAGGCTAAAGGGGCTATATTGCTCTAGCTGGATTTAATATGGGATTAAAAAGTAATATTTAAGAAAACCTAACTATCCTAGTGATCGTACTAATTTATCCTATAATTAGATGTAAGTTAATTGCTAATTATTTATACTAAATAGTAATAATGCCTTATGCGCTCCCTAAGAGCCTTACTGGCCGTATTAATATCCCCTAGTATATTTAAATAGCTCTAATTTATAATATCGCTAAATCTATTATTAGTAATATCACTTTAGTTAATACTATTAATAAAATAGAGAAATATCGGCAAGAAAGGGAAGCTATAGTGTTTATTACTTATAAGCTCCTTTATAGTATTAAAGGGGAAAAAACTTTTTAGCTATAGGAAGAGTTTAAGTATAAAGAGATAGTAAAGAGTAAAGTTATTTATAATCTAGATAAGATTGATATAATTCTTTAAGCATTTAAGTATAAGCAGCACTATAAAGTAGTTTTAGAGGAATTCTTCTATATAGGTATAAAGGTATATCTCCTAAAAATGAAGGCCTGGGCTGATTTAATTGTAGCAGAGCGTAATGCGTATCTCGGGGCAGGCTAGTTAACTAACAAGAAGGGGGACATCATAGTAATGCGAGAGAAATAAGATCAATACTATAGTAGTTTCTAATAACTAAATGCAATTATATTTATATTCCTAATAATATTATTAATCCCTTATATAGACTGAAATATAGCAATAAATCTTTAACTTATTACCTAAGTGTAGATACTAGTAAGAGAGACATAGATATATCACTACTTACTGCTAGAGCAGATCTATTCAAAATATAAAAAGTTCGGAGGCAAGATAAAGGCCTAGATGCCTGAATTATTTAGGTAACTAAGAACCTCTATATGCCGGAGTTGCTATAGCTTGTATTGTAGTTTTTTAGATGAGTCTTTCATCGCGGCACTCAGACAGATAGTCATATGACTCTATGCGTTGATTTATGTTATAATGCGTGCAGCGCAGTTAATCTAGGTGCGGAACGCTTAGAATAGTCACAATCAAGCATAGGATATAGGGGCTAAGAGATTAATTGAAAGTGCCTTATTTTTCTATAAAAGTCGCGAGAGTTGTGTTTTGTTCCTGGTGGACCGAGGTTTACCCGGCCGAGGTTTTGCCGGGGGCCAATCAGAGGCCTGCTCCTCGCAACATGTCATTTTCCGTTTTTTTTTCCCCAATATAATCTATTTAACTCTCACAAGCCCTCCTTATTCCAGGCTGGTATACCTATATTATATAGCGGGCGGTCTAATAGACTTAACCTAACGAAGAAACCTTTGCGTAGGGTCTATCCTCCGCAAATAATAAAGCATGCGAACATTTTGGCTCTAATATATTTCCACTTCTCGATAGCTAGCCCCAATAACCTATAATATGCTTAAGCAATGATCCTAATATGCAGCCCCCTCTAAATAGCCAGTTCTAGCAACTAAACGAACTAGTCTTAGGTAGTGGGCTTAATATATTACTCTCTGCTGATAGTTAGGCTTAGGAACTTATTATATTTAACTTAAGTAATAACCCTAACTTGCAGCTCCTTAATATTAAATTCCAGCAACCTAGCAAGCTTATCCTTAATAATAATATTAGTATACTACTTTATTATAATAATTAGCCTTAAGAACTTACTGCATTTAATATAATTAATAATCATAATATTTAGCTCTTTACTAATAGCTAACCCTAGCAACTAAACATACTCGCCTTAGGCAATAGGCTTAATATATTACCTTACCCTAATAATTAGTCTTAGCAGTTCACTCCTTTTAATTTAACTTATAATCCGAATTCGCAACTTAATATAAATAACTAAACTTAATTACCTTATTAGCCCTTATTAGATAATAGGTTTAATATATCACACTATTTTATAAATTAGTCCTAAAAACCAACTGCAATTACCTTAAGCAATGGCCCCAGTATATATAAGTAGGTTTCTCTCTATACCCAGGTTAGGCAAAGCTAAAATAGTCTGGCTATAAGCAGCACTCTATCTATTCCTGCCCAAATATATGTGCATATATCCTAGCCACGCAATGTCCCAGAAGCTTCAGCTTTTATTAGAATTAGACTGGATTATCAGTCTTATATCCTATACTGGGCCAAAAAGAAACAGGTAAGACTCTAAATATAGACAAATTAAGATGCACTAAGGCCCTAATAGTATAATAATATATATAGAGAGGAGTGCTGCGATCAATATATTAGGGCTTGCATACTAAAGTTTATATATTCAAATAAGTAAGTTACGGAATTCGAGCCATTTCTTAAATACGCGTATTTAGCATTAAATCTTTTATAAGGAAGTCTAATATTATATAGGGCAAAATAAGGACTATATAGTTAAGTCTATATATATATAATAGGTTTTATTTCAGTCTTAAACAAGCGTTAATTTGCATCATTTCTTAGAATACTATTTCTTAATAGTTAAGTATGTAGAGTTCGTCCCTATATCCTATTACTAGATAGAGTTACTTAGGAAAAGAAAAGCTAATTAGTAAATATATAAGATAACTGCCTATTGCCTGGCAGTAGATCCCGATATAGTGCTATATATAAAGGCCTGTATATCCTATGCACTTAATAAAATACTTTAAGATAGTTCTCTAATAAATTTTTTCTTCGAGCTAGCAGATAAGTTGCGCAGTAAAATAGGTGACCCCTTCTGCTAGAGCTATCTGCAGACTAAACATCCAAGCTAATTATTATCCAATATATTGAGATATATATTATGCTTTACCTCCTATTAAAAGGATAGAAGTTTTCTAGATAGAGAATACTTAGGATAATTATAATTAAAACCCCTAATTCTGCATAATATAGCACTATCCTAGTGCTTTATATAGTCTAGAACTAGCTTAACTATTTATTAGAAATATGGATAGTAGAGTTAGATAATATAATCCTAAAAAGGTTCTAGAAGCTATTTAAGCGCTATTGCCTAGTAGATTGGCTTTTAGGAACTGCAGTTTCTATTCTAAGCCTTTATATTTAAGAGCTTAATACCACTAAACTCCTATACTAGAACTGCTATAGCAATAGAGTATATCACTACCCCCCTAATTATCTCATTACTTATATACTAGTAACTAACCTAATTTATATAGAAGGATTTTTAGGTTTACTTATCTAAATTAACTACCCTTATTAATAAAATAGCTGCATCTTGCTATTCTATTATCTAGCATTATTTTATGGCCTTTAGGCAGAAGCCACTTAATTTAGATTAGAATTTAAGTAATAACTAGAGATAGGCTAATAATAATAAGGACTTTCTTTCTAGGATAAAGGATCTGCAGTTATATATAAGATCTCTAAGTTAATACCGGACTGTAGCTCTACTCTATTATAGTTCTAATCTATTAATAGGGGCAGATAGTAAGATTAGTCTGGATGCATTAAAAAGCTATAAAGACGGGGAGCTAAGCAGTATATTATTTGCAATTAGCTTATTAGTATTCTTAAGATTGCCTAGGGACTTTAAAATAACGAATTTCTATTAATTAGAGTCAGGTATTTATTAATAGTTAGGGTTATAGCTATTAAAGATCCTCCTATAGATTACATTAATTAACCCTCTATGCATTATTGCATAATATACTAAACGTTATATATAGTACTATATATATATATAGCTATCGCCTCTATTACATTGAAATACCTCTATCTTTAAGAACCTAACGGATAGATAAGATATAATACCTCCCCTCCTTTAATATTTTATTTCAGTCTAGGGTTTGCAACTTATGCATTATCCTTGCAAATAGTTTGCCTATTAGGCGGGGGGTACATAAGAATCAGTAAGAAGCCGAACAAGGCCTTAAGGGATAGGTAAGTCCTATCGTATGCAGCAAGACCATTTCTTTACTGGGGCTTAGGTCGCCATTCTGCCTATAATGCGACACTATTACAGGGCAGTACTAAGTCTAAGGCGATCGGGTCTAGTAATATTAATGCTATACTTGCGCTATTAATTGCATTATCTATAGGGTTATGGCCATCTAAGTCTAATGCGGTTAGGTCTGGTGATATTAATGCTATGCTTATGCTATTAAGTCTATTGCCTATATAATCGTGACTATTTAAGTCTAAGGCGGTTAGGAGCTATATTAACTAGGTAACTATAGAGGCAAGGCTATTATTACCTTTGCCCTTAGCTGAGCGAACTTATAATAACTGCACTATAATATCCTCTTTAAGGTCAGCTATAATAATATTCTTAGGCATTAAACTTCCTATAGGGTATTTACTATTTATTATAAGTCTGGCGCTAGAACTTTAAATCTAGGCTGCTATAGCCTATATATAAGATCAAATTGCCTGCATTTCTTTTCTAATTGCATTAAGGTTTATAAGATCCTTAGTTCATACTGGCGCTTCATTCTGATCTCAGGGTCGAATAGTAAACTATATAGGTTATCTCCTAATATTAATTTTGATATTAAGGAATTTCTTAATTGTTAAGAGTATTGCTTGCAATTAATTAGCCTTTTTAAGCAGTAGGTCGAATTTTAGGTAGGAATAGTTAAGTTTAGATATAATATTATTAAGAAATTAAGTAGTAGAGTTGCATTGCTGCAATAGGAATCACTTAGCTATTTATATAAGTATAGTAGGTAACTATAAGCCCCCCCACCTTTCCGCGAGAGCTAAGGTCAAGCCGTTCCAGCTTAGTAATTAATAATAGGGTTCCTTAGCTCTATGCCTGGGCATTAATAATAGCGCGGATATTAGAGAGTTAAGGATAGATATGCATCTTTATTAAATTTATAAGCTTTACTCTTAAAAGTCTCTGCCTATTGCCCCTAGGATCCTGCTATAGTAAATCTTTCTTCCTATTATAGCTATTTATAGTCATCTTAAGCTATATTAAACTCTTTAATACTTAAAATTAGCATAAGATCTAATTACAATCTAAATTTATTTCTCTTTATTTTTAGGGCCTTTATTAAATTTAGATTAAGCATATATACCTTAAATTTAATATCTATTTATTAATTAATATTTAAATTAAATAGAAGTAGTATTATTAACCTTTTCTATTATATTTAAATTATTATATTTATAAATATTCTTAAATTATAGGATTATTCTTATTTAGCTATAAGATATTATTAATAATTATATAGGCCAAGCTCTCTCTATAATGCCTAAGGGTAAACCTATTTTTAATTAGAATATTATAAATAAGGCTAAAATCCTTTATATTAATTTGCTATTTCTTACCCTAATATACTGCTTTATAGTTAGTCTCTTAATCAAATAAGACTCTTCTATTGCAGAAAATATAGCATAAGCCCAATAGATTATCGATCCTATAATCTAAAGTATAATAATATAGTAATTATTCTAAAGATATAATATATAAATATTAAGGGCAATTAATAAGGCTTTGTAATGCTACCTATATTATATTTATAGACTTATTAAGTATAGCCCCTACTCGTTCTATAGGGCACCCTGCCTTTTAGAGACTATATCTAATTTTTAATTAAGTATTATCCTACTTCTCTTATATAGGTTTCTTATTATTATTATATATACTAGCCTAATAAAACCTTAAAAGTAATATATTACTAAAGGGAATAAAGTAAAAGGAATATTTTTATATTATAAGGCATAAATATAATTAAGTAGACTTCTTAAGATAAAAATGGCAATATTACTTAATATCTTAGGCTTATTAATTTAATTTATTAGATAGATAGTGCTAAGGATAAGAATATATTTGGATTTTAAATATCTAATTATAAGCATTTATTAGGGTTTTTAATTAATTAGCTTAATCTAGCCTTATAAGATTGCAATCTAAAGATAGGATTAAATTCTTAAGTGGTAGGGTATTATTATAAATTGCATATTCATTTTAATACTAATCTTACTTTAATTTTAATCTACTGCACTCTTTTTATAGTTCCTTAATCTACTGCTTTAAATCTTTTTTAAGTTTATTAATTATAATTATTTTCTTTAGCTAATATTAATGCCTTTTTCTATTCTGCCTAGCTTCTTTATAAGTTTATTGTGCAATTAATCCTTTATTGCTTAAAATCGCAAGATTATATAATAAATTAAGCAGTATTAAAGGATATAAAGATATTTAATCTAATAGGTATTAATTTAGTATATTAGGATAGGTAAGAGGGGCCATATAGGAGCAAGGTAAAGCTTAATATTAAGGCTAAATAAGGCAGTTATTATTAATCTAGCCTTTAATTATATCTAGCTGGACTATATATCTATAAATAGATTGTGCCTTTAGTTGCTTATTAATAATCTTATAATTTAAAAATCTAAAATACTTGCCTAAATCTATCCTCTAAATTCCTAATTGCTCTTCCTACTTAAGAGGATTAAGTAAGCATATAAGGCATATTTTTTATAATAGAAAAGCCTTAAGCCTAATAAGTCCTAATATAAATAAAATGCAGGAGGTTCTATATTCCTTTATAGGGGATAGGGCCTTTATATAGGCAGGTTATTAAATACCTAATAGAAAACTAGCTAGCCCGGGGCAAGAATTGGCAGAGAGCTAGGGGGGGGAGGGAGGTATAAGGCAGAGGGTTAGGGTATGGGAGGTAGGGGGTGTGGTACTCCTTATATCTTGGGTTCTAGCCTCCTTATAAAAGGTACCTTAGGGAGCTAATATCCCTTAAGGTACCTTATATTTTGAAACGCCTCTTTATTCTACTAGTGCAGCGCGCTAAATGCCACACTCATCAGAGCTAGTCACTTCTCGGCAAGTAAAGTCTATACTGGCAGTAATCGCACCATATCTTTATTATTAATTAACTTATATCTCTTCATACTTCTCTATCTTCTCTACCCTCCCCCTACCCTCCCCCAATATCTAGGACAGAATAAAATAGAGAAATAAAGGGCTAAAGCTCTACTTACTTAAGACCTAGGTCAATAAACCAATTAAGCTTTACTGCATTACATTTAGAAGCCTGCTCTGCTCAGCAAATCGTCTTCAAGGTTCCAAGATTAATAACAATTGCCCTCTACGAACTCTCCGTCTGTCTCTCATATATCGAAATAGAAAATAGGGAAAGGAGAGTATGCTGGAGATCTCTCGGGCTGGCGCGCACGCTCTTGAACCACTTCTCAGGGCAAGGGCAGGGATGGAGCGTGTGGGAGGGGGTAAAGACAGGAACTCATGAGGTTCAGTGAAAGAGGATATCGGATACGGAGATCCTAGTCAATATAATCCAAAAGTGCAACTTCCAGGCCTATTATCTAGCCGTGCCGGGGCAAACTGAGCTGAGACTACCCCTGAGTGTCCGCGAGTTTAGGGTGGATACCGAGCTCTCGTTTGTTCAACTTGGATATATGATTTAATTGAAGCTATTATTAGAACGAGCCCATGCAGCCACTTCGCTGGCCTGGACCTAAGGAACCCCTCCTTAAGCTGGCTGCGGCCGCTCCGGCAGCCGGACGTCAGCGCTTTCGGTCTCACGGGAGGAGAAGCTACACATTGTAATAGGGGACTATAATCAAGGAGAGAGGAGAGGAGAGAGGAGACAAGAGCACAGCAAGAGCCAAAATAATTGCGCAATGCGAGCTTTATGCTATACTGAATTGGATTTTTTTATAGCAATGAATCTAGATTAGCTTTAGCCCACTCTTAGTGGGGCTGGGAGGTAAGGATAGGAGCTCCGAGATAAGGGAGGGGTGGCTGATCGAGCCCTCACTATGCCTTAAGATACTCTAAGTACTATTATTAAATAGCTAGATAAAATAGTAAGGCTGAAGGTTTTATTTAGCACTAATAATCTAAAGTTACCCAGCGGATTAAATAGCTTTACGTCTTAGAGTTAATACCTCCTAAACCCAATTCCTAGCTTAGTCGGAGAAGCCCGCAATAGGAAATCGGACAGTCTAGCCCATATTTCTATAGGTATTAATTATCACTAAACTTTACTGCACGCCTACTTGCACATTCACCCTTATATAGCACCTGCCCCCACCACTCAGCCCCCAAGCCCGCAACCATCTAAAATAAACAGCACAAACAAGACGCACCTTCAGCCGAGAAGAAAGACAAGATTAATAATACTGAAAAAGGGTTACTAGGTATGCACTAAGAGGAATTAATGCCAAAAGACAGGTAAATAGAGGATTAGTAGAAGGCAAGAAAGTCATATATATAGCTATTTAGACACTTCTATGCTATTATAATTATAGCAGAGTCCTTCAATTGCCTATCGCAAGGGGACTGCTCCTTGCAGGAAATATAGCCTAAAATAACCACTTAATATACTGCCAGTAATTATTAAACTATCATTAATAGTGCATTCTAGCTTACTAGGCCTTAATATAATTCTAAGGTTTTAGACATACTCTAGAATATCTTCCCTTAATATTTTGCCTATTAAGGAGTTAGATATAACTAAATGCAATAGGAGGTATTTAGAAAGTACGCCTAAGTCCTCCTTAAGATCAGCATGCTCGCTTAGTATAGCTTTATTCTCCTCCCCTAGCCTATAGTATAAAAGATTGCAAAGAGAGAAATAAAGGTAAAGAAGGGAGAATTGAGACGAGATAATAGAGAATATTTAGAAAGGTAGTGGCTTCTCTGCTGAGCCGGAATAGAGAGCAATACCCTAATATAAGAGCTAGAGGATCTTATTATCAGAGTATTCAGGGATTAAGGTATTTAAGGACTGGGGTATTTAGTGCGGTTGTTCTTAGTGGCTATTAAAATACTAAATCTATTAGCACTATTTATATGAGTAATAAGTAAGGTTGGCCTACCCCTAGCCCTTAGAAACGGCCATTAGTTAGTAATGCGGGACGAAAGGGATAGTAGTGGGTTATGCGAGGGGAGTTAAGGAGCGGCAATAAGTTATTTAAAGAAATAAACTTAAAGAAATAGGATATTAGAATACTAGGTATAAAGAGAAGGAGGTAGAGTAGCTTGGGCTTTAAAGTATTTAAGATAGAAAAGAGACTCTATAGTAGTTTAAGATATTGCTGCTTAAGGTATAGACTATCTGCTATAGTTAATATTTAAGGACATAGAGCTCGAAAAATGAGAAGATTTAGCTGGGGTATAGTCTATACTTATAATAGGATCGACCTCTCTTTTTCAGGGGAATTTATCTCTATATTAATTAATTCTATTAGAGTTTATATTAGCTAATATTACTATTATATATTTATCCCACGCATAATTTAGTTTAAGAAGAAATAATCCTATTATTATTAAAGGGATTGTAGAATTTATAGTCAAGCCGGAAGATAAGGGTCCTATACTAACTTAAGGCGAGGGATGGCCCAACCTCTCTACCTAGGCCCATATCTCCATTCTCACCCCCCTCCTAGATCTCTATAGTGGCCTAAGCATATGCGATCTGGACTATATTATTAATGGTCCAGTTCTTTCTATGCTATTGCATTAGCACTAATAGTAGGTCTCTATAGTCTATTCTGCTCCTCTATAGTTGTCCTATAGTTGAGCTGATTATACTCCCTCCTATTACCTTACTAACTGAAATGTAATGATTAAGGGAGATTGCATTACTAGAGACCCAGCTGGGCTAAGTTCTAGCTTAATTGCCTATCCTTGGCGGAGAAGGTAAAATTGCCTAATTCACTCTTATTCTACTAGATATATTTATTAACCTACTTGCATTTATAACTTTCTATTATTATAATAACTTTATCTTTAATAATTCTCTATATTTTTATAATACTATCTTATTCTCTCCTAATATCTTTAGCCATTCTAGGTCACCTTGCCTCGACTTCTCCTAATCCAAACTATCCTCACTTAACTTCCCTCCTCTTAATTACCCCAACTCTCTTTAACTTACCTCCCCTTAACTCGCCTCTCCTTAACTCGCCTCTCCTCAACTTGCCTCTCCTTAATCCAGCTGCCCTTACTGTGCCTCCCCCGCCCGACTTTATCTACTTTAATGCAAATCGCCTTAATATTACTATTATTTAGGCAGGCAGTATTATTAATAATATTATTCTAAATAGAATATTAGCCTCCTATAAAAATAATATGCTCCCTATTAGAGAAGTAATAGAGAAGATTCCTAATATATATGAATTTATTAATATTTAAATTTATAAATTTAATAATAGTTATAATAGTCTTATAGATTTTATTATAATTATTAATCTAGCTTATATATTTTAAAAGGTAGTTAATAATCTATATATTTAAGGAATTATAGGAACTTTAGGTATAAATCTTTTAGATAAGATTTTATTAATAATATTATATATTTATACCTTAAAGGTAGTAGTTTTAATAGTATTAACTTAATTAATAATAGCTATTAGTGCGGATAGTAAAGGGAATTTACTCTCTATAGTTAATATAGCTAGTAATAAGGATGTATAGAATTATAATATTCTATTTATATATAATAAGGTTATTTCTATAGCTTATTAGACCTATAAAGTAAATGCAAACCAAATTAATACCTTTTAAGCCCACCCTAGAGGTATTTTTAGGCAAATAGTAAATTAATAAGCAGTATTTACCCTTCTAGTCTTAATGCTATTAATATATAATATCCTTAATATTAGTAATATTCCTTTAGACTTTAAGGTCCTATTTATACTAATTATCTATACCTAGATAAATCTTAATATCTCTTAAACTCTTAATTGCCCTCTAGATAGACTTATTCTTATTAGACTAAGTGTTAGATATTAGCCTGGGGGATTAGCTCAATTATAGCTAGCAATAGGCGCGTAAATCCTAATTGTATAGAGCAATTATATATTGCATGCCTTTATTAGCAATCCTCCACTTAGCTTTAGGATTGGTTTTAGGTGGCTTAACCTATAGTAGGCATAAATCTTATTAATAATCTATTTAATTATAGATCTAAATATAGAGGCTATTAAAGAGATATTTGCATGCTAATAGAAATAATTGCCTAAAATTAGTATTCTAATTTAATTAAGTAAAGGCCTAGTGAGTAGTAGGATAGGACTTTAGATTAAAAGAAGAATATATAGAAGGGTTTATAGGGTAGGCAGTATTTTCTATAAGGAGAGGAGTAAAGACTTTTAAGAGTAGAGTTTGAAATTTAATAAAGATGCAAATCTATCCTAAATTCTCTAATGCCCGTGCCATTTTTATTATTTATAGAAGAGGCCTTAAATTCCAAAAACGAAATTAATAGCCTTTTGTAAAGCTAAAGGGATATATATTCTTTATTTCTTTTGCAGAACTAAAGACCCCTATATATAGATATTAAAAATAAGGAAAAAATCTAATTATAGCCGCCCAAGCCCAGGGATTTAGACTCTCGAGCGGTATAATATAGTGCTAAAGATGCATATATATATCCCAATTATTAGGCTAAGATAATGCTTATAAAAGGATAGATCCCCCTCTATTTAGCTCCTACTTTTTAACTTTCTTTAATCTAAGCGAATCACCTAATATAATCCCTTTAAAAGACTAGGATTTCTATACAATAATACTTATATTAGCAATTTCGCTATTTATATTTATTAATATATTTATAGGCAAGTTCTTTTATTTTCTAGGCCTAAATAAGTACTAATAATCTTAAAGCTATATCCTATAATTATAAAGCTGCATCCTAAAGCTAATAAGGCGATAAGAGCCCATTAATAACCAAATTAAATTTAGCAATAATTATAAATAAGGAAGGTTCCGCTAATAATAAGAGCTAAATACTAAATATTTACTCTATTAAAATGCTTCTAATTAATCCTCCTATTAATAGGGTTTTAGATCGTTTTATATATTAAGCTTAAGATAGTATTCTTAAATAGCTTAAGAATATTACTCTATTAGGCCTCTAAGCAGTAGATATATACTATCTATTTTTTCTAATACCCCAGTATATATTAGCTCTTTTCTTTTATAATAGGGGCTCATAAAGAATAAGAATAACCTTACTAGCATTATTTTAATACCCTTAAATATTATATCTTACTTCTATATATAGTAGAGCTTAGAAGAGAATAAGGAGGGGAATCGGTTTTTATTATATAGATTATTCAGGAATAAATTAATTTATTACTTAGGGGCATAATTATAACTACTTTTCGCGTATTATACCCCAGTATTAGCTTAAGGGCATTAGCCATTCCTGCATATCTTGCAGAGATTCTCCCTATAACTTACAAGTTATTCACACTTATAAAGCTCCTAATAGGCATAAAGGCCATTTGCTATTAAGTATATGCCCAGTTTCTGCATCTAATTATATAAATACTAGCAAAAGAAGGATATAAGGAAAGTTAATAAACCTCTATCTTTGCGGAGGGCATTAAGACAAGGTCCGGGCAAGGGGAATTATCCCATATAAATAGAACTGCTTTTCGCCCCCTTATATATCCTAGCTAAAGAGACAATAATATAGAGGGGGCAGAGAGGCAAGGAAATAACACTAATATAAGGCGAGAAATAGACTATCTTCCCTGCCATTATGGCTTATATATATATCTTATCTTTATCCCCTGCCAGTATATAGGCCCCCGCTAATAACCTACCATACGCTCAATTACCCTATCTATTCTGGCGCTATTAATTAAGAGAGCTATAGCTAGATCCACAAATATAAGACCGAACCCAGAGCTTCTACTCAAACTAAATTCCCTTTTTACTTATAGCTCCTTTAGTATAATATATAGCACTTATTTATATTAAAAAGACTAGATTAATATAAATCGACCTGCACTACCTATTTATTAAATATTCTAAAAAGTATTATATAATTATTAGGAAAATAATAGGAAGCAATTTATAAAATATCTATAATATATATCTTAACTTAATCTATTAGCGCCATTTTAAACCCTCTATCTAGCTAATATCTTATTACTTCCTCTTTATTAATAGCCTTTAATTTAATATTAAATCCCTATTCTCTAATACTAATAAAAGGATATTAATTACCTCAGCCCTAGCACTAATTGCATTATTATTATCTATATTTCTAGTAATAACCTAGTCGCCTAGCATCCAGCGCTAGGCATTTCTAATTATAAGTAATCCGCAATTATAGATATTATTTTATTATAATATCTCTTAATATACTAATTAATATCTAATATTTTAATATTACTTAATAATATATTTATACCTTTTTAATATATCTAAGCCTAGGAAACTCCTCTTTATATGCTTATTAATTAAAATATTAGCTAGCCATTATAAAAAGAAAAGGAAAAAAAGATATAAACCTTAATATCTATGTTTTCCCCGCGCTGCTATAAGTTATAGTAGTAGATGTAATTATCTGCCTTATTAATCTCAAGGAGGCTAAAGTGGTTATTGCATTAAAAGAGGATGAATATATATATTAGGGCCTTCTTACTAGTTTCGCTATATTACGTTCTTATTATCTTTAAAGCTATCTAGAAAGGTCGCTAAATTATACTGCTCTAGGTTTATATATAGGTGGGGATACTAAAGCTAACTTAAATATAAGACTATCTTTTCGAAAAGTGCAAGCAAGTAAGAATAATATTACTATCTAGCTATATACCTTCCTTTAATCTCTTTAATAACTTTATATTAAGCTAGAAGCCATTCTCCTTAATTATAATTTAGTTCACTTTAAACTATTTAGCCTTCTTAATTAACCTTTAGAGGTAAGTTTCCCTGACTAAAGGGGCTATATATAATAATAGCAACTACTCCTTTACTAGCTAGTCATAGAACTGGTTAGGGTAGGTCCTTCTAGTATTAATAAACATCTTAATTTAATCGCTTAAGAGTCTTAATATAGTTATTTTATTAGGACTTCCTAAAAGACTCTTAATAAACTTATATACTATATTGCTTATTAACTTATTGAGGCCCCTATTAAATATTAATCTAGGATAAATAAATGCCTTAATTCCCTATAATAAACTTACTATTTACTTATAAGTAATATACTATAGCTAAGCTTTTTAATAATTAGAGACTACCTCTTATTATATATTAATATATTTTTAATCCAGGCCTATTGCATTTATAGAGATCCCACTCCTTAATTACTAATAAGCCTCTCTATTACCTCTTTTAAGGCTATTTAAATTAGAATTCCTATTTCTAATTTCTCCCTTACCCTTAAATTATACTCTTTATAAAGGAAAATAGAGGTTATAATATAATTCAGGGAACCCTATTAGCAATCTGCATTCGCTCTTATAATAAAACTTATTAGCTCTAAATCTAATTTAGACTATTATAGACTGGTCTTACTATCCTAAATAGTAAAAGAACTAAAGATTTCTTAATATATTTTTATTAAATTATATTTAAATGCGAAATAGTTAATCTAATTGCATACCCTTTAGATAAATTTATTAATTAATAGCCTATTAAGCTTTAATTTGGATAATATTAGCCTCTCTAATTTAGAGGATTTATATTAAAGTGAGTTATTAGGGATGGCCTTGGCAGTAAGTGAGCTTAGACCTTTATTAATAATAAACTTTTTAGCTTTTAAATTAGTAGTAAGCTTAGTTTTAGAGATAGTACTTGGCTTAATAATATTAATAGGTTTAGAGGTAGCTGTAGAGTTAACCTATAGCCTAGCTAGTATAGCCTTAAAGATAATCTTAATTTCAGGGGCCATCTTAAGTTAAATATTTCCCTTAGATTTAATAGTAACCTTAAGTTATTTTAAAGGATAAAGACTAGAAATGGCTATAAGCTTAGAGGTCGCATTAGATATAGTGATAATATTAGCCTTAAAGACTGCATTAGCCTTTTCGGGGGTAGAATAAGCCTTTAATGCAATCTAAAGACTAACATCTAATGTAATAGCGGCCTCGGTTTCAAGATCCTGGGGCTTAGGGATAACCTTAAAATCAGCTAGAGCTATAGACGCTGATATAGGCTTAGAGACGAGCTCGGTTTTAGAGCTAATATCGTATTAAATGATATTTCCAGAACTAGAACCTATATTAGTAGGTTTAAGCTTTAATATAATTTAAGGACTAGAGGCATGTATAAACTGGGAAGTCGCTTTAGATCTAGTAGTGACCTTAAAGATAGGACTATTAGTGTCTTTTTTGGGAAGTTATTCTAGAGCCCCTTCTTTATTCTTATAGCTTAAAGTGAGTTTTATTGAGCTCCTATAGGCATTAAGTATAATGCTAGTGACTAATAATAGTTAATATCTCTAGGGCCTAGAGAGTTTGCTAATTAAAAATGCTATATCTTTGCTAAATAAGTATCCTTCCTTAAGGTAGTATTCGAATTAATTAATTATAAAATTAATAAGAATGTAGCCCCTTAAGGCCTTAATTAATATTATTATATTATCGCTAGGGGGAGGGGTTAGATTGAGCATATTAGGGGGGATTTGCTTAATTATATTTAGGGGGGTAGGTACCTGCCCTATATAAAAGTCTTTAATCAGTATAGTAATTAGGTCTAAAAAACCATATTAACTCTTATTACTAAATAGAGGATCTATAATTAGGAGCTTATCCTTTAAAAGTTAAAAAGGAGAGGGAGTAATAAGAAAGGATAAAGATATTAAGAAATAAAAGGAATAATTAATAATAAATAATAAAGAATAAGGATATTAATATAATTATAATTTAAATAGTTATTATTATACCTAGCTTAAGGCTATGCTCTTATTCTATAAAGGGTATAGCTTTACCTTACTAACCCTATATCTAAGTTCCAGAACTCAACTATAGATGCATAAGCGCTTGTCTATTAGCTTGGATTAGGCAGTTCTATTCCCTTCGTAATAATAGTCATTAGATATTAAATATATTATTATCCTATCTGCCTTAAAGGATTCTATTTTAGCCCCTTTATAATAGTAATAACTTAAAAGTTCCTTATATTAATTAGTTATTAAGGAGCAATCAATCATCCCTAAGGTTAGAGGAATTAGCCTTAATTCTAGTAATTCCAGTAAAGCCATTATTGCCTCATTTCCACCTAGCCATGCGCATAAGGCCTAAGGAATTCTTAAAGATTGGCTAAAGAAGGGTCTATTAGCCCCTCTATAGCAGTAATAACTTAAAATTCCTTATATTAATTAATTATTAAGGAATAACTAATTATCCCTAAGGTTAGAGGAATTAGCCTTAATTCTAGTAATTCCAGTAAAACTATTACTACCTTATTTCCATCTAGCTATATATATAAGGCCTAAGAAATTCTTAAAGATTAGCTAAAAAAGGGTCTATTAGCTCCTTCTAAAATAATAACTTAAAAGTTCCTTATATTAGTTAATCACTAAAAAGCAATTGGTTATCCCTAAGGTCAGTAAAGGAATTAGCCTTAATTTTAATGATTCTAGTGAAGCTATTACTGCCTTATTTCCGCCCAGCTATATAAACAAGGCTAAAGAGGTATTATTATAAGGGTCTATTAATTAGGTTCATACCCTTATGCCTTATAAGGTTATGGGCATAGTATGCAATTACTATTTATAGAGAGCAATACACCTAAGATAATTATATTATTATACCTCGCAAAGACTTTCATATATAATAGGGGCCTAGCACTTTTATAGCGCCTTAATAATATAATAATATTATTTAAATTCCCTTAATAATTACTTATAGGGAGGCTATATTACTGCCTATATACTATTATATTGCAATTACCTTAACCTTTTTATAGCAATTAGACCTAATTATATAATATATAGCTATTTATAAATTATTAGATATTTATTTATCTATTATTTGCGCTTAAGCATTTTAAACTAATAAATATAATATTCTACTAATTACTATTCCTTAATAGGGGGGATAGGTTAATAAAAGAGGTTAGCTAGAGAAGCCTAAAGGCTGAATAACTCCCTCGCTTAAAGTAGATTCCACTATTATATAATAGGGATAGATTTAGTTTAATATGGCCTGAAAATAGCTATAATATAATAAATCGATTTAATTAAAGGGGAAGCGCAATAATATAAATAAGTAATTATTAAAGGAATATTTCTCCCTATATTAAATTTAATTATTTCCTTTATTTATAAAATCTCCCCTTTAGATTCTTATTATTACTTATTATATTTATAATATTTTTATTATTCCCTTATTTTATTTCTAGGGATACCTACTATATAATCTATTAACTATATTACTATATATTAGGTAAGTAAGCTAGGCGGACTAGCAATTATAGAATAGACTATAGTTTTATATTTAGGGCTTAATAAGTAAAATATTATATAGTTTTTCCTAAATTTAATTAATATATAAAGGCTATACCTTTTATAAAATATAAATCCTTTTTTTATTTAATATATAGGACTTCTTATAATGTAATAAGTTCTCCCCTTTAATATTTTCTTATCTTTTATTAATAAGAATAAGGCTATTCTTTCTATTATATATATTAGGATACCTATATTAAATGTCCTATATATATCTATCCAGACTATACTAAGCCTATAGCCTTTAATTAGCTTTTAGATCTAAATAAGATAGATCCAGATACTTCTAATGCAGTCTGGGCATTATCCTTAATAATAGTAGCTTATAGCCAATATAGCTAATTACCTAATAAAGCATTACCTTCAGACTTTAGTCTAATACCTGCAGTAAAGTCTTAATATCTCTACTAGCTGTTGCAATATCTTAAGGATAAATATAGGTCGTTTAATATCTACTCTAAAGTAGTGCCCCTATTAATAAAAGCGAAGGCTCCCAAGTTGATCACATATTAGCTCTTAAAGCTGCAATATTTAGATAGTATATTAATATAGCTAAGCAGCTTATTAAGTTAGGTATAGTGGTTTCTAAGTATAGTCCTTTAGCTCTTTATATAATAGTAATAATTAGCTTAATAGACTTAATTAAATTCTTAGTAAAAAAGAAGGGTTTTAATATTAATAAAATGCAATTTAAGAGAAACGCTATTTCTTTTACTATATTATCACCCCTTAGCATTAGTGCAAGAATATTATATTGCCTCTATAGATTAAGCGCTTGCAATATAGCCATAATAAATAGAAATTTTAAGGGTTTAGAAGGGCATCTTATAGAGTCCTTACTAGCAATAGCACTAGCTACCTTACCCCTCTTTATAGAAAGCTTTCCCAGGGTCCTAGAAATATATGCAATTAGGATCTTAAAGGGTCTAATTAAAAGCATTCTATATAACTGCCTACGATTTCTCTTTAAGTTCTATTAGGCCAGATAACTTAACTAGAGATAGAAAATAGAACTAAGGTTTACTTAGCTTAACTCTTTAATTGATAATCTAGTCATAAAAGGCTATATACTAGATATTGTAAATATTTAGAAGTTGCTATTCTAATGCCCTAGGGGGGTTCTAGATAAATTTAAATTCCTATAATATATTAGGTCTAATTATTAAATACTTAGGGAATTATTATAAAATATTTAGATTAAGGGACCTTATTCCCTATGATTAATATGACTATTTCTTATCGCTATAGCGCTCCACTGCAATATATTACTGCAAATATAAATAATAATAAGAGACGCGGCCTCTACGCCGGGCCAAGTTTAGCAAGATATATATTCGGAAATATATTAATAAAAACAGGCTAGCTCTCATATAGTGTCCATAATGCAAGAGATCTCTATCCAATATTATGCTCTTCTCTCGCAATGCGCATCTTTATTTTCTTCTAGTTTATTAAAACTACCTATTATAGCTAATAATAAGAGCTTAGAATTAATCTTAATGCGTAAGGAACTTAACTGCATATAAATAAAGTTTTTAGAGTTTTAAATACTTATTTAATTATAATGCACTCTTAAATATTATATAATAAGCTTTAGGCTTATATCTTGGGGCATAAGTGGAAGTAGTGGATAATGCTTAGTATTATAAGTGGCTATTATGCTTATAATAAGGATAGTAAGCGAGGTAATAATAATAGGGCTCCTATTATAGGGTGGTTATATATTCCTTATATATAGGCTATAATAAGTGCATTCCTAAAAGTACTTAGAATACTAAAAATAAAGGTATATATCTAATTCTTAATTTTACTAGCCTAATTAATAAATATATTTTAATAGCTGCCTTTTTAAGAAACTAGATAAGCGCTATTTACTCTACATATAGCTAAATTTATTTATTATATATTGCCACTCTAGCTAGCACTTAAAATGCACTTCTTTTATATTTAAAATTATAAATTCTAATTCTTAAGGTCTAAATTAGAAATTATCTTTAAAAAAATCCTTAATATCTTTTATTTATAATTATTCTCTCTTATTATTAAATTAATCTCTTTTATTATAGTTCCATAATTCCATATTAAGAAAAATAAAGCCCCTAGGGTTAGTATAAAGAATTGCAAATAAGGCATTCTAAAGAAAGCCTATAACTATTACTATATCTATAGCGGGAAAGTTATTATTTTATTTAAGACTAAAGGTAAATTAAGCAGTTATTAATTATACCCTAAGCTCCTTTAAAACTTCCTTAAATATATAGTACTTAAAGAGGGCCTTTATATCCTTACCACCTTCCTAGCTAAAAGTAAGATAATAACTAAAAATCAAATATAAGCACTTATTAAATTAGTTACCTTGCTTAAGCCTCTCCTATTGGTATTTATATCACCTCTTTAATAGCTCCGCCTAAGGGTAGGATGCCCAGAACGGATTTTAAGGGTTATTGTATTAATACCTTAATAAGCTCTCTAGGATAGGGAGAATTTAATTAGAGATTAGGGGCAATAGGAGATATTGGAATTAGCCAAAAAGGTATATAAGAACCTTAAAAATACTATATTATTAAACTATTTATCTATATAACTTAAGATATTATAATAGCTATACTTATTTAACCCTAAGAGAGTTTTTCTTTATAATCTTTATAAATAGATATCTTAAGGTAATCCATATCTTAAGTCTATAGTCTCCCCTATTGTAAGAAATTATAAGGAAAGGTCAGGAGGTAATATTGCAGGTTAAAATAAGGGTTTTAAATTATAACTCTTAAGTTTATATAATAGCTAGAATACTTAAAAATCCTCCCTAATAGAAATAAACATCTTAAGAACCTCTATTAAGCTGGCCAAGTCCGACTCTATTATGCTGCTATAATTAGCAGCCTGAAAAGGCCACTTAAGCTCCTCGCTCTTAAAGTCTATATAGGCCAGAAGGACAAGCTAGCATATAAGGAGGAGGTCGCCTAGACTAAGCGATATAGGGTCCTAGGCGAGAGCAAGAATGCGCATAATTGCAACCCTACTGCCCTCCCCTGCATAAAAGGCTTAATCGATAATAGTCTAAAAGTAGGGGATTAGGCCTTAATAGAGGGCGCAATTAGCATTATTATTCTCCTAAATAATAAGGGCTAGGGAGAAGGGCAGGTAAATATTAATAATAATAAATATATTATCTAAAAAACAAATTATAAAGGACCTTATATAGATAGGGTCCCTAGCTTCTAATAGCTAGAGCAGCCTATTTTAATTGAATAGTAAGATAATAGAGTTAGGCTCGCTAATATATGCAGAGGTTAGAGGGTATAAAAGGCAGAGTGGCAAGCTGTCTTGGCTGTCTGCTTATAGTAATGTAGCAACCTCCCTTAAGAGGTTATTAATAAATGCTAAAGATGCTTGCTTGCCTGCAGTAATTAGTAGAGCTTTATTAAAGTAAGGCATTAAGGTAAAAGTAGTATATAGGTCAGGGAGGGGTTAGGCATCCGCCTTAGCTAGCGCCCTATAAAGTTTAAGGAGTAATAATAAGCTGGGCTTAGACCCCAGCTCGTAAGCAAATATAAAGAACTTAGCATAAAGGGGGTTATTAAGGCTTTAGATAATAGGCAGGATATAGCTAGTGACTTTACTTTACTATAAATAAAGGCCATCCCTAGCTACTACTATAAGGAAGAGGCCAGGCAGGATAGAGGCCTGAAGACTAGATAGTAGGTTATTAGGTTTATATAGGCATTATAGGCCAAATTAAATGCTAATAGGGCATTTAGTATCTTTCTTAAGGCGCGCGCCTTATAGGAGGTATTCTTAGGGCTAAGTGCAGATATATAAGCGGATTATGGCTACTAATTAGATTATAGCGTAAAGGGCTAAGGCTATATAAATGGGCTGCGTATTAATAGATTTATAGAAATACTGGCCTATTAGCTAGGGGCTATTAATAATATTATTAATAAAATAGTGCAGAAAGATAAATTAGGATTATATTAGGGGAATCCTAATGCTAGGGAGTATCTTTTTAGCTATAGTGCTATTAGGTTGCTAAATAAGCTAAATAATATAGAAAAATAAAAGAGGGTTATTAAGGCAAGCAGCTTCCGCTAAGAAGCGCCTTAATTATTTAAAGAAGGTCCTAATAAGCTCCCAGCCCGCAATAGGGCGCTCGATTTAGCAGTATATATTTGCAGGGGCAGATTATAATAGATATTAACTTAGCGAGCTAGCATTATTAGCAATTATGGCCTTTTAATATTCTATCTTAAGTTTACTAACTATATACTTAATTAGGGAGGTTATTAGGGCAATAGAAGTAAGTAAAGAGAGGATAATAAATTAAAAGTCTTTACTGCTTAAAATTAAGTACTACCTACCTCTAAAAGAGAGGGAAATAGAGAAGGGGCATCCTTATTAATTAATATTATAAATATACTCCCTAATATATTAGAATTTAAATAATAAGTATAATAAAATATAGCTAAATAGTAGTTAGTCTTTACTTTTCTCTTAATATTAAGTAGAGAAGTGGCCTAATTTAATAATAAACTTAGAAGGATTATAGATAAGAGGAGGGGGCAGGAGAATGATTTATAATAAGGCATTTAGGACATTTAAAGAGAATATTATAATAAAGAAGGAGGCAATAAGGCCCTATTAATATATTAATAGAATTAAATAGTAGGATAAAGACTAAAGGCAAACTGGGAGATAGAGTAAATAAACTAGTATATATTTATTTATTAATCTTCTTACTAAGGGTGCAAACTTAAGGTTCTTCTCTTATAGAATGCAATTAGTAGAAAATATATAGACTACCTTGCACCCTAAAGCGCTAATTTATAACCTTAATAATAACTTAACCTAATTAGGGCTATAAAAGGGAGATTCAAACCTATTGCTTAAGGTTACTAATAGCCCGCAACTATGGCCATAAATAGCCAGGGTTTTGCCGCAAGTGAACCGAAACTTTGCCGAAAATAAACATATTGGCAGAAACCGCATTTATAGCGTTTTTAGGCGCAGGCAGCTGCAATGGAGGGAAATTTGAAGCTGCCTTTCGAAGCTGCAGTTAGAAGGCGCGGGCAGCTATGATAAAGGGGAATTAAAGGTGCCGGCAGCTATAATAGAGGAAAACAAGCTGCTAGGTATCTAAAGACGCATACCTGCAAGAGGAAGGCAAAGAGCATTTAGCTTCCATAATGAGGCAGAAGGTGCTATTCCCTTATTCCCTTCTGCACGATTATTTCTTATCGCTATAGCTTCCTGGCTTCCTTATTTACCGGAATATCATCTTTGCAACTTCGCCCCTTTATCGCTTTGCGACTTTATTAATATATATTATTTCATCTTTCTAGCATTCTTTGCATACTAGAGCTGCATTTAATCTAGATTATTATTGCCATTATTATCTATAAAGAATATTCTTCTTTTCTAGCCAATTTGCAGCTATTTAGCCAAGAAACTAAATCTATTTATAAAGATTGTTGCTATTATAGAATATAGTATATTCTCCCTTAACTCCCTTCTATATACTCGAAAAGCCACTTATTATCACTTAGCCCTCCCTTATAGTCTAGGTCATTATAACTAATTACCTATCGTTAAACTTCCAATTAAGACATCTAGTTCTTCTTTTGCAATAAATTTTCCTACCTTGCCTCTAAATGCCTTATATTTTACTCCTCTAGAAGCCTTAGCTCTATTTCATAACGCTAGAGGGCATAATCTACAGTTAGTATAATTAGCGGCCTAGATGAAATTCTTAAGATATTATTACCCCTTTTAGACCTCTTAGATTATTTATTTTTAATCCTTTCTAACTATTAAGGCATTCCAGTAGGTTAGATTAACTTTATTACCTTACGGCTTTCCTAACACTTCCGAGCTAGATTGGTGCCATAATAGGGACCCTAAAGGGGCTTAGGTTAAGAAGCTAAAATAAAATCTTTATAATGTATAGGACTATTTATTTTAATTAGGGTCCCAGGGTCCTCAAGAGATAGTATGGGGGCCTAAGTTCTTCCCTAATTACTACTATATTTGCCCCCAGGAGACTAATAGTGATTATAAGAGTCCTAAGTAGGCATAATATAGTCTATACTTTCAGTTAGAAGATTTCTTATAGCACTTAATAGAGAGCTAATTTATTACTATTCCTAAGAGTAATTAAATTTATATTTATAGGAGCATTTATTAAAAGACCAGTACTATATTTTTCGAGAGATATATATTCTAATAGCTTCCTCCTAGGACGCTTATGTAGAGAGGGGCTATTACCTAGAATTAGAAAAGATATTATTAATAGGTTATAAACTTAAAAAATAAAATCTAAAAGGCAATAAGAGGGAAGGATTAGAAATAATAGGGCAGTATTATAAATTTATTATGGCTATACCTAGCTAGGCAGTATAAAGATATAAAGAGATATATTTGCCTAATACGGAAAGGATTCAGACATAACAATACTACTTAATATAGTAAGGTAGCACTAATAATATGACCAAGCCTTATCCTATAGCTATATTGCTATCCCCGAGCCTATTAATAACAATATCCTCACCACTTAGGGTGCTATTATATATAAGGGCCCTGCTCTTAAACCCCCCTTTAGCCAAGCTATAAGCCTTATCTAGCTAATATTACACAATAGTATAGATATTTAATATATAGCCTAAGGGTAAGGAAGTAATGTAATATCCTAGCCGGCCTAAGAGTTAATTAGTTTACCCCTAAAGGACTAATTAGTAATATAGGCTTTAAGTTATTCCCACTCTCTAGCAGCTAATATATAATTGCTAAGGCAGGTAATCACTAATAGCTTACTAACTACTTTAGAAGATAGCCTCAGACTTCAGGCAGTCAATAGCCACATCTTAAATAACCCATATAATTCCTTCTAGTGGAGGATAAACTAAGGAAAACCTTATTAATTTAGCCTTTACCTTAATTATGCAGATATAATAACTATTTAAGGAAAGGCTAGTAGTTTTGCCTTTAACTGGCTGCAGATATCTATATAATCTACTCCCTAAATCTCCTTTACTAACCTCCCTTATTAACCTATATAAGCTAGACTCATATTAGTAATAGTATTAGGCCAATAAAATAGATTAACTAAATATAAATTGCCACTTTGATTTAATAAAAAGGGGCTTTTTATTAAAAGATGCTTTATAAGTATTACTTAATATTATTAATACCCCTTAAAAGCAGGAACTACCTTAGAAAAATGCCTTACTAGCACTTACTATTATAGCTAATACTTTTATAATTAATATAAATTAGTTAATTAGATGCAGGTTAATATTATAATCTAGAAGCTAAGACTTTAACTCTTCTTATATAGAGATAGGTCGGAATAACTTAATGTGCATATAACTGCAGAGAGATGCTAGCAATCTGGCTTTATTATCTATAATCTTAGCTATAATTCGTCTAAATAGGCCCCTTTTTGCCGGCTAACTTACAAGAGCCGGTCTCTTAGGCCAATAAAGTTGCCAATTATCGATATTAAGCAACTTATAATCTTAGCAAGACCTCCTATAATATGATAGTTAGGTATATATAACTATAGCTATTGCAGTGATCTATAATAGCAATATTAGAACTTTTACTGACCCTAAGATGCCCTTTATGCTTGCTTATTATATAGTCTAATATGCCATATAAGCAGCCTTAAAGCCGCTAAGCTCTAAGAGCATAATGCTAATAGTAATATCCTAAATAATAGCGGGATTGAGGTTAGGATAGGCAGCCAAAGTGGCACGCAAGATATTAGTAAGGAGCTCCTTTAGGAAAATGCCCTTAAGATAGCCTAAAAGATAGTAATACCCTTACTAAAATACACTTTAGGACTCCCCTATAGGCAATACTATATAGTAATAAGCTAGGTCGCAGGGGAAGGGCTAATATTGGCAATATTTGCATAAGGGTTTAGCTATTTATATGTAGAGATAGGGGCTTTGGACTTATACTTTAGCTATCTACCGGACTGCGCCTTTAGCGAGAGCAGGATACTTCTTTAAATCCCGGGCTTTCTCCCTCTAGCCCAGGGCGGCCCTCGCAATATAGGCAACCACTAAGCCTACTTAATCAGCTTATAACCGGACTAAGCGACCCTTAATACTTACCCTAATTAATAAGATATACTTCCCTTAATCTAGCACTTACTTCTTTAAACTTAATGCCTCCCCCCTCTAATTTCTTCCAGCCTAGGACCTATTATTAGTTAAGGATATATATTCTTAGGTCCCCTATTTAATGCCTTAATACTAATAATCTCCTATAAGGCCATAACCTTCTATATAGGTCTTAAAAGGGGCTATATAATAGGGTTATATCTAGCTAGTAATATGGATTGCCTTGCAATTATATATAGCCTAATTATAGAATGTATATTTAACCTAGCCCCCCCCCTGAACTTTCGCTTAACTAACTCTCTCCTTTTTAACCTCTTAATAAGACGCTTAGCTTAAATAGACTCCTCCTCCCGCTCTAGAACTAATAATACTAAAGCTTATATAGCTAATATAAGTCAAACTGAGAACTAGGTGCAGAAATAATATAGGCAATACTATAAGGATCTTAATTTAGGTCTAAAGCTGCGCCACTTAAAATCCCTATCTATAAATATTATTAATCCACTTAAACCCTTTAACTAATAAATCCTTATAGCTCCTTTATAATTATTGCATAAAGGCTAAATATAAAAAGGCTTAATATATAGTTTAATAGTTTAGATAGGATAAAGACTATACTATTTATATTAATATTAAGGCTACTATCTATTAGGCTTATAGCCGAACTATTGCTCGAAATGCTGTTAGCCATATATACTATTTAGTCTGCATATATAAACTGGGAAAACTTATAACCGCTAAATATCTATTCTACTAAGTAGAAATATCTTATCTTATTAGGGCTGATTCTAAACTAATTATTATTCTAAATGAGATTAAAAGTATTTTAAGAGTAAAGCTTACCCTAAGGGGCAATTAGCAGGTAAAGGTTAAATAGGCGGGATTAGGGGAGAAATAGATTAATTATTAGGACTTAAAGGATAATTAGTAAAGGGCAATAGTAGAGAGTATATTTAAAAGTAAGTATAAAATCTAAATTATTATTAATTCTACTAGCTATTATCCTAATTCCTTTTTCCTATTTATTTATTACCCTTACTAATAAGGTTAAATGCAAATTAAAATACTCTAATTAAGAATCAAGGTTAGATCTCTTAATAAGGAGGAGGTTAAATACTACCTATATTATATATTTCTTATCCCCTACTATTAAATATAATAACTAATATATATCTTAAAAGCCGCAAAATATTATAGATCTTATTGAATTATTATATTTCCACTTAGGTTTAGATTTAGAAAGAAAGCCACTAAGACCTCTAAATACTATTAAAGACTATAAGTCCTTACTCCTCCTTAATTAAAGCTTTAAAATAAAACTAACTTATTAATAGCTATACTCGCCCTCCCGCTTAATATTTATCTGCTCCTATAAAAGACCTTAATATTAAGCATTTATAAGAGCAGCTTCAAAAGGAATAGCACCTACATAAAGAAGAATAAGGCTAACATAAAGAAACTAAAAAATATAATCGCAACTATTAATACTCCACTAATATCTTAAAATATGCTATTCGCTTAACCTTACTATCGAAATAGTAGCTAACTATTCTTTAATAATATAAGGGGACATAACGAATCTAACTGGCCGAATTTATCCTTAATAAATTATCCCATAGATCGCATTCGCAAGAGAATAAGAAAAAGCCTGGGATCGGCTCTCCTTTAGTCCCTTATTTTCTTCCCGAGCCACTTTTCCATCCTATTACTAACTAGATTATATATAATCCCTACTTTACCTAATTAGTAATAAGATTAGACTCCATAATAGTAAATAAGATATTATTCAGATATCTTTACCTAAATCTTATTATATAATAGGCCAATTTACTATTATGCAACTAAAAGAGGTATTTAAGAGACATTATAAAGGATTTACTGCATAAAACCCAAATACCACAAAAGGAATAAAATAATAATCAGTATAAAATCATATTATAGCTAATTTATTAAATTATATAAAAGAAATACAGCTTTCGGTCCATATATTGCCTTAGCTTATACCTTAAGTTAGCAATACTTAGATTAAACCGTAATAACTATTAACCATAGCATAAAAGCCCACACTATAACTTACTAGCAACTTAACCTATTTCTTAAGTATACTAATAACCGCTACTATATTTTAATATAAACCATTAACTGCAAATAAGAGCCCCAGCTAACTTTTCTTCTCTAGTAAGATAACCCCCCTAATAATAGAATCTATTTATTAAATACGACCTAATAAATAGATTATTAGCTCTTTAATTATCTACAAAAAGCTTACTATCCTACTAAGAGATACCTTAGCAAGCTAGCAAGATTCTAAGAACCATACCTTTTGCCTATATCTAAGTGAAGAGACGCTATACAACTAGACTAAAAATACTGCACCTAACCTTATCTATAACTCCAGAACTTTAAGTGCTATCTAGACTATTAGTAGTGCGCTTTGCAAAGCGAAGGCCTAGGTGGAAGGAATAGAAATAGAGGCCAAGACTCTAAGATATATGCGGAAATAATTTAATATTCCAGTGCCCGAGATTATATACAACTAGGTGGACAAGGGCTCTAGTAGGTTATTCCTTATTCTAAAGCCAATTAATAGAGAAACTTTGCAATAAGCATGGCCTTTATTATTATATAATTAGCGCAGAAATATTATAGAATAAGTAGCCTAATATTATAAGATTCTCGCTAAGAAAACATCTAATAGCCTTATAAATGCAATAGACTATAGCATATACAATTAATATCTATCCCCTAATCGTCCTCCTAATGCGCTATCTTAAAAACCTATTCTATTTCCCCGCTTAATTAAGCAAGAAGCTAAGGCCTATTTTCTCCCTATAAATACTAAGGAGAATTTTTATTTCTATTATACTAACCTTAATCCTACTAATATTATAATTTTAGGGGATAGGAGTATTATAAGTATTCTAGATTAGGAATCTATTATATTTTACCCTTAAGTTTAGATTAGTATTAAGCTAAAGGTAGGCTATAGCTTTATTCTGGAAAATATTAATAGGGATAAATAGATATAAAATAAGCTTTTATTAGAAGCTTTAATAGAGAGGAATTTTATTCCTAATATTAAAGGATTTTCAGCCTTTTATAAGAAGGAGAAGCTGCTATACTTAAGTTAAGGCACTACTTATATTGCACTAGCCTAATCAAGTCTTAGCTACCCAGTCCTAAGCAATTTAAGGCAGCTCCTTTCTGCATTTTTTGCAAATTTTAGCATTAATAGGATTATTATAATTATAATCTTAATCTAAGTACTTTATTTCTACTATTTAGTATACTATAACTATCTAGTATTAGCTAATAAAGATAATATATATAATCTAAATACTCTACCTTAAAGCAAGATAAATAGTTATTTCTATAATATAATAGTCTTATTAGTAGCGGATTGCAAGAGTTATTTAATAGCCCTAAAGGTAAATTAATTATTACGCTAATAAAGCATAGAAATAATAAAATAGCCTTTAAGAATGTACTAGTATTAATAAGTGGGCCGGAAGAATGAGGTTTAGGGGACTCTATTTAGGAGATAAAGAGGGCAAAATTAAAGTATTTTAATTAGGGAAAGATAATCATTTTAGGGTCTTTTAAATTAAGTGGATAGTAAGGTAATAGAAAAAGGTGGCCTTAAGGTAACGCTCTAGGCAGCAGCCTATGGTTGCCTGCGCAAGAGTGGGGCAAGTGCTAACTGGGTTAGATTGGGCAAGTAGGTATTAAAAATATAGTAAGATATTTTAAGGTCCCCTAAAGTCACTAGATGCATAAACCTAGAAGTTGCATGCTAAGCAATAGGATGGATAATAGTTCTATTAATAGTGCAGTTATTAAGAGGCAGAGCTTATTAACCTTTAGTGCTCCTATTTAAGAATAAGTTTAGCTAATATATAGAGGTTATATACTAGTCGAAAAGAGGAATAATAATACTATTAGCAGTATAATTATAGAGCGCTAGGGCTAATTAATTAATAATATTCCTACTTATAAGTAAATCTAATAGGTAAGTAGTAAGCATTTAATTTATATCCTAAAGAAATTAAATTATATTTTATCTATTAGCCTATTAATAGACTAGATATAGTTAATGCAATTGCAGATTAGATAGTTAGATATAGCAGAATTGCAATATTAAGAAGAACCTCCTATTTTATAATCCTATTAAATATTACACTTTCTAAATACTATCTTTATTATCCTAATATCCTTAGGCCAGGCTTAACCTAGGGTTTTACTATATATCTTACTTAAGAAGATATAATACTAATTATTAAATTTAATATAATAATAAACCTTAAGGATAAATCTTAAAAGTAATTAATAAATAAGATAGTAAAATATAATAATAAGCTTTAATAAGACTTATAAAATAAACTTTTTAAATTTTCTTTATTAAATTTAGCCCTTTTTCTTTCTTAATATAATACCTTAATATTACTTTACCCTATTTTCTAAGCAATTTAATTTATGCATAATCTAATAGTCTAATAATATACCTATATTCTTTAGTTGCCTAAGGAGGTGCTCCTCCTCCTTTATCTACCTATAATATTATATACTTCTATATTATATGCCTTTAGGGCTTCCTATAGTAAACTCGCTAGCGTTATAGGCACTATCGCTATCGCTATTGCTATTACTATCGCTATTACTATTACTATCGCTATTGCTATTACTATTATTATTATTATTATTATTATTATCGTTATTATTATCATTATCGTTATTACTGTCGCTATGGCTGTAGCTATAGCTGTGGCTGGTGCTATGGCTATCATCATCGCTATAGTCGCCGGCAGGCCCCTCGGTTCTATCCCTAGTTTCCAGGGTGCACTAAACGCTCCCATCTAGTAACGTATTCTAAGCTTGGCCATATTCTAGCTTAGCCAGCAGGCTTAAGATCATCTTCTGCATCACAAGCAACTCTAGCCGCACTAATTCTGCCTACTCCATCGGCATAAACATAAGCTCTGCCGACTGGCTTGCAAGATAACCAGATGCTATCAAGCTAGGGTCCACGCAAGAGCCTGGCCGCAAATATGGGCTAGAGTCCCCTAGCACCTGGCTCGATTGGTTAGCGCTCTCGTTAATGCGAGGGTTAGCAGGGATCGGGCAGATATTATTGGATTTAAGTTATAGGGAGGAATGCGACCTAAAGCCCAATTATCTCGGCCGCTTTAGTAAATAATAGACCTTTAAATCGTGCCCCTTAGATCCACTAGGAATATTATATCCTGGCAATAACTGCTTTAATAAAATAGCTTTAGTACCTAGCCCTGGGATAATCCCAGCTGAGCTAATTCCTATAATGCTCTCCTGCTTAGCAATTGCTATAGATGCTAGGACGCTTAAGGCCTTAGCACTTTAAGCAAGGAGTCCACTATTCAGCTTAGAAGCTAAGGCCTCTTAGGCATAAGTATTATTAAATATTAAGACTAATAGCTTGCAACTTTAATAAAGGTTACCTCTATAAAGCATAAGCTTAGGTATTATATTAAATATATTTAAATTAACTATTTAGCTATTTAAATCTATTTTATTATCTTTAATATTAATAGTAGAGTCTAAGAGTCTTTATTAACTTCCCCTATAGATCTAAAGCATAAAGAGTTCTTACTTTTACCTCTCTAAATAAAGGCATCTATCTAATAACTAGGCAAATATACTAAAGCTAATATATAAGGGCTTAAGATATCCATAATAGAAAAGTAGAAACTTAAGTATTCCTTAATAGAGGGAAAATTAGTATATAGGTCTCTAATACTATTTAGATCATCTTTTAGAATAAAATCACTCTCCTTAATAGGACTATAATTATAATTATTAACTAGGCGCTAAGGCATAAAGGGCTTAAGATACTTACTATTAGGAGGGGCGGATATTAAGTACTCCTTTATCTGCTTATAAGGTTTAATATATTATCTTCGCTTAGCTTATTGCTTCTAGCGGAAAGGATCATATAGCTTAAATATTAGAGATATTTTATTAGATAATAGGCAATAGGCTTTATAAATAAATAAAGAAGCTTTTAGGGGCAATTTATAAAAAAATTAAATAATTTTAATAGTTTAATTTATAAATTTATTAAGTAGATCCTTTATTTATATTATTAAGCTAAATATACTAATTGCATTATATAATTAGCAGCCTAGAATGCAAATAAGCTAATTAATATAGCTTATAGTATATAATAATATTAGGTTATAATAGGATATAGACTCTATTAGATATAATAAATTATATAATTAGCATTCTTATCTCGCTTATTATTAATTAATTATTTAGAGACTATCCTAAATAAGGGTTCTATAATGCCTTACCCCCTTCTTATTATAATCATATATAATATAAAATCAATTATAATAATCAAAAGGCCATCTTAAACTAATCTTTATTAATAATGCTAACTAGAAGTAAGTCTATCTAGGCGCTTATATAGCGTAATAGCTAGAAAATAGGCTATATTCCACTTACAGCCACTTTCCAAGCAGGCAGAGATAGCGCTAATATATAATTCAAATTATTAAATTAAATAAAATATTATTAGATTATTAATATCCTTCTAATATACTAATATATTTAGCATACCTTTATATCCCTATTAGGGAAATTCCAATAAGTCTAGATCATCTTTAGCTGCAACCTAACCGAAATATATTACCTTAAGTGTCTTATCTAAGGCAGATTTAATAGGATTTTAGGGGAATTAAACTAAAAGCTCTATTATAAGCTAATAGTCTATAGAAAGGGCCAAGACGCTTCTTCCATAATAGGAAACTTATGCATAACTAATATATATACTTCTATCCTGGCGAGGCAGATCGGGAGGCTCCTAGCAGCGCTATTAAGGTAAGCTAAGATAATTATGCCCTTAATACGCTTATCGATATAGCCACTTGACTAATGCAAATCCTTAACCGCTCCACACTTCCTATTAAGTCTATTACAGCCCCTTAGACCTCCCTAGCTCGGCCTTTCTTCAGGCCATCTATACACACCTCCTATTATCCGTCCCACTATATAGCTTAATATAATAATACTATTAAATAAAATAAATACACTAAGCAATAGTCAGCTAATATTATTTATCTATATCTTATGGATAGGGCCCTTTTAAATTATTTAAATAAATAATTTAAGTAATTTTTAGCGGGAATAAAGGAGATAAGGCCAGCAAAAGGGCATAAAAGAGGGTACTTAAGGTGGCCTATATAAGGCAGCTAATGCATAATACTATTAGAATATTATATAAGAAAATCCTATATAAGCTATATGGCATTAAAGGAGGTAAAGAAGCTAGAGAAATGCAAGAGATTATTTCCTATAATTATTAGAAAGTAGAGGCAAAGAATAAGAACTAAGAGAAGTGAGGAAAGATATTATTACAAAGATAATACATAATGCATAAGAAAACGGGAGATAATTAGGGAGTTAAGGGACTTAAAAGGTATATTGCGCGAAATAGTAGGCATTTAGCCGTTTTATAGAGGATCGCAAAAGCAGCGCTAGGCGGCAGGGCGTGAAATTTCCAAGTTTAGCAGACGCTAAGAATAGGGGGAAGGATAACAATTTCCTAATATGGGCAAGCCATCGCAAAAAATACTATTTAATTAAAAAATTAATACCTTTTATTTCTAAATATATTAAGAAATATTTATATTAAATATATTTTAAGGTATTATATATTTTAAATATAAATTATATATTCTTTATTAATTTATAATAAGAATCTTTTATATTATTATAATTATTATTAATATATTATTATATATAAATTAATAATAATTAAGAAATTATTTATAAATTATAAGGGTTTTTCCCTCTTTATTTATAATCTTTTATTATTAATTTAATATATTTTCTATTTATTAATTAAAATAATCTTTATATTATTATAATTACTTTACTTTACTAATTTTTGATATCTAATTAGAATCTTCCTATCTTTTTATTTTATCTCTTAAACTTCTTTCAAAGCTTCCCTCTATTACCTTTCACTATTCCTTATACCTTTTTAATTATTTTATATAAAGGGATTTTATAATTTATAATTACCTAATTAGAGAGCCTTTTAAATACTTTATATAATAATTAAGGCTTATTAACCTTTTAATAAGGTTAGTATAAGCTAGAAAGGAGGAATTAGAATAGGAGGAAATAATAATTATAATATAAATTAGCTAGATAATAAGGCTATTAAGCTAAAGGGGCGTATTAAATTAGGTTATATATATAGCTTTATGTATAAAAGGTTATATAATTAATAGGCCTGCAGCCTGGTTATATAGTGGGCAGCAAATAGTCGCTAAGCTATAAGAAGGGAGGAAAAAGGGGCCTTTTAGGGCAGGAGCAGATTTTAGAGACAGACACACAGAACACAACACAACAGTTAAATCAAGGTCACATTAAAAGGCACACTAAGCTATTCGACACAATCCACCCTCATTTCTACCTGCACTACTAACTATTGCCTTCTAGAGTCTTAATAGCATCCTAATAAAACCCTAGAAGCTTAGCTAAGTAATTAAGCACATCCCAGTTATTTGCTATAAGTGTCACGGCCCATGCATGACTCAGCCCCGATAGGCGGTCTAGCCCGGCAGAACCCCTAGCCCCACCTTTTAGGCACTCCTATGCGTTAAGCGCTAGCGGACTAATTAAATGAGGGACGATAAGAACGACGAGGAATAATAGAGCGATATCTATCGCTCCTAACACTCCTGCCCGCTCCTATCGCGCCCAGTATTAACACCCTAGTATTTAAACTACATTTATTACTAGTAAATAGGAGGAAGCCCCTAAGCTATCTTAGCTTTTAATATAACTACTTTACCTTAATTACCTTTAGCACTCCCAGTAATTAACTATTAAGCGATATAATATTTAACTACCTCTTTATATTACTTAATATAATGCCCTGGCCTCTCCGCTAATAATACTATAGAACGATCTCCGATCCTCTACGCTAGACGTTAGGAATTAACCTAAACCGTTATAATAAGCTAGTTTTCCTCTAAGCAAATCCAGAGCTCCTTAGCTAACTTTCTAAGGTTGCCTATCCTCTTTAATTAATTATCTTGCTCCTATTATTAATAATACTTTAAGATAAACTGCTTAATAAATAGCTAAAAAGTAAGGGCGCGCTTAATTATATATAGTTAAAAAAGCCACTAGGTATTATTATTAATAATTAAATTAAGTAGCTTCCTTACTCTAATCCTAGCATCTAAAGATATATTAAATTCAGAATATTATATACTTTACAATATGAAAAGGTATAAAGAATAATAAAAGGTAATAAAGGGAAGCTTTAAAAGAAGTTTAAGAGATAAAATAAAATGATAGAAAGATTCTAATTAAATATTAAGAATTAATAAATAAAGGTAATTATAATAAAATAAAGATTATTTTAATTAATTAAAAGAAAATATATTAAATTAATAATAAATTATTATAAATAAAAAGGGAAAAACCTTTATTATTTATAGATAATTTCTTAATTATTATTAATCTATATATAATAAAATATATACTAAATAAAAAGTATATTAATAATAATTATAATAATATAAAGAATTCTTATTATAGATTAATAAGGAATATATAATCTGCATTTAGAATATATAATACTTTAAAATATATTTAATATAAAATTTTTAATATATTTAGAAATAAAAAATACTAATTGCTTAATTAAATAGTAATAGCTATAATAAGAAGGTAAGGCCCTAATAAAAGAATAGTGCAGTATAGTATTTCTAATATAGTATTTAGCTATTAGACTTATTTGTTTATTCTAGTAATAAATTACTTAATTAAGTAAGTATATAATATTCTCTTAATATCTTTTAACTAATAAGATATAAAANNTAATCCTTAGATTTTTATAGTTTTAATAATTAGGTTTATTATCTTATTAGATAAATATTAAAGGAGTTATTTATAAGAGAACCTTTATTATTTTATATAAAGGGCTTTTATATAGCAAATAAGTAAGCTAGTCTAACCTTTTAATATTAACTATAAGGTTATGCAGCTTTCTAATAGGTCCTTTACGCCGCTAAAGTGCATACTCTGCCTTAAATAGCGCCACTATACCTAATAACTGCTCCTTAAAAGCCTTAATATTATAGCTAAATAGCAGCACTTTAGCTAAGAGATAGTCATAATGGTGTAGAGATTGTCTTGATTGGTTAAGAGATAATATGTTAAATTAATAATGAATATAATAGATAAAGAGGGAAAAACCCTTATTATTTATAGACAATTTCTCGACTACTATTAGTCTATACATAATAAAATATATACTAAATAAAAGGTATATTAATAATAATTATAATAATATAAAGAATTCTTATTATAGACTAATAAGGAATATATAATCTGCATTTAGAATATATAATGCCTTAAAATATATTTAGTATAAAATTTTCAATATATCTAGAAATAGAGGTGCTAATTGCCTAATTGAGCCGCAATAGCTGCAATAGGAAGGTGGGGCCTAATAAGAGAATAGTGCAGTATAGTATTTTTAATATAGTATCTGGCTATTAGACCTACTTGCCTATTCTAGCAATAGGTTACCTAATTAGGCAAATATATAATATTCTCTTAATATCCTTTAATTAATAAGATATAAAAACTATAAAATATATTATTATAATCTTTAGATTTTTATAGTTTTAATAGTTAAGTTTATTATCTTATTAAATAAATATTAAAGGAGTTATTTATAAGAGAATTTTTATTATTTTATATAAAGGGCTTTTATAGCCCCCCTAAAGCCTTATGCGGTATATTTCGGGTTATAATATATAATATATAGTATAAGGATTCTAAAAATGAAAACTATTTTTATAATTTCATTAAATTTAATTTTTAATAAGAGAAAAATATAAAAACTCTCTTCCTTATTGAAAATAAGGTTAGATTTTTATATAGATAAAAAGTATAGACTTTTATTATTATTATAGAGGAAAACTGGTATTCTAAAAACCTTTTATTATAGAG